>JAEMWC010000518.1:80000-160000 GCA_016490735.1 Pachyseris speciosa
AACTCATTGGTTAACAGTTATGAAACAGTTTTCGACATAATAGGTTACCATAGCAACACCCTAGCCTGTTGAAAACACCCCAAATCAATGGCTTTAAACCATAATAATTAAAAAACTACAACCATTTGAATGAATGTTGAGACACTTCCAATTAAAAACACGCTTTTCTCCTAAAACTATCCCATGACAGTTACTACACGGCAGTCCAGACTCCCCTCTTCCCCCACCCCTAAGCAATGTTGCTGAACCACATTTTTTGCCTGGCCTCGCGTTTCTACGAAGATAAAATTTGGCCCTACAACATTGATAACGGGAGGGGGGTGGGTGATATCTTTTCAGTCGGAATTTAGTGTAGTGTCTCAAGTATTTTTCCAACTGGTTGTCTGATTTATGTACAAGATTAAACGTCGTTTTCTAGAAGTGGACGCTGACTACATGGGTACAGAAAAGTTATTTTTAAAGTTCAAGTTTTACTCAAGAGAACTGCAGACTTGTTAGTGTTTTAATTGTTCCAGGAGTGTGCGGAAAAAGCACCTTGGAGTTGGTGCAGTTTTGAGTTTGTGCGTTGTGACGCAAGGGGCTGCATTCGATTTCGCGGGAGAGCTGTAAAAGACGTTGGCGGCAACCTGTTTGCTATTCCTAAGCGTACTGGCGATTTAACTCGTATCAAAGCCGTTCCTGATGTAGCAAAGAGCGAGTTAATGACACAAGTAGAAAGACTGGCTATCACACATCAGACATTTCAAGACTTTGCTTATTAACCTTATCCGGCGTTCAAAAATCGTTATACTTAATTCGAACAGAAATTTATTGACAATACGATTGACTCAATGTATACGCGCTTACAATTAAGAGACAGTCCCGCTAAGAGCGGTCCTCTCGACTTGGCGACCAAGAAAAGTTTTCCTTTATTTTTTGACCATGAAAAGGGTTTGGTACACATGTTTAAAAGATGCTATAATTGTTTTCCAATTCTTTATTTTTGCGCCGCCACAGGCCCAAATTGAATTTTGGCTCACCTGCCCAAACTGATATTGATCGAAAGTGTAAATTTCACAGATTTTGTCAAGCGCGCTCTGACTGCAAAAATCTAGCTCACTGAATTCTATTTTGCTGCAAGTTACAAGGTGTATTCAGTTAGTTCACAGACAAAATGTAGAAACTTACAAGAAAATCTTACGCATTCCAGCGTGATTAGAAGACACCCTTCTCTTGAGCCTTAACTTGTATATCGAAAACTAACCAAATGAAAGGAAATAAATCTCAAAAGTTTGGTCTAAATCGTGATAAAAAACCACATCAGAGCAAAGTCTATACTCCAATGAACTGGTATATTGCTTCAAACCGGCGGGTATCACCGTAGCTTCCACACACCACGAGCTCAAAATTGACGAAAATCTATGTGTTTACATAATTATCGTTGGTGTCAAAGTCATTTGCATAATTCTAAAAATCGGCGAAAAGATATTTTTTTACCGTTCAGATTCTTTTACTGGCCTTCTAAACAATGGTTCTTAACTTCCTTTAATGATTGTATGCAATAGAAATCTTGTGTTGTGGTAAAAAGTTGCATAAACGTAATCAGTCTTTATGGCTTGCGAGACCCACAAAGTAAACATTGGTGGCTGTAAGTAGCCTATTGAATAAATTTCGTTAATTCACGTTGTGAACCACGAGATGGAAAATATCAAATTCTAAAGTTAAAGTTTTGCAATTTGGTAATTGTAGATATTATATGCATCTTGAGGGGACACACAAGCATAAAATACATTGTGCTAATAATTTTGAAACAACCACATGCAAACATACACTCACGGCCTGCCCACGGAGAAAATGCTCTGAATGCTTCCAGCAAACACAAGCGACCCTATTCAATGGCACTACTTTCTGCAATTTTCTTTCCATCATTGATGGATTTCACGCGGCTACGGTCTTCAAAGTTTCCAAGCTACAAACTCAACATCGCGGACCGTTATATTAAACCAACAAGAATAACTTCGCCTGCTGTCTTGCGTTACATTGAACGTGACTATGCTAATTGATTTGGTTGTTGTGTCATGGGATGGGAGGGGAGGGAACAAAATGTGGGAGGGGACGGAACAAATAAATAAGAAAAAATTCTGTTTTTGCAATACATGTATAGATAAGTATTTAATGGGTGAATAGCAAAAAAAAAAGGAATTCCTTCAATATTATTTCAGTCTATCACACTGTTTCCAATAATAGACCTTTTTAGCTTGTAGAATTTGTTTTCTCAATGTAGACCATGTGATCTTCCTAAGGGGGTTTGCCTTTTGTCTTTTCATAAATTATGCGTACACATGCACGTGAATAAGGCGAAATTTCAAAGAAACAGTTCTCTAGGGTATCATCACATGGCCTTCATTGAGAAAATCTACAAGCTAAGAAGGTCTATTATAGTGAACACTAACATGACTCGACTATACAATTCTGTGGTAGGAGTTGCCTGAAGTGACCGGCAACTACAAATGTATGGGCTTTCATTTTGTCGGCATAATTAGCATTTTTCGCTTTTTTTTTTTCGATACTGTATTGATTATACAGTAATTTGTGGGCACGAGGTTTTTTTAGTAGTACCTAACCTTTGTCTTTTGCAACTCAGTGGATAATATAGAATAAAGTGCACATTTTAACCCATTGGCGCCCAGCCGTTTTTACGTTTTCGGAGTGATTTTTCACCTATAAACGATCCATAGCATTTCGTGGCTCTTTATTTCAAACTACCATAGAAAAGGGGTGCTTTCCTATGGCACTGTAGGCTGAAGGTTTCTGAATATGTCATTCTGACGTAGCTATTTTTCATACGTGGAGCTACAAGAACAGCCCAAGTTCGGTCCTCTTGGTAAGGTAGGTAATTTTTTTACAGCCATTTTTCATCTTTAGTAGCTGCCTGATGAGCATCGTTAAGCGTGACGGTAGCTAAGAGTCCACTTTCCCAAAGAATCGAGCAAGGTGATGTACTTTGTTGTCGAATTTGGCTTGTTACTCTACGAACTGGGAATCTGGCCGGTCGGACACTTAGTACCTTCGGGACTCGACTATTGATGAATTTCTCGACCTACCGCCGCATATTTTGGAATTTGATAGCACTGATAATGACCACAAGGAGGAATTTTTGGCGTTTGGTCGGAGTGGCTGTATGTGAAAGAATTGGGGGAAGGAACGGGTGCTGTGAAAAATTCTCGTTATTTCCCAGCATCCAATGCGGTCGAGATGTTAAAAATGGCGGGAAGGCCCGAATGCACTGGAACAAAAGGCTGTATCTACACTCGGGAGAAGAATATGAACCAAAAATGTCATTTCTAAGCTAGAACAAGCACTGAATTTTTTTATGATGGTTGAAGTTTGGCTTTTTGACGATGATTTCTTTAAAAAGACATAAAGGCGAAAGAGGGCATTTTCGTCGCTTCTCTTTGACGTTAAAAATGGTCAGTTTCGTTCTTGTCCAAACTCAAAGGCCATATTTGGTAAAAATCGCTACGTTTCTTGCGTTGATTGGGCATCCAAATTTAGAGGACATTGTATTTTGTGCTCACAACTGACAGTTAAGGCAATAGTCGTGCGATTGAGAAAGTTGCAATGTTTGGAAGCATGGGAGTCTTGTGCGGCTGGTTTTGGCCGGCACGGGCGCCAGTGGGTTAAGGGTACAATTTTTTTTTGGACTTTTGTGCTTATTTCTTTTCCTTACTCCTATTCTGTCATAGAATAGGTGGATTAAAGATGAAACTGAACTGCATACAGCTCGTCGCAGAATAGTCTGGATGGAGCAACTGAACCTGTCTTCGGCAGGCCGCGCACAGGCTCTTACCGATAGTGCTTGCACTTTTTGGCACTATTTGGCTTCGCGGGCATTTTTTTTTTGTTTTTTTCTACATTTTATCCCAAAAAGCACTGCTAGCATTACTTTGGATTTTCGACTGATTATTTGAATAATTTTGTGTTAAAAAGCACAATCTGACTTTATTTATGTCGTCCAAAGCCGCATTTTGCCCTCATTTTAGTCAAAGGAGCCGAGGAGGCTTGGGGAATAGGTGTGATAGGTCAGCGGTTGCCTTCTAGAACCCAGTCCATCACACTCGTTCCAAGATGCCGTCATCCACGTTGTCATCGAGGAACAATGGAAGTCAGCCAGCCAAGGCAGAGATAGCTCGAGACTCGAAAGCGTACTCTGCCATCAGTCAGTGGAAAAAATAAGACTACGGGGAACTGTGATGCAAAAAACATAAGCATACATGATCGGATTCAGATATATCCAGGAGAAGAACTATCATTCAAAGACGGGAAGTTATTCTTGTTGAAAAACGTAACTGAAAATCTGAAAAATGTAATATTCTATGTTAAAAAAATCGGAAAAAAGTGAGCATTTTTATGTAACGCACGAGCGCTTTTTAAAAAAATTAGCATTATTTTAGCACTTTTTGTGGCAAAAAACAAGCACTGCTTTAAGCATTTGATGCTTTTTTTACGAGCACTATCGGTAAGAGCCTAGCCGCGCAAAGCCTGCATGGAAGGCGCTAGAAAAGAAAATGGAACTGAGGAAGCGGACGCGCGCGCAAACTCCCTCCCGTCCCGTCGGCCCCCTTTCTACGAGCTTCTACGACCGCCACGCAGGCTAAATCTTTGAATATACATGTAACAAGCAAGGCTGATACTACGTGAAAAAAGTTGACTTTGCGAGACACCAACATGACCGAGACTCGATAAAGTAGGGCTGCAACCATGGACAGCTGTTTCGTCCTTATTGGGACTCATCGGCATGGTGTAGCAGATTTAAAAGACGCCAGCTCAATGCGAGCGCCAATAAATTGCACAATGAACCCGTTCACGATATCAAGTTCCGTAGCTTGGACTCTCTTGCCATCCGATCCACGCGTTGCCACACCACGTAGCCCGGATAGCAAGGAATCCAAGTGTCACGATGGCGTCTCGCAAAGAAAAATGTAGATGGGCCAATACCAATCTTAACATTAAAACACATGGACAAAACCATGTTAAAAATTACACAGCATATCGGATCTACAAAGACCTACGGTCCAAAAAATACAGTGAAGTGAAAGTAATAAGCAAAGGACCGCCAACGATAATGCTGTAAAACGTAGGATCTACAAGAGATCTAATCAGCCAAAAAATAAATAGAATATACATGTAACAAGCAAGGCTGATACTACGTGAAAAAAGTTGACTTTGCGAGACACCAACATGACCGAGACTCGATAAAGTAGGGCTGCAACCATGGACAGCTGTTTCGTCCTTATTGGGACTCATCGGCATGGTGTAGCAGATTTAAAAGACGCCAATTTCCAGTTGAGAATTGAACGCTCCGTTCTAATTAACATCGCGGTCTCCGCAATCAGTGCCAGGAAACTGCAGGAACCCCCCTACCCTATTCCTCCATTATTTTTGTTTCCTTAATAGGAACTCGTTCCCAATTTCGGCTTAAAATGTAAGTAGTTCGCGCTCCAATTTTCAGCTACCTTCCCACGCGTGTGAGCCGGCTAATTTCAGCACCTTCTTCGCTTGTCATCGTTTCTCCATACAGCATAACCCTTTTCCAACCGCCTTTCAAATCTCCTTTCAAGTTCTGTTTAACAATTCCATATTACGGATATTAAACTCTTTACCTTTAAAGCAGATCTAGTAGGAAGTTTTATTTGATGGATCTTTTTATTTTTGACCTGTACATGTCAACATGTGTCACACACTTTGCATAGTTTTGCCGGTCAGGCCAATCCTACCCCACATCAAGTTTGTGTTCGATCACGAGCCCTGGTTCGATATATTATTGGAGACAGTGTGATGGACTAAAACATTATTGAAGGAATTTTTTTTTTGCTATTCACCGATTAAATACTTATCTATACATGTATTGCAAAAACAGAATTTTTTCTTATTTATTTGTTCCGTCCCCTCCCACATTTTGTTCCCTCCCCTCCCATCCCATGACACAACAACCAAATCAATCAGCATAGTCACGTTCAATGTAACGCAAGACAGCAGGCGAAGTTATTCTTGTTGGTTTAATATAACGGTCCGCGATGTTGAGTTTGTAGCTTGGAAACTTTGAAGACCGTAGCCGCATGAAATCCATCAATGATGGAAAGAAAATTGCAGAAAGTAGTGCCATTGAATAGGGTCGCTTGTGTTTGCTGGAAGCATTCAGAGCATTTTCTCCGTGGGCAGGCCGTGAGTGTATGTTTGCATGTGGTTGTTTCAAAATTATTAGCATAATGTATTTTATGTTTGTGTGTCCCCTCAAGATGCATATAATATCTACAATTACCAAATTGCAAAACTTTAACTTTAGAATTTGATATTTTCCATCTCGTGGTTCACAACGTGAATTAACGAAATTTATTCAATAGGCTACTTACAACCACCAATGTTTACTTTGTGGGTCTCGCAAGCCATAAAGACTGATCACGTTTGTCCAACGTTTTACCACAACACAAGATTTCTATTGCATACAATCATTAAAGGAAGTTAAGACCCATTGTTTAGAAGGCCAGTAAAAGAATCTGAACGGTAAAAAAATATCTTTTCGCCGATTTTTAGAATTATGCAAATGACTTTGACACCAACGATAATTATGTAAACACATAGATTTTCGTCAATTTTGAGCTCGTGGTGGGTGGAAGCTAAGGTGATACCCGCCGGTTTGAAGCGATATACCAGTTCATTGGAGTATAGACTTTGCTCTGATGTGGTTTTTTATCACGATTTAGACCAAACTTTTGAGATTTATTTCCTTTCATTTGGTTAGTTTTCGATATACAAGTTAAGGCTCAAGAGAAGGGTGTCTTCTAATCACGCTGGAATGCGTAAGATTTTCTTGTAAGTTTCTACATTTTGTCTGTGAACTAACTGAACACACCTTGTAACTTGCAGCAAAATAGAATTCAGTGAGCTAGATTTTTGCAGTCAGAGCGCGCTTGACAAAATCTGATCACGCTGGAATGCGTAAGATTTTCTTGTAAGTTTCTACATTTTGTCTGTGAACTAACTGAATACACCTTGTAACTTGCAGCAAAATAGAATTCAGTGAGCTAGATTTTTGCAGTCAGAGCGCGCTTGACAAAATCTGTGAAATTTACACTTTCGATCGCTATCAGTTTGGGCAGGTGAGCCAAAATTCAATTTGGGCCTGTGGCGGCGCAAAAATAAAGAATTGGAAAACAATTATAGCATTTTTTAAAAATGTGTACCAAACCCTTTTCATGGTCAAAAAATAAAGGAAAACTTTTCTTGGTTGCCAAGTCGAGAGGACCGCTTTTAGCGGGACTGCCTCTTAATAGTACAAAACAGAGCTAGGCGCAGCAAATACTGAAAACATATGATGTTTTGGTAAAAATAACCCTTATTAAAGGAAAGTCAGTATTTTATTTACTCGTAGTTTCTTACACAGGAACATTTGTCACGCTATGGTGTTACTTACATGTTGAGAACACGTTACTTCTTGAAAAAGCCAAATAAACGGAAAACACGGGTACTTTGATTATTTCCAATCGGTCCTGAATAGTCGTCAAGAGCAGGCTATAAAGGCAAGATGACCATAAAAGAGCTACATAATATCTCTTCCATGATCCGACGGTCAACCATCTACACGGTCAACCATCATAACAGTAGAAAATATGATATCATCTATTTACTTATCAGTTGCTATGGTAGATCATGGTAGACCGTCCCGAAAAGTAACCCGAAAAGTCCCGAAAAGTAACCCAGTGATTAACTTTGGTGTTCTTGTTACTGGAAGAACGTCCAATTGCTTCCTCGAATGAGTATCGTATCGGGATCGGGATCGGGATCGGGGAACTTCTGTATTTATTTAAATCAGCTTGGCTGAAAGTTATTCGACAAACACGTCGAAATGCTCTCGCGCTCATAACTCGTGTCTTTCAATCACCCAAGCAATTGGTCGTTTCTTCATTTTCTGTGCTGTTTTCTTTTCCCGAGTCACTACTTTCATACTTCTCGAGATATTGCGTGCCTACCGAAATTGTGAAAAGAAAACAATGACCGTGAAGGTTGCCAGCCTCCGTTCACAGTACGCTAATAGACGCAAGGTTCTCTAGGCTAAGCTTGAGGGCGACACCAAAATGTCTTTAAAAAGGAAGGAACTTTTAACTCCTTTTTAAAAGTAAACCTCTATCAGGATTTCTTTTTAGTAGAAGATGATTTGCTTCAACTGAGAGCTTTTCCAATGACTTGCCCATTAAATGGCACGCGATCACAGAAGAACGTGTGCTCGTGTTCATTTCAAAGAACGTAAACAAACCCTTATATAGTCGATCTCACACCCGTTCATACGTCCTTTCTGAAAGCGAATAGACCCACGTCACCTAGTTTTACACTTCTCTAAGTAGAAAGATGTCCAAAAATTACGTAAAAAGCCAAGAAAACCTTTCATCGGTCCTTCATGGCCATATTTGTGTTCGCTTTCCCGCTTGCTCTAATAAAACACTAAAAATAGCAGGCATTACGTCATAACCGCAATGCAGCAAAATACACTTTGAACGTTGGCCATTTCTAAGCCTCATAACGCAGGACACTGAAACACTTATTTTTTACAATCACCTCATAACATCGCAAAAGTATACCACTTCGTGCATCGATTGGGTACCTAACAGAACGCCCATACAAAAAAGACCCATTCAGACAACCAGTTGCAAAAATGTTGAGACACTTCCAATTAAAAACACACTTTTTTCCTAAAACTGTCCCATGACAGTTACTACACGGCAGTCCAAACTCCCCTCTTCCCCACCCCTAATCAATGTTGCTGGACCACATTTTGTGCTTGGCCTCGCGTTTCTACGAAGATATTTTTTGGCCCTACAACATTGATAACGGGAGGGGGGTGGGTAATCTCTTTTCAGTCGGAATTTAGTGTAGTGTCTCAAGTATTTTTGCAACTGGTTGTAGATCAGTGATCTTCATTTTTTATCGTTGGGAAATAAATAGCATGATTAAAAGTTAAAAAAATGTAGGAGCAGATTCAGAACCACTGTAAATTTTCCAAACTTTTAAGGTGACTCTGATTCCCCTCGTACATTTTTTAAATTTTGTAAAATATTGGATCTTGACATGCTTATTACTTTTCGACAACAAAAATTGGGGGTAGCTGAGCTCGGTTTTTAGTTATTTCTCTTTAAGCCCAAAATAGGGGTCTTTTCAACACGTTATATAGTTACTATGGTAACCAATTGGGTGAAAAAAGTTCACAACTTGTTCACTAATGATTGAACATTTGTTTGATTCCACCAGAAAAGTAACAGCTTATAAAGATTGGTAGTAATATTCCATCAAAGTACAAGAGCTGGAAAGTTCTGGAAACCGGTGAGAGTCACCTAAATTATGTCAACCAAAATCATTGCACGAGGGAAATTTAAATACAGGAGATCATACAAAGCCCGTTTGCGAAACACTGAGACATTGTTCGCAAGGTTTGCGACAAAACTGTAACTGAGACTGAATTTTCTCGTTATACAATGTCTATTTTCCTCCAAGTTTTGAAAAGTAGAGATTTTTTACACATCAGCTTAAGCTTGAAATTCGAAATTTGCCGGACAAAACAGCAGTTAGCAAGCTAAAGACCAGAATGTAAGGCAAACCATTTACAACTTTAAATCCCTAAAACATCTTTCCATCATTTTCAATGCCAGTGTGCTTACACACTGCTTCTGATTAACAGTTAATGTGTAGAGTTACTTTGACAAAACGGTAAAATGTGTAGGGTTTTGTTGACAACAGCAAATGGGCAGGCTTTTGGTCTATAACAGTTGGAGGAACAAGAAAACAGTGTCCAATAGTCACCGTTTCTTTAATTGCTTTTGTTTCATTAGATATGCCTCAAAGAAACTTTAACTGACATAAAACCTCTCATGGGAAATACAATGGAAATCTTACAATAGTTATCAGTGTACTTGATAACTTCCAGATATAGAGTACATGTTTTTAAATTGATGTTAAAGAAAATGGTTATCCTTTGTCAAACAAAACGTTGAACTTTTTATGGCAAACACTGAACTAAAGTGTCCTTACTGCATTGATACGGCTACACTTCTTTCTATACAATCACGTTTAAGGCTGCATGCACTTAATTCCGTATTTACTTTTTGTATCAAGGAAGTTTGCGGTTGCCTTCAAATGGAACTGAATAACAAACCAACTATGACTATATCTGTACTGATGTTTCCGCTGTCGTTGTATCCTGCACCTTATAATAATCCTTTGACTCATCCAGTTTGTTGAAATCAAAGTATTCCACCTTCTCCAGCAACATCTCTTCCACTCGTTCAACCAGATACTCAAAGCTTGGCCGTTCATTAGCAGTTTCCCTCCAACACTTTGTCATCAAGGCGTAACTGGAAGGGAAATAAAAGACAGTAACTTCTCTCTATCCTGCACAGCAAAATAGTGATACAATATAAAGGTGCACAACTTAACCTTTCAAGCTTAGACTCAAGCTACTATTACTAAGTAGTAGCCCTAATCTTTTCTTTCACTGTCAACAATTCGAGTTCATGCACCACTACTAAGATCTCCAAATTAATTACCGAATGCCTTAAACTAGTCAAGAGTCACTATACTATGTACTGTGTTAACTGTATGTGGATTATAAACAATTCGTTGGACGTAATTCGAACATTGGAGAAAAAACAACTTCCGCTCAATCAAATGGGTACTTGGGACTTTTCCACTCTATATACTAGCCTGCCACACGCCAAACTTAAACATCAACTTCATGATCTGGTCGAAAGAGTTTTTAACACCAGAGGAAAAAGTTTCATAGCAACCAATAATTTCCACACTTTCTGAGCTAATGATAGGAAGTCTACGAAATACACTTACTTCTCATGTAGGGAACTGTGCCTTGCTATTGACTTTCTTATCGACAACATCTACGTTCGCTTCGGAAACTCAGTTTTTCGGCAAGTTATTGGTATACCAATGGGCACTAACAGCGCACCTTTGCTAGCTGATCTGTTCCTTCACACTATTGAATATGATTTCATGCTTAGTACAATGAAACGAGATAAAACCATAGCCGTCCAATTTAGCAACACCTTTTGTTACATTGATGGTCTATTCAGCGTCAACAATGAGAATTTCGGAAATTACATCAGCGTTATTTACCCGTCGGAACTGGAACTAAAGGACACTACCTTGACATCAAATGAAGTTTGTTATCTAGACACAAGAATAAGGAATAGTGATAACAGCACTCCTTTTCATCTCAAAGCCTACGATAAGAGGGATGACTTCTCTTTTCGGATTGTCAATTTTCCTCACATGGACAGCAACATTCACGCTAGTCCGGTATATGTTGTTTTCATATCTCAATTAGTGAGATATGCTAGACTTTGCACATCGAAATTGGGTTTTATTGATAGACTTCACCGACTTTCATCACATCTCCTTCACCAAGGCTTCAAATCTACGCTGCTTCGTAAATCGTTGACTAAATTCTTGAAACGCCACGGTGCTATCGTTGAGAAGTATGGTGCTACACTACAGGAGATGAGATTAGCAATCCAGAGATGAGATTATATCCTTTATATTATCCTGACGCCCAAATTTAAGATCTTTGTTGCTTCCATTTCTTACATTTTAATGCAAGTGTGCGCGCGCAATTTTCGTGAAGTTGTACACGTGCTTGTTTATTCAGTTAACGTGTGCTTAGTTCGTTATTTAACGTACTCCTATTATTTTACGGTGTTTTCCTTGCTAATATGTATTGTTAATGACTGTGCTCACAGTGTGGGTGGCTCCACCTAAAATGTTCTGCAATTGGTATAGGATTTGATGGAGCCGAAACCAGTTGTGGAATTGCACACATTTTAGGTATCCTACTAATGAACAGTTATTACATGCAGATATTTTTAGAAGCAACATTTGTTTGCGGTCTGTCACCTTTG
This sequence comes from Pachyseris speciosa, assembly GCA_016490735.1. Taxonomy (NCBI): domain Eukaryota; kingdom Metazoa; phylum Cnidaria; class Anthozoa; order Scleractinia; family Pachyseridae; genus Pachyseris; species Pachyseris speciosa. The sequence goes on from JAEMWC010000518.1 coordinate 91,937, forward strand.
AATTCATAGTCCTTCGACATTTCAACTTTTTCTGGAAAATTCAGTATGTAGTTCATATGACTGTGTCCTGTTTTGTTGGCTTTAGGTTTATATTTCGGTAAAGAATAGTTTTTGTTAGTAATGTTCAGGGGCACCCAACGATAAGTTTCGGTAGATATCTGTTCGGTGGAGGGACATGAGTGAATTCGCTTAGGCTTTTGGCGTCTATTAAAGAGTGCACTCAGATTTTCGTAACTAAAACGTGGACTAAAAGATTCGAAATGGGGCAATCATATCCGCTGAGGTTTTCGGAAGGTTATATTTGCTGTTTTTGCAGTCAAAAACGTCAGCTATCGTTTTCGGAAAGAAAATAGTTCCCTAGAAATCTGTGGAAAGTTCATTTCAGCTGTCATTTTCTCAGGGGAATATTTTGTTCTCTACCGTTTTCGGGCAAGTAAAATTTCAGCTTAATTCTTCTAGCTGACCAACACATCACTTTTAAGAAACTTTAAGCACAATAATGTACCGGTACTTAAAATGCCTCTGTAAAGCTTTGGTTGATTTGGCTTGTTGGGTGCCCCTGAATGGTAGCGTGAATTTTGTCCTCAAGTTATGTTAGTGTTGATTGTGGGTGGGGAGGGTGTTGGCTAATGGACAGTACATGACTGTCTAACGTAAATGGAACATTACAACTTCCAGTTTGTTTTTCTAGCTGTAGGTAACATTTTGTTTGGCCCATTTTACAATTGCATGCTTAGTGACCTGGCCTTTATGAATGAAGACGAAGCTAGAGTCAGCTTGTTTTGATACACACCTCACTGCTTTTCTCCTGTAAATCTTGTTTTTCTTATGCTAACTAGTCCACATTTGCATGAGAAAAACAGAGAGGTTTGTACCAAAACAAAGTCACCTCCAGCCTCATTTCCATTCATAGGCCAGGTCTCCGAGCAGACAACTGCCAAACGGGCTATTCGGCTTTGGAGAAATACTAATAAAACAAGGCTTCAAAAGTAGGTAGCCTAACGGCTACATGTGTGGGATACCAAAGCACTATATAAACTAACAACTGATCGAGCAGATAGATGATAGGTATGACCCGAAAAGTTAATCAAGTCAGCTTAGGTCTATTGCAAACGTCTTGCTACTGCAATGCTGAACTCAAATGAATTTGACCCAGAGTGGCATGACTATAGGGCAGCACTGGTTCAAACGTCGAATTTTAATTCAGTGGCAACAAATTCAACCTGCCGAACGGGAACAGAGATTTGAAACGTCATGCCACTGCCATGCTTAAGTGAAATTAGCCATAATGTCGTGCGGACGTGTTGAAAATTGCTCCCATCAACCTTGCTTAGCGCCGGCGATTGTCCCCCAAATTGAATATCTATCGGAACTTGATCAGTTTCTTGACTACAACTTGAACAAAAAGAGGTTTTTATGGAATGGAAACGCCGACTTCCTTGGAAAATTCATTGAAGACAGAATATTATCGCACGACGAGGATGAAGACGACGCTCCAGAACTAGTTATCTCTTCAAACTAGTTATCTCTTCAAACTCTCAATGCGCCGTTTTTAAAACAACTTTGGCGAACATTAACTTCTACTATAGCACGAAGACTCTCCAAGTCCAAGGCAAAGCCTGTAGTGAAATGAGAAACCGACTCCTCGGCGTCTTCAACCTCAGAACAAACTTGTGTCAAAGGCGACAAAACAATGGCGGCGAACCCGCCGCCTCGCTTAACGACCAGAGCTCCGCGGACGAAATCTCTATTTTGACTGATCTAAACAACAACGAGGGAGCCCAGCATACCCATTCAGTAGTGGTTGTTATGCCAGATAAGCATAGTGAATCTCAGTCGACGAACGGTATCAGCAGAAATCAAATTGAGCCATGCAGTGTCAGATTCATAGACGATGCGAACTCCTCGTGTCAAAATGGTCAAGACACCCAAGGCTGTACTGGTTGTCAGTCATTGGGAGACAAATTACAGAGGATAAAGGCCATGTTAGCTGCTTCAAAACAGCGATTCAGCTCTTCAGATAAAGAATTGGGTAATATAGATTCGCTATCGGAGAGCTGTAATTGCAGAAACGAGATACACAAGCTTTGGATTGCGGTTGAATCTATCAACTCCCAACTCAAATTCCCCGCCAAACAAGCGTCAACGATTGAACACGAACTCAATCAATACAAGCTTAAGTGTGCAACGTATGAGGACAAAATAAAAAAGATGGAAGAAGAGAAGGCTTGTCTCCTAGAATCCCTTAGAATTCTCTCTACAGAGTCTTCTACCTGTTCTAAGGATTCGACTGAATGCGCTGTTAATGACCAACAAGAATCTCCTGGGGAATCAATTACAGTGAATGGAAACCAAGAAAGAAGCACTCAAGGTAAAAGATCGAAAAGCAAACCAAATGGAACAACGCAAAAGAACTCCAATAGGTCATCAAAGCTGCGCCATACTGCAAATTTTGCTAACGCAAGAAGGAGTTTGCAAAATATGGAAGAAGCAACCTCAATAAAAGAGAGCCATTTTGCCAGTACGGTAAGAAAACCTGTCACAGTTGTTTGTGGCGACAGCATAGTGCAAAATGTACGAGGATGGAAACAAGGTTGTAGTGAAATCATTTTCTGAAGCAGCCACATCTGACATGGAAGGTTACTTAAAGCCGATAATTAGGAAATTTGCAGAAAGCTTGATTCTACATGTCGGTACCAATGACCTGCTGTCGATCCAAACACAGTAACAAATTGCTGAGAGTATTGTGAACTTGGCGGACCAGATTGAAAGTGACTCACCGGGGACTCTTGTCTCAATTTCTGCTATTTGTGTCCGGAAGGAAGATGAACTGTGGAAAAAGGCTTCTGAGATTAACAAGTTGCTCAAAGGTTCTGCTCCAATCGAAGATAATAATAATAATAACTGTCTGAGCTAATCGTCCTCGCAAAGTACAGCAAGGACGCAGCTCAACAACGTCGAACCGAAAGCATATACAAGGCGCCTCTGGCAGCCGCTATACGGTCCATGTATGACCTTGGAGCACAGCCTACAGCCAGCTCGAATAAGCCGTATGCTGGTTTTTGCTGAGGGAGGAAAACCGGAGTACCCGGAGAAAAACCCTCGGAGCAGGGTCGAGAACCAACACAAACTCAGCCCACTTATGGCGTCACCGGGAAACGAACCAGGCGTCTCTGGGAATCGAACCCGGTGCCACATTGGTGGGAGGCGAGTGCTCTAACCACTACGCCATCCCTGCTCCCCCAAGAAGAAGATAGGGCTTCCTTCCTCATATCAACATCGACTCTTCGTGTCTCAATGCGAGTGGACTTCATTTAAATAGAAAAGGGGTGAGTATTTTGTCCAGTAACGTTTTAACTCATATTGACAATATTTGAATCTCTACTGCTTGTGAAGTGCAGTGTGAGTCTATTGATGATTTTATCTCTCCGATTTTACCTTCTAGTCGTGGATTTAAACTAGCTAATTTGAACGTCACCGGTTTGGTGAAACATATCGACGAACTGAGAATCACACACCCGTTGATGTTCTATCAATTAACGAGATCAGGCTTGACGACTCGGATAAGGATAATGATGTTTACATTCCTGGCTATGAAATTATTCGCCGGGACAGGGAAACAAATGGCCGTTTTGGCGGGGGTGTTTGTTTCTTTGTGCGCTCGAACATTAGTTATTCTTTGTGACCTGACTTGAGTATTCACCAACTTGAAAATCTTTGTTTTGAAATCCGAAAACCGAGATCAAAGCCTTTTCTCGTGGTAACCTGGTATAGGCCGCCTGACTCTTCAGTTGAGATCTTTACTTATTTCGAATCGCTTATTGGCAAATTTAACGCCGAGAATGTTGAGTTCTATCTTATGGGCGATCTGAACTGCAACTTAGGTGCTCCTCAATTGGACCATAACGCAAATCTCCTCTCTAGCATCGCTGACATTTACAGCCTGCAGCAGCTCATTACTGATCCTGCCCGTTGTACTGAATCATCTTTAATTGATCTCATTTTTACTAACCGTCCTGATAGGATTGTATGTTCTGGAGTGTCTCATATAGGCATAAGCGATCAAAGCCTTATTTATGCTTATCGTAAACTTTCTATAGATTCACCTTCGAGGGACCATACTACAGTTACCTATAGAAAATTTAAGAACTTTAATTCATCCAATTTTCGTAGCGATATTGCACATCAAAATTGGCAGGTCATAGGTAATTATGATAACCCTAATGATATGTGGGAAGCCTGGAAAAAAACTGTTCCTTCTTTGTGCTGACAGGCATGCCCCCTTACGTAATAAACGTGTTCGCTCTTGCAAATCACCTTGGATTACTTCGCAACTTAAAAAGCGTTTGCATGCAAGAGATATTCTCAAGTTAAAAGCCACTCGTTCTGGTGATGCGGACGATTGGAGTAAATTCAAAGAACTTCGCAATACAATAAATAATGAAATTAAACGTGCAAAAGAGTGTCACTATAAGCATGCCCTTAATAAGTACCAAGGTGATCCACGTAACACCTGGCAAATTGTCAACGAGCTTATGTCTAAGAAATCACACAATTCTGTCATCAACGAAATTAAGTTCCCCTGTGGCAATTCTATTTATGATTCTCATGAGCTGTCTAACGCCTTTAATGATCATTTTTCTTCCATTGGGCCTAAGTTAGCAAATAATATTCATGCCAATGAAGACAATATGAAGACAATTCTTCACATTTGCATTATTTAGCTGAGACTGGTCACTGCACATTCGAACTAAAACCAACCAGAGTCTCCAAGGTTCTTCTGCTTCTATCCAGATTATGTAAATCAAAATGTACTGGTTTGAACAAAATATCTGCAAAACTCTTGCGCGAATGTGCTGATTTAATAGCCGAATCACTCTGTACTATCTTTAATCAATCTATTGTTTCTGGAATTTTCCCTGATGAATGGAAACTTTCGAAAGTCGTACCCTTGTTCAAACAGGGTAATCGTTCAGATCTAAATAATTACCGCCCAATTTCAGTAATTCCAGTTGTAGCTAAAGTCTTCGAGAGAATCATTTATGATCAACTCTATAAGTACCTTATTATACACAAACTCATTTCAAGACACCAATTGGAATTTCGACCTCTTCATTCCACTGCAACTGCATTACTTGAAGCTACTGATAGCTGGGCTTACAACAGTGACCAGTGGGTAATGTAAGCGCAGTCGTTTTCTTGGATTTAAAGAAAGCCTTTGCCACCGTCGATCACGATATTCTTTTGTCTAAACTTATGAAATATGGTGTCCATGGCACTTCATACGATTGGTTAGATCATACTTGGATCGCCGCAAACAACGATCTTTTATAAATGGTTCTCTCTCTGAGGACCATTTCCTTACTTGTGGTATACATCAAGGTACAATTCTGGATCCACCCCTTTTTATTATATATCAACGACTTACCTAACTGTCTATCAAATTCTGAACCTCAACTGTATGCTGATGACACACACATAACCTTTGCTAGTAATAACATCCAAAATATTAACACTGTTTTATATGAGGACCTTGCTAGATTTGAAAAATGGCTAACTGCCAACAAGCTTACTCTTAACGCATCTATAACTGAGTTTATGTTGATCGGATCGAGGCAAAGGCTAAGTACATTTCACAACCCTCCGTCACTTATGATTGACGGTGCACCTATAACTCAAGTTACTTCTACGAAATCTCTTGGTGTTCATATTGACCAGACTTTATCCTGGAATGTTCATGTGGAGAATTTATGTAAGAAAATCGCGTCTGGTATTGGAGCATTGAAGAGAGTGAGGTCTTTCGCTCCACACGAGACTCTTCGATCAATCTTTATGTCTTTAGTACAGCCTCACTTTGATTACTGCAACTCTTTCTGGAGATGTTGCGGCAAAACCCTAGCCAGTAAACTTAGAAAACTTCAAAATCGCGCTGCGCGTACACTCACTTACTCGAACTATGATGCCAACGCTGATAACTTTATCCAAAAACTTGGATGGATAAAACTTGATTCTCAAGTAACAATCCATAAGGCTGTGATGGTTTATAAGTCGCTAAATGGTCTTACTCCCGATTACCTTAGCTCCAAATCTGTTGACCGTAGTAGCGTCTCCAATTACTCCTTAAGGGACACAGAGGGCAAACTAGCTATCCCACAGCCACACACAAACTATATGAAAAATACCTTCAGCTACTCTGGAGCAGTTCTTTGGAATAGTTTACCGATCGAGTTGCGGCAGGCTGATTCCCTTAGAGCGTTCCGAGCTGGCTGCGAGCGTTCCTTTTCATCAAGTTAAATTTAGAATTTTTACACGGCACTCATGTAAAGCAGGTTTTATCTTGTCAATTAATATTATAGTTATTTATTGATTATTTAGAGTAATTTTAGAATAATGTAGTTCTAGTCGTTGTACAATTTGTAATAATTCTGGTAAATAATTAGGTTTTTATAGTTGTGACTGATTATTTTACCGTGTCTAAATAAAGTTATCCTATCCTATCCTATCCTATCCTATCCCATCCTAAATTTAATTCTTGAATTTTAAAAGTTCGGCACGGCAATAGCGCGACCTTTGGAACAGGCCCTAGCTAGCTGCAATCAACGCCTTTTGAACACCGATAAAATCACTTTACCGCGAAATGCCGGCTGCTTGGATGTAGCGAACATCATAATGCTTTTACCCTTTAAATTTGCCTTTTCAACTTTGGCCGGTTCGTTGATAATTATAAGACACAGTAACTGTGAACAGTTAACGCAACCAGTTGCCATTTTCATCTCGAGAAAGAATTGCTTCAAATTTCACTCACTTTGCCTTGCTGTTTGTTTTTGTTACTTCAGAATTTTATTACAAAGCTTAGCTAAACATTCAATAAGCAAGTTGTTGTTCAGCTTTCAACTGCATGGCAATGTGAAATAAGCTCAAAAACGTCTTTCTTGTTTGCCTTAGAATAAGCGCTGTTAGTTAATGTTAACATTGTCGCAAAAAGTTCTAACAAAGGTTTCTTACACGCTGGTCCAAGAAATCTCGAAACATCGAAGAGCCATCACATCCGGCGATGTTGTGGTAACAAACATGATTGACTGAAATTGGATAACTCTGGTTGCCTACAAAACACTGATTACTCGCAAAATGGCGTCAAATACATTAGACTGAGGCGAGAGTCGGATTGTCAATAGCGCATCCCGAGCCAGAGATAACCGGAAGTTAAAAGATCTCCCAAGTCTGGTTACAAAAGAGTGACGTTATAGGTCTGCATTAGAGACATCAACGTACTCCATTTTCGGTTTCACTGCAGGAGCATCTTAGCACACCTTGAAAGAAGTATTGTTTTTGCACAGTGGCAGAATTTAATTTACCGCCACGCGGCACGCTTACGCGGTGTGCTCATGGCATTTTATGGTTTTACTTGTACGATAAAACGCTAGTTTCGTCAAATGTTATGCTTTGGCGATTCGTTGAGATTTTCGAGGAATAATCGGCATATTTCGGTATGTGATGGACAGAAGTTTCAGGGAGTAACGCCTTCACAGGCTGAAATTCTGTTTTATCTGGTGGTTTCATAGACGCGCAATGGACTTTGGGAAGTTGTAACTACATTTTAAGCCGTAGCTAATCGCCTTCGGACAATTTTAAAAGCGGAAATACGAACATAAGAGGTGACATGGACGTGATTTTTTATTTTATTGCAATGGTACGTCTCGTAGGAATCGTCCATGACATTTTCCCTGGGATTATATTCTAATATCAATTTTTCTGTAAGATTAAATTTAGTTGGAATTCCTTCGGTTTCGGACCATTGTTGAGCGGTAATCTTTCTGTTCAAGCGTATTTATGTATATGTAGCAAAGTTCATGTATATTCCGACGGCAAGTTAATTATATTTTGGCAGCAAATTAAATATGAAGCCGCGAAATACGCGCGCACTCGTCATCGATCCACGATAATGAAGATCGCGCTGGTGAGGGGCGCGGAAGTGAGCGGTCCCTTATTTTGTCTTTATAACTGGATATGGGTGATTATATCTTTTACATAGCTGTTCTCTGTCAAAGCACAAAATATTTTATCTGGCGACTATTTCTTCCACTTATAGTGGTGATTAAGATAGTGGCAGTTTGAAATTGAAAATTATCGTTGGAGAATATATTATAGTCCAGAAACAACTTCTGAAAGCCTTTTCATACTACCAAGGAGTTTAGGACTCTGTGTTTGTTTGTGCGTGGAAAATAGCAATAGTAAAATATTCAAGTGATTTAGCATATGTAACTTGCAGATAAAAATTTAGGCAAATGTTCTATATCTTTTCTGGTTCATCCAGGTTGAGGTCCTGGTATCACTGTATGCCTGAGTGCTTCTGGGATATATAACATGAACAGTTTTATGAAGTGCAGATAAAAATCTAGGCAAATGTTCTATATCTTTTCTGGTTCATCCAGGTTGAAGTCCTGGCATCACTGTATGCCTGAGTGCTTCTGGGATATATAACATGAACAGTTTTATGAAGTGCAGACAAGAATCTAGGCAAATGTTCTATATCTTTTCTGGTTCATCCAGGTTGAAGTCCTGGCATCACTGTATGCCTGAGTGCTTCAGGGATATATAACATGAACAGTTTTTTGAAGTGCAGACAAAAATCTAGGCAAATGTTCTATATCTTTTCTGGTTCATCCAGGTTGAAGTCCTGGCATCACTGTATGCCTGAGCGCTTCTGAGATATTTAACATACCAGGTTGTTTTGAAACACAGATACAAATTTAGGCAAATGTTCTATATCTTTTCTGGTTCATCCAGGTTGAGGTCCTGCCATTACTGTATGCCTGAGTGCTTCTGGGATATATAACATGAACATTTTTTAAAGTACAGATAAAAATCTAGGCAAATGTTCCGTATCTTTTCTTGTTCATCCAGGTTGAGGTCCTGGCATCACTGTATGCCTGAGTGCTTCTGGGATATATAACATGAACAGTTTTTTGAAGTGCAGATAAAAATCTAGGGAAATGTTCTATATCTTTTCTGGTTCATCCATGTTGAGGTCCTGGCATCACTCTATGCGTGAGTGCTTCTGGGATATATATAGAACATGAACAGTTTTATGAAGTGCAGATAAAAATCTAGGCAAATGTTGTAAGCAGGTTTAATGACCAAAACGTTTTACATTTGGTACATTTCTTTGCAGAACAATAACGCGTTCGGATGACTGTATTTTTCGAGAACGTTTTCCTTACTTTAATGCCCTTCAGAGTAATTTAGTCCTTGGACAGTTCGCCAGCATTTTCCAAGTTAAACAAATTTTAACAATCGGGAAAGAATTAGAAAAAGGAGAAGTTATATTTTGAAATGATGATTTCGTTACCGTCGCCGTTGTCTCTTTTCCTGTCAAGGTCGGTTTCGGAAGTCGAATACTGAAACTTCCCCCTCGACGTTTTCCGAGGTTATTGAGGAATTTTATCAGTTCCTAGGGAAACCGTACGGATAGTAAGAGTTCTGTTCATGGGCACGCAACGATGTCACATATTGGAGCGAATTATTTTAGCTCAGTGATGTTAATTTACTTTCGCGGTGTTCAAGAAGAAAAAAAATTGCAGACTGATTTGTGTAAATTACTCGCAAATATGTTCACTATTACCATGTATTGCAAGTATGTTTGATTTAGGAATACGAGCGAATTTTAATTAGCGTTCAAAAGAGATATATCTCCCTCCAAAAACATAACACATTAGGGCCGTTTATACAAGAGAAAATAAGCCGCGGCTTACTCTGGCCACGGCTTACATAAGACGCGAACACTCCATATAAATGGTACAAAATCTACGTTCACGGCTTTCTCAAGCTGCGGCTTATCCTGGCCTAGCTTGGTGTTTTTACTCTTATGAATGGTTCCTTCTTATGTAAGCCGCGGCTTATTTTTTCTCGTATAAACAGCCTTATTATTTTTCCCATATTGCATGCGAAAGAGAAACAAAGAAAACTCGAGTCTTTGGTTGAAATTTAGTGCTATTTTCTGGAACCGGTGAGCATACTTCAAGAGTAATCCATCAAAGCCAAAACAAACTATTGGGTATCGTTTTCCCTTTCCCACAGTCACTTTTCGTGTGCATCAGGTCTAAAGATAGAATTTAATTAAACTCTCGCCATAAATAAACGTTCACGTTTAAGGATTATGACAGATAAGCGTGAAAATCGACGCCCCATATCAAACAGAAACGAGTGCTAGAAGCGATTTGATTACATTGGAATGTTCAGAGTAGCTGGATATCCTGCTGAGATTGGTGGCAAATTGCCCCCTATCTCAGCGGGATCCAGAGGTATTTTTGTGGTTGCTAAGAACCTCTGGCTCGTTATGTAGGTAGGTAGGTATACTTTATTTAAATCAAGAAACACGCTAACCCCAACAACACTTAGCTGGTTTCCATGGAGGGCGTGTTTATACGGACATAAAAATGAAACTAAAGCTAATACTACGAGTTAATAATGTGATAAATCTAAAACTACGAAAATTCAGCTAAGAACGAGAACTAATCGTCATAAACTAAATATTAAAAAGTATTAGGATAGCTAGGACATAACTAACACAAGACTATATAGCATGACATGATCGACCCAATTACGTTTTGATATATTTATTAAATGAATATATCGATTCCGCTAGTTTTGCTTCATTTGAGAGTTGGTTCCAAAGCATCGCGCCGCTGTATTTGAAACTTCTTTATAGAAACTCTCTCTTCGGTTTAGGAAGTGTCAGATCTGTAGCACTATTTCTAAGATGGTAATTAGTCTGATCAACATTCCTTCTACCAAAAGAGTTCCTGAGGAACATCAATGTTGATTTGACCCGGATCCGCCTCACATCAAGTGTGTCCCAAGAGAGGGTCTCGATTATTTCTGCGGAACGAATATCATAACTGGCACCAGTAAGAACTCTAGCAGCGCGAGATTGAAATCTTTGCAACTTATCTTTTAGTAATTTGCCGCAGTTGTCCCAAAGAGGGGAATAATATTCAAAATAAGGCTGTACTAGGCTCTTATAAACCTATTCAAGCGTATTTACAGGAACAAAGGGTTTGATACGTCTCATCATCCAATGCCCGCACTGGCCTTTTTACAAATCATGTCGATATGACTATCCCAACTAAGTCTTTCATCTATCTGAACCCCTAGGCATTTATGTGTATCAGTTCGAGTTATGGGTGTATTATTTACTACAACTGGTTGTTCGGTATTCTTACTGTTCAAATTATATGAAGAGCCAATAAACATCAATTTAGACTTAGAGGGGTACATTCGAAGTTTATTTTCCATAAGCCAGTTACGGACATGAGCGAGGTTAGAATTTAGTTTTTCTACCCCTTGCAGTGTTCAAGTTCAAGATCGGCCTTGAATAACCCGTGACAAGAAAAGCTACCACCCTCGTCTGAAAAAGGCCCTTCTGCAGCTATTTGCAGCTTGTCAGATCCGAATACCTTTTTCTTGCGAGCGGGTACGTTAAGGCTGGTTTCCATATGATCGCAGACGATCGCGGATCGCAGATCGCAGATCGCAAAAAGTTCTGCGATCGTCTGTGGTCACATGGAAACACACTTCTGCGATCGTCTACGATCGTCTGCAATCCTGCGATCACGATCGGAGACGATCCCAGAAGATAGAACCATGTTCTATCTTTTGCGATCGTCTGCGATCAATTGCGATCCTGCGATCTTATGAAAACCAAAGTTCTGCGATCTGCGATCGAAATCTATCCCATAATATTTGTAATTCCGACAACGCGCGTGTACATTTGACATTTCCGCTGACCGAATTTTATGGCTACAGTCGGCTTCGCGATCGTTTGCGATCGTCTGCGATTATATGGAAACAGCCCTCTTTGCGATCGTCTGCGATCTGCGATCCGCGATCGTCTGCGATCATATGGAAACCAGCCTTTACTCAATGGAATTTGATCTTTCACGCTGAGGTGGTTTGTAATTAAGGGTTGTCAATCAAGTGGCCAAGTGGGACGGAAAGACCTTTTTAACGGGCCTACTTTCCCGCCGCCCGTCCCAAGCCCCCTCCATTTTTGGCCACTTTATTTTCGCCTTGCTCTGCCAGTACTAACGCGCTCCGTTTACCATCTGAACGCCTGGAACAGGTTAGGTGAGTCTGAACACCGCTCCACCTCTCTCGCAGCTCACTTCGCTCGCCACTCACCCCTGAAATAAATCTTCCATGAGACCCCAATAGAAGACTAGCCTGTGTGCAACAAAGGGAATAGGAGACGTCTGCACGCAGACTGATCGAGAGCTTGCTCCCATAATATAGGGGAATCCTTGTTTACAATATTTGCCTCATTAGCATGAACAATTCAGTTTCTGATGGAGTTACAAATAAATCAGTTCTGAATATTGAAAGGCTATAGTATGATTATGAGCCTCATGTATTGAATACTTTTTGTGCAACTCGGGTTTAAATACTCAAAATTTTGCAAGGAATATGTGAGCTCATTAGTGCTTTTCCCAAACAGAAATTTTGCAGTTTTTGGAGGACACTATTTCCTTGAATACTACACCTAAAGAGCTAAACATTTCACAATGTATTAAATTTCACTAGCTCTTTTGCTGCATGGAGTCAAATCACATCTAACATGTTTCCTTCTGTAACCAAAGCCGTATGCAAATGGCCAAAAATGTAAACAATGACGTAAGCATAAATCCCCCTATTAAAGCATTTAAGGCGATCCCATCATGAATTCACTAATAGCATTTTGCATGGTGTGCACTGTGCTTCTTTCTCTTGTTTTGAAGTAACACATGAATCCATGCTGTCTCATGGCGGTACTCATTTATCACTACTGTGACAGGAGACATAATAAACTCAAACTTACAAAGACTCTGGACAGATGTCAGGCTTATCCATCCGGTAGCCTTCCTTAAGACGCTTCAATATCTCCGTGTGACTTAGCAGTGGGTACGGCGAGCCACCTGGAATTAGTCAATGTCATTGTGTAAGAACATCTCTTCAATTTCGTTTAAAAAAAATATGCTCCTCAAAATTTTATTAAAAAGGCTTGTGGTTGTTCCAAGGAAGGTAACACAAATGTTGTGATATTCACTGAACATAAAGCAAAAGATTCCTTAATTTTATAATCTAAAACAAAAGATGTCTTTGGTGCTTAACAGGAGGAGAAAAACCTAACACAAGACGAGCTAAATTTAAGAAAATTATGCACAAATAAGTGATAGTTAAATAAGAAACAAATATTCAAAGAAATGGAGTTGGGTAGCAGTCGATAAGGGTAAGCATCTGCCACTATTCATAGTCCTTAGCAATAAATTGCCTTCTCTTGGACATCTCAACCACACTACTGGGAAATGGCTTAAAAAATCCTTCTGCCAAACAAGTGGAAAAAAACTTGCCGCCAAAATCAAGGAATGTGCTTGGAGAGTTGCTGGGATATGAATGGCAAATATTGTGCAGTTTGACCAGCTAACAACCAGAGGGAAGAAAAAACACTCAATAGATTGCTTGAGTAGAGACTAAAAAACTTACCAAGAGTTCCAATTTCCCACATGACAACTCCATAAGACCACCTGAAATTAACAGAAAGGAATAAAAGTGTAAGAGTCTTATGATAATAATAAAGTTAGATAATTACCTTAATTTCACAAACATGGGTCACTTAAATCACTCACAATCCCTGTCTTACAAAATAATGTTTGCGAATGTTGGAAAAGGGGGCATTGAACAATTTCGATGAAACTTCCATATATAATTTCAAGAGTATAATGGGGGTGAAGGAGATCCCAACTGGGACTCCAAAATCACTGAAAATTAATCTTGTTGTTAAGGGTTGACTTTGAATCCAAAAACACGAAATGGAAAAACCATCAAGACTAATTCTGTGTATAGGCTTTCTCCTAAAACTTTCCCGCATCAAATTGTACCTCCGTCTCGGTTCAAAAGTAAATGTTCCAGTTGCAGATAATTTATTAGGATCTGGCAGTGTATTGTCTGGAGCTAAGTTTGGTCAGATTTTGAAGGGAAAACTCAGGAAAACTCTTACCTGAAACAGCAAGTTATGATTGGCGGGAACAACAAAACATTGGGGTCATCAAGCTCATTTTTAAGTTACGAATCATTATTTAAAACTGAAATAAGGGTATTTGTAACAGGTTATAGTGTTTCTGTGGTAACCTAGTAGGAGAAACCTTCATAACTTGCTCACCAATTATTGTGCATTTGCTTCACTTTGATACCACTATAGAGGTAACATTAGGTACAAATGTTGGTAATAATGATCCATAAATGTACAAAAGCTCAAACGAAAAGTGCTGGAAACCAGTGTTAGCCTCCTTAAATTTGTGTCTTTTGTTTTAGGCACTTTTTAAAACATGTTTTCCAGTCACACCCACACAAAATGAAATGCACACATTGTACATAAATATTCAGAGAGCGAAAATAGAGGAAATAAGTTAAGAAATGTTACTGGTATGTGAAAAGAAAATTAGGAACCACCATGCATTCCAAACTGTTAATCCACGCGACATTTATGATGCCTAGGTTAGGGCTACATTCCATGGTATGTCTGCTCCATGTATGATGTGGCGCGACTCAACATTACAACTTACCACATTACATAATTATGCAGTAAGAATGTGCAAAACCAGTTGGGCAGAATGTCCCAATAACAAATCAGTAATTAATCAGATGTAATTCATACACATCACTCTTGACACTGAAGATCTCTTCAAAGATTGACTCAGGAGCCATCCACTTGATTGGCAGTTTCTTCTGCTTCTTGCCTTCGTACACCTCACTGTGCAACTGTCGCATCAAACCGAAGTCACCAATCTTGAGTTTTTTATTGTGTCCCACGAGAATGTTCCTTGCTGCTAGATCCCTGTGCACAAGGCCCTTCTCAGAAAGGTATCTCTGTAAAATAACCAAAACGTACTGGAGTTTACACTAAGTAGATCAAACTATTAAGTTATGTTTCTAAATAACAGCCATCTTGGGTCTGCCATCTTGTATATGGGGATTGTCCAAATTGCTCAGAAGACCACAAAAAAAACTAAAATACAATCAAGGCCTATGAAAAAGCATTGAAGTAACAAGAAAACACGGCAGTTATAGTAGCACTGACCATTGTTTTGTTGTTTAAGAACAAGAATTAATGTTACTTTCACTGGAAAACCCAGTTGTCAACTTGAGCTTACCAAGGTACAGGTAGCATCAGTTAACTCATCACACCCAGTTGTTCTCAAAATATTTCCCAGGGAGGCGCCAAATTTTAATGGCACTTGGACTACAACCCCACCCCAATCCCCAGTGGAGATATGTTTAAATCAGTCAATATCTGACTACAACCAGTCAATGCTTAATTGCCTGTTTGCATCTTTCCATCAAAAAACAAACAAATGGTTTATCAGAGCACGATAGCCATTGGAGTGCTTCACTGAAAAAGAATAATCATGAAATTTGCCTCTTGCCTCTTTAATGCAGTGTGAAACTCCAGCAATGGCTCAGTTATGAAAGGCTACACACTGATGTCCCTAAACAGCTGATTTTATAAGAGCTATTTTGTGAAACATAGATTATTGTGTACTGACCCACTGAAATCTTACCATCAGACTGTTATAAACAATGCTTATTTGGAAAATGCTATCTGGCCTGACTCTGTTAAATATAGGCCCTATAGTAAATGGCTTTAATTTGTGGCTGTCAATGGAATTAGATTGGATAATATACTTTTGTTAGTGGCTAAAGCCTCCAGAAAAATCCTATATGTTACATATATTTGTGATTTACGTACCATGCCTTTTGCAATCTGCCAGGCAAATTTCAGAACATCAAGTGAGTCAAATGAGTCGCAATCTTTATCACATTCATCATCACTCGTCTGTGTAGGAGCTTCTGCACCTTCAGCTTGGTCTGATGCCGAAAATACAATCAATGGTATGGTACAGGTATGTTCATTGTTGTCATCAACATCCTGTTGTTCTTGTTCAGAAGTGGAGGGACGGGTGTAAGTCTGTGTAGGAGCTTCTGCACCTTCAGTTTGGTCTGATGCCGAAAATACAATCAATGGTATGGTACAGGTATGTTCATTGTTGTCATCAACATCCTGTTGTTCTTGTTCAGAAGTGGAGGGACGGGTGTAAGACACCTCTGGTTTCTGTACTTGTAGATCTGCTCCCTTTTCCTGAAGGAAAGTAAATTAACAAATCAGAACATACAGTGTAAAGCATGACTGCACATTATGGTTCACTGATCTGGTTATTAGCAAAATTTTCTTCACTTTACTTGCTTGAGCCTTTTAACTGGACATGACAAACACAATTAATTTAATTTCTAGTCAACACCACTTTTCTATCTTAAGCACAAGTCATCACTGTTGATGGGAAGGAATGCAGCTGTCTGAAGAGTGAGGACACTGTGCACAGCTTGCTACAGCAATTGCTGATTGTATGTCTATTAAAGACATACACCATGTCAACTGAGTTGACAGGCATGACACTTCAGACCATTCTGACTTGAAAGGTGACACAAATCCTGGACTTACCGTAATATATTACCTGAATTTGTTTATTACCGGTTTATTCATTTATTGTCATTGTCAACGCCATTGTGACCACATTTGGGCATTAGCATTTTTATTTCTAGTTAAAGTTTTAGAGATTCTTTATTATGGAGATGAACTACTAAAAATAATTACAGATAAAAATTTCAATGAGAAACAAACTGGACTTACAGATACAAAAATAAATTGAATATGAATAAAATAACAAAGAGATTGCAAAATTACAAAAAACCCGTTAATGAAAAACGTTCAAGTGGTATGTGTGTTTTTCAATAAATTATGAGGATCGCAAGAATAGCATAAGCTAATCTCCATTTTTTTATAGTGGAATCAAACTGTGTCTTTTACTTTACCCATACTTATCGTTACAATTCTATATTTTGTTTTCTAACTCTTGTACAATATACCTGATCATCAGTTCTGTTCTGTTCCTTTGTTCCTGCATACCATTCCTCGTGTTTAACAACAAGGCCAGCTACCAGAGTAGAACCACTTAACTGTAAAAGTATAATCAAAACACGTGAATAATATATTATTGTAATGCACTAATGTCATTAAAGAAATGCAAACTTGAGTTTACGCTTAGTGATACATGTCTACCTTCAATTTGTAAGTAAAATAAAAGATGCGTATCGTAAGTCCGTCATATTGTCATCAGCTAAACAGAAAACCATTTCTTTTAAGGTGGCTCAAAATGGTTTTGTTATTTTTAAACACGAACTCTTTGATGGATCGATACTCCAACAAGTTTTGGTTTATTTTCTTGGACATTGTATCAAAAAGTTCCCCAATTATTTCTTAACAAGTTTTGAACAATTTTTTGACATATAAGGTTACCATAGCAACAGTACAACCTCTTAGAAACGCTCTTAATTTTGGCTTTATGTGCCTGGAACGCAAAAACGAGTCAGATGACCCCCTTTTTTCATTGAATTGCAGTCAGCATATAAAGATTCATCTTTCTGCAAAGTTTAAAAATAATCTGTACACGCGGTTCAGAGCCACTTTAAATTATCGAAAAATTAAGGTGGCTCTGAACTCTTTGTACCGATTGTGGCAGCATCGATCCTTCAGAGAGTTGGTGTTTGAAAATAACGAAACCATTTTGAGCCACCTTAATACAGGTGAAATACAGGTAAAAATAACTTTTTACAACATTAGTTCAAATAATTATTTCATTCCAGTCTTGGACAGTCTTTGTTCAAGTCAATTATAATAAATTGGCAAGTTCAGGGAATATGCCATGCCATGGATTGCAGTTTCTCTATCAGTTTCCTGAAAACTTTGGTGCATCACCTGGTTGTGATGGGGTCTTTGTGTCTCAGTGATCTTGAGAGCTATTCCTGTTTAGCCTTGGTTTTCTGATATGTAACTATAACCAGTTACATAGGTAAGAGGCTTGACAAAGGACCTCCCATTAAGCCCTTCGGTGTGGGACCTCTGGCACCCTTGTGTTATTGAAGACATCCTAGAGATGTCCATTGAAGTCAAATTAGGAGGTTCAACTCTCAGGGTGTTCATTGGGCATTGCAGATCGGAGAATTCTCTGGCTACTACGCAGAATTCTCCTGCAACATTTCGCTTGCTCCCTGAAAGAGCATTGCCCTTTCTTAATAATCTTTCATGATAATTCTCCTGTCACTAAACACTATTCTCCTGTTACTATTATTCTTAATGAAAACTCTGAACTATACCTTTGATGCTGTTTAGTTTAAGCCAGCACCTTCTATATTTTCTTTCTCCTAAAGTCGCCTAAAAATCAGCTTGGGTCACCAAAACTTCCCTTCACTTTAAGGTAGCCTTTGCCAAAGCCGCAGCTAAATCATCTAACTTCTGTCCTAAATTATATATGTGGACTTTCGGTCCCAGAGGAGGCCTAAGTAAGAACAGATATTGTTACCTCACTTCTCTTGCGCCTTAGCCAGTGAAGCAAGTCTCCATGAGGAATGTACTCAATGATCAGAAGAAGTGGTGTCGTTGTAGTCCAACAGCCAAGAAAACTTAGGACATTTGGGTGCTGTCCAACTTGCTTCATTGTCTGTATTTCATCCAGAAACTCCTTCTTCTGTTCTTCATTGGCATTTTCTTGAAAACAAAGAGCAGGTTATGAAAATTCTGTCATTAAGCAAAGGTTTGTAAAAATGCTAGTTTCTACTAAAATTGAAGTAAGCTTTGTACTGACTAGCATTTTAATCATGAAATTTTTTTTCAAACAGTATCATCTTACTGTTTAGAATATCCCAGTGTGGATTTAAGGAGGCTGATAATTTGCCTCAGTTGTCTTGGCTTTGGGGTGTACCTGTTGAAATCAAAATTTTTTATAGTGTAGGGAAGACTGCTAATCTTTTGTGGAGCTGAGCCTTCTCTGAATGGTCTATAACCTGGCAAAGAACTATCTCAAAAACTCCTCACTCACCATGCAATTCTTTCACCGCAACAAACTGCACAATTTGTTTTGATTTGTCCGGGCGTTTTTTACCAGAAAAGTAGTCCAATCCATCTGTTAGTTTGGATTTGTTGACCCTTCCAAAAGCTCCTTGGCCAAGTTCCTCAATGAATTCCGTTCGTATTGGTGGGATTTCTGAAGCATCCAAAAGCTGGATGTCCTTAGCAGTCCTGATAGGAATAACGTACACAATGGAATCTTTTAATCTCCATGGTAATATATAATTCATGGGAGAACCAGAACATCCTGCGGTAATTGAAAACCAAGATCCCTACATTTTCTTAGACGATTTCATGCGTAAAGAGAAATCATGCTAATAATGTACCAAGGTCCTCTTAAATTATACGTTGCCTGTGAAAGAGTCCGTCGTTATCAGTCATTATGAATTAGCAATGTAGAACCTTGTTTACTTCAATCTTTTCAATGTAACCATGCATACACTAGTAAGCAGTCCATTAGCTTAGTATGCTTCCAATTTTAGCATCTTACTTTGGCTGTACTAAATGAATGTGCTAACCTTTTAGTTCGTTTCTTTCTCTTTTTGTAATATGTCATACCCACGACCACGAGGACAGCAACAAAGGACAAACCACCGATGGAAATAATGGCTATTGTCAGGATACTTGCCAGCGACAAACCTGTTATATCGGAACAAATTGATTACTGTTCATTATTTTCAGCTGGCCTACAGACTTAATAGCTTTGTTGTGAGCAATATCACAGAATCTATTTACCAGAAACAAATTTAATTGTGTTAGGGACTGGTCATTATTTATCGGGAGAGGGGCTGGTGCAAATAGGGGTGGGCCACCATTTTTTGTGCATGGCTTAAATGGAGGGCCATTTAAAAATATGCAAATGTTAAAAGCTGCATCTGGATACCATCAACAAATACAGCCTATTAAAATAACTTTATAAAAACAACTTTTATTAACATTTACAAATCAGTATCTTACAACATTGATCTTCTTTCTACTGTAAACATAACCAGCACCATCATCATCATTGTTGTTGTCATGGGCATTTAATCATCATCATCATTGTCATCAGCACCATTACCATTGTTGGCATCATCACCATTGTCATCATTGTCTGCATCATCACCAATATCATCGTTGTCTTTATCATTATCATCATCATTATCATCATCATCATCATTATTACTGTCATCATCATGGGCGTAATCTGGTTCTAGATTAGTTTTTTCTTTCTTGGAAAATTGTCTACATATTCAGTAATCAAGTTTACAGCGTCAGTAGATAGTTGTCTATCTTCATACATAAGTTGTAGATATTTTACTTGGGACAATGATAATCCAGATAGAGTTTCCAATTTTAGGTTTTGGATTTCAATTACTTCATACGCAGAGGCATTTGAGATAAATTCTCGCACTTTCTGGGTGTTGGCAGCTTTTCTCGAAACTTTTCTCCTTTTGGATTTCCTTCGGTTCTCTTTCTGATAACGCTTTTTGGTTTTTGAACTCACATGGGGGGCATTATATTGAAACATATTTGATGTCTTCTCTAACTTTTCCTTAAGGATTTCTTCTATTTTTATCACCCTTTCTTTAACTTTTATAAGTTGCTAATAAGTTTTTCATCAAATGTTTTTGGATGGTTGTGCCCTGGAAGCAGTTTCCCCGCTTTGGAGAAATGAGTACAAACATGTTTTCTTGCATCTTCCTCCTGCTTCTGGATGGGCGTCTTAATATCTTGAACCATTTTCAAGTTGTTAGAGAAGTACATAGCACACCATAACCTTGGAAAATATGGAACAAAAAAGGCAAAGTTGGAAGCAATTAAAGAAAATATCATCTAAGAACTTTCTAAACGCATTGAGAGAGAGGAGGATGGGAAAAGCGACAATGAGTCGTCGTCTTTTTCACTCAGTAATGAATCAGAAGACAATTCGGAGGAAGAAGACTGTGTCTCTACAGAGATTGATATTTCAAGCTCTGAAGAGGAAGAGGAGTCGACTGAAGAAGAAGAAATGATTGAGAGCACCGAGAACTTTAATGTCAATACGACAACTGTCTACACACGGTCTGGGCGGAGAGCAACTCGAATCCAAATTTAAGGTAGGTTTAAATAGAATGTCTATCAATTCGACATGATGACTTAATAAATACATACTTTTTGTTTCATGCATGCCGGAGGACAAGGGGGGATGGGGGGGGGGGGGGGGTGGGTCAGCAAAAACCAACCATGGCATATTTTAAATTGCACCAGCCCCCCTCCCGATTAACAGTGACCAGTCCCTTAACTGTTCTGTTAATTAACATTTACACTGTGAACGTATTAATGTTTCTTCAATTTATTAAGTTGATGAATTTTTATGGCAAACATCAAGCTTTCCAACTTACAAAGGACACAAACTAGCAAAAACTGGCATATACACAGCAGTCACGCTATTTGCACAATTATCCTACAATGTTTTACTTTTTATTCTTTAACGGTAGGTGCATTGAAAAAATATTACTAAAAATTGGTTGTTTTGATCGATTAAGCGCGATCTCCGCCATCTTGTTATTTTTTAAATGCTGCTGGTCAGCTCTTCTGCAGGCGCATTTATTCGTCGCACATGATGGCTGACACGCTGGATGGTGAGTAAATTTTGAATTTCTAATCTTGTAGACGATCCCTTGCCTGGCTGCCTTGATGCTTAAGATGGTAAGTGACAGAAGAAGATACAACTCAAAAATAGATCACATGACCAGGCCCAGGAGAATCACGGGGAGTGTGCAGTCCGCTTCCCTAAACCCTTACCTTATTTAAAGTGAACCTAACCCCAAGTTATTAATTCCGCTAATACTATACTTTGTACCTATTCCAAAAATATTTTGCGTTATTTCCAGCTTTGGACTTTTCTTATGGGTTTCAAAACTTACGATAAACTAAGCGACCAAGTCAACAGGGGCATGGGTCTACTCCCCAGTTGACGTCTCAAACTGTTTTGCATGCATGTTTACGAAGACTTACTGCAATGCAAATCAGTTTGTGACGTCAACTGGGAAAAAGACTAATGCCCCTTACTAGCTCGGTCGTGTGACAGATGACGGCTAGATGTCATAACCTTTACAGCCTGTAAAAAGTCAAGATTTGCTGAAAAAAGTAAGACGAAAAAAGGCACAACACGTTTGAAACAGGTGCAAAGATTTATTTTAGCAAAAAGATATTCCGGGGCTAGGGGCACTTTATAACCAAAATCTGCAATTGCCCTACCCTATTTATGGCAAACGATTATTACTCACCATCCAGTGTGTCAGGGATCACGTGCGACGAATGAATGCGCCTTCAGAAATAGCTGACCAGAGTCGCGCTCAATCGATCAAAACAACCAAGTTTTAGTATTTGTTTTAAGGTAGATAATTCAGGGTAGTCCATTTCGGTAGTCCATCATGGATTGGGGGTCAGTGAAATGTACCTACCCATTTTTAAAAACTAAAACACTTAACATTAACTACACGACCTTGAAAGAGACATGCACAATTTGCTTATCACCCACCTCACAACTAAGCTGGCAAAACCAAATAACAAGAAGTTAGGTAAGTTTCCGGTATGAATAGCTCTAAAAGACCATAATATATAATTATAGTGCAACATTTTCAATATGGATCATGGCAGTTATATCTTAATTATTTATGCAAGTAACTTGAACAAAACCAACCTCTTCGAAAGCAGAACGTTCCATGCTCTGACAACTGAGCTCAAAAACCAAATGGGAGCTGGCAAATTTGCGATTTTGTACCAATAACCCACAGAAGATGTGAAAGTGCAGGGTTTGAAATTAACGCTCGCCCACTCGCCACTGCAAATGTCAAGCCCATCAGGTGAGTGGCAGTCGTAGATTACTCGCCCCAGTTTGGCAAGTGGAGTTTTCATTTTCAGGAAAATAAAAGTTTAACTGATTGTTTTTGACAAAATATAAAATAATCTAAATTTTAACAAACCAGTACTCTTCACATTCCAAAAACTTTAATAGAAACCTGACACACACACACAAATTTCCGGCTTGCCTTCGTAAATACTGTATATAAAATGGCTCCTGTTCAAGTAATACTTACATGAACACCTGTTCGTAGTCATGATATTGCTAGTCATTAACAACCGGCGCCAAAGAAAACACGATTTGATGGTGACGTTGCCCACCACAACACACGAGTCATGAAGAAGTTTACTCGCAGAGTGAGAATTGTAAGGTACATTTTGTCAATTATACTGACTTTAAATTTGAAAGTAAGTGTCTGGCTTTTTTTCATTGAGTAGTATAGAGGGGATTTACCAAATACCACCTCCTCACACCACCGCCCCTTGGGGCGGTGGTGTTCCTCGGTAGTATTTGGTAGATCCCCTCTATACTACTTAAGTACCGGTGAAGCGGGCCGTGAGCAACGGTCAACCACCCCAAACCGGTCCAAACCGGTTCAAACGGGTATTTTTAACTAACCATATTAAATAATACCACCGAGGGTTAAGCCGAGAGTGTTAAACAAGCAACAAACCTGCGGGCCAATTGAACAAGCGCGGCAGCATGTCAATGGCACGTCCTATTGAACACACACATCCCGGGGCATATTCCATGAGCGTCAACATGTCTGACAGCTCTATGATGCCGAAGTACGATGAGGAAACCACTTTGGCTTATCTTGACACTGTGTTTGGGGAGCGGCCCGTGTCGGCGCCGCGCAAGAAAAAATTTTCTGGTTTATATATGGCGCCTTCGCGAGACAAATCCGTACCGACACCGCGTAGAAAGAGATCCCCAGTACCCGCACCGCGTAGAAAGAGGCCCCCAGTCCCTGCACCGCGGAAGAATCGTTTTAAACAAGTAATTCGACCAAATACCGCGAGTATCCAAACAACGGACCACTCTATAACACCTGATATCGAACGACAAGCTGAAACACTTTTGAATGAAGTTTACGCGGAGCTCGCGCCACAACCCGCGACCGTGGAGACCCCCATTACGGGAAGGCTGTTGGAAACGCAAAGACACAAGCAGAAACCCCTTGCTACAAAAACTTTTGATCGAGCTCTGCAGAGCCTTCTTCTGTGACTGTCGGCTCCACAAAAGAAGGGCGGAGAATCACTTTGTGGCGGGTAGCCGAAAAGTTATACATGAACTTGACAGCGGTATTCATGAAGAAAATCAGGGAGAAAGCCCACACCGCGTTTTACACAAGGCATGTTTATGGGTACTGGTTGAGAAACATCAAAAACAACGATGTTATATTGAAATACACAAACCCTAAACTTGGTTCGCCCTGGATCCGAAGATTGTACGAAGCGGAGGCATGGTTGCAGCAAAAAGAGGCGGAGAGGTTAATCCCGACAATATTGACAGACCGAATACGAAATGGGCTCGACGGGTTCGAAAGTGTTGATGTAAAAATCGTGTTGGATCGTGTTCCACTGCTGGGAACAGGACCTTTGCCTGATTGGTTGCGCAATCGTGCACATTCCGCTCGTGGGCGAGCAATGATGGCTCTGGACACCTTTCATCACAACCTTTGTTTGTGGCGCTGCATCGTAGTTTCGCGTGGCACAAGACCAGATCGTTCTACAACCGCTGCACGCTTTCTGGCTCGGGGTTTCTTCGGCGTTTCTCAGCTGGATTCTCACTGGGTTTGTCCTAAGACGTCGCTGGATAAACTGGAAAAAGTGGAATGGTTTCTCAATGATGGAAAACCTTTCAAGGAGTGGCTTGGCATTCGTGTGTACGAGCCAGAGCAGACAAAGGCGTTGTTTGGCATCTCAGACGAAACGCACCACCAAAACTGAAAAACATTCTGACCATCAGCGCGTTTGCTGGACACGCGTTTCTCATTAAAGATATCGAAAAGTTGGCAGAAGTATTTGTATGTATGCACTATAAACAAAGATTCGTACAAGCCTGTCATCTCCAGCGACACAACCAAACTTGTTGCAAAGGCGAAACACGAATCATGCGCCCAAACGAAAAAGTCGAAGCGCCACACACAAATTGCGAGAAAGCTTTCTTTCCCGACATAACCGCTCTCGCTGGACCCACCAACTGGCTCGAAAGAGAAGCGCGTCGGCGAGGAATTCACATCCATCACGCAAGGTGTAGGCATGGTGGAGAAAGATGGGTGGTTGGAGCCCCTGTGGACGGGTTTCACCTGCCTGCCTGCGAGCAGAGTTTTTGCCAGAGGATATTCACCTGATACCTAAAAGTCGCCGCATCAACATCGAAGAATGGTGCGACCAGGTGCCAGTTCTCGGATTTAACTCGGGGAGGTACGATCTCAACCTCATCAAAGAACATTTCATGGGGGAAATGAGCGAGACAACCGATAGAATCAAAGTTACAAAAGACGCCAACAAAACAATGTTCTTGTTGACAAAACAGTTTTGCTTTCTTTACATCATCAACTATCTCGGCGCAGGTACAGGTTATGACAAGTGAGTTAAAGCTTATGAGTGTGTTGCTCAAAAATCTTGGTTTTCATACCAGTGGTTTGATTCCCCGAAAAAACTCGACTTTTCCGGTCTCCCCGATTACCTTTTCTGGTACACGCGGTAGGAAGAAAAATACTTGCTGTCCATGGAAGAATTCAAACAATGCAAGCGTCTTTTCAAAGAAAAGGGAATGCGAACCTTCGCGGACTGGTTGCGTTGCTACAACGACTTTGATGTCGTTCCTGGGTTGGAAGCGTTGGAAAAAATTTGAGCCTTCTACATCGCAAAAGGAATCGACATCCTCAAAGACGCAGTTTCGATCCCCAGAGTTTTCATGCACTACCTGCTTCGGGGGGCGGTGGAACGGGGAGCCGAGCTGTGGACTCCTGGTGAGGAAGAGTACAAGATGTTGAAAGGCTAGGTTGTTGGTGGGCCGAGTCTCGTCTTCACGCGGCACCACGAAGTGGGCGTCATGAAGATTCGCTCACACAGGATTGCCAATCCGAAACCCTGTCGACAAATTCACGGTTATGACGCCAATGCGTTGTATCTGTCGACCATGCTCAAAGACATGCCATGTGGGAAGGGGCGAGTCGTGTGTTATCCGGGGTTGCTGGCCGTCCAAACAGCGCCGGCTTTCGTGGAACGGGTCAAAAACGATTCCTGGTTCGGGTTCGCGGAGGTTGACATCGAGATTCCTCAACATTTGTGGCCCAAGTTCGAAGAAATGCCCCCTTTCTTTGTAAACAAACAAGTCCCCGCAGAGGCGGTGCCCCAGCACATGTTGGACTAACTGCAAAAAACGGCAGAACCCGTGGAGACTAGAGGAAGCTGCTGGGTGCACTGTCGGTGGAAAAGATGTTGGTGTACGCCCCGCTTCTGCAGTGGTATCTTGCCCACTGCGAGGAAATCAAACCGCTGCACCGAGCAATCGACTACCAGCCAAAGAAACTCTTTACTTGGTTCGTCAAGCAAGTAACGACAGCCCGCCGCACCGGAGACGAGGAAAAAAGCAAGGCGCTGCTCGCGGAGGTTTTCAAATTGTTGGGCAACAGCGTATATGGGAAAATGATCGAAGCGGTGGAGCGCCAAACGAACGTATCTTACACGAAGGACGAGAAGATCGTCGACAGGGCTATGCGTAGTGCGTTCTTCCACGACCTCGATGAAATCGGAGATGCCTATGAGTTGGAAATTCGGAAACGAACAATTTCAATAAAAAACACCGTTTTAAGTCGGCATCGTCGTTTTTCAGCTGGCCAAGCTGCGGATGCTGGAGTTTTACTATGACTTTCTCGACAAGTTCATTGACCGCCGTGACTTCCACTTAATCCAGATGGACACAGATAGCAATTACATGTCGATTTGTGGAGAGAAGTTGGAAGATGTAATCAAAACAGAGCTGTGTGCAGAGTTCGAAGCGGAAAAAAAGCAGTGGCTAGCTTGGGACAAGTGGAGCAACCGCGAGCCGAGGCTATTTAAGTTGGAGTGCGTGGGCGAACGAATGATCGCCCTTTGCTCGAAATGTTACTTCGTTGAGGAAGAGGAAAACGGAAAAAACAAACTGAGCACGAAGGGTGTGTGAAAGAAGCAAAACTGGTTGACTTGGGGGTGTTACAAAGCGAAACAACCACTCCGCCAACGTTCAGTTCCACCGCTCCACAATTGTTTGGTCGCTGTGTACTTCGGGATGCCCCCGTCGGATGGCTGTGCCGTGCTTTGCCATCGTTTGCGAGACAGCACCCATGAACTCTCGCCCCGGATCGACTTAGAGCAATTTCGGCCATTGTAGCGGCCCGCGTTTGTAAATTTTCTCGAAAGCCAAAGCAACTTCCCCCGCGCTTTTCGTGGTCAGGGGCTCGGCTGCTTTGTATCTGCTTGCTACATCCACAACAGTCAGCGCGTACTTCCAAAGTTTGCCCCTGACCCAGTCATGTGGCATAAAAAGCAGGTCGGCTTGATGCACCGTGTTGGGAGTGGGCGTATCAAACTTTGGACCAGGAAGGCGTCGCGGAGGCGGGAGAAAAATTTGCCAAACAGCTTGTTTGCGCAACCAGCTCTTCGCAACTGCTTCCGGGATTCTGGCTTTTTGGGCCAATTTTTTTTGCCGCCCCTCACCCTTATACAGTGCTTCACCCCAGCAGAGAAGAAAGAGGCTGGCTGCCGGTTGTGACTCCCCGGAACCACATCCGCAAAACTCTGGAAAGGCACAACATTTTCAACGCGGTTAACACCCGCGCGTTGCCTGGAGGGCGAGAGTGTGGCACGGCGCCGTGGGAGTTCTTGGGGAATGTCATCCACGAGTTGGCGAACTTCCCCGAACCAAACAAGCAGTCGGTAAATTACGTTTGTTTCTCTCACGACTACTTCGAAGCGGTTCCAGAGGAGGTTTGGCCCGCAAAAAAGAAATTCTTGCGAAGATCTCGCCACCTTTCGAGAAAATCCGGCCAAAGACATGGCAAAAAGCGAAAGAAAGGTTCGACGGGTGGTGGAACGTTGTTAATTCGCAGTGAAATGTTCGGCGTACTTCGCCAGGAGTTTCTCGGGGATTTCCATGCAGTGGTCGAAAACGAAGTCGTCGATCATTTTCAGCTTGTCGAGAAACTCTTTTGCATCAAAAGGTTCTCCCCTGAGATGGAACCTGATAGCATCCAGTATTTTTTTGTATTCCACCCGCGCGAAGCTGGCCTTTTCGGCCTTTCTGTCGTATATCTTCGCCGTCGCGACAATTTTTACGACAGCACCAAACGCCGTCAGGCAGGCAATGACAGCAGTATTAAGAGTAACCCCTCCAGTAACAGCTCCAGTCAAAACAGCTTTTCCGGAAACCACATTGCAAAGCAAGTTTCTGCGTTGAAACATTCGGAAAAGTTTTTCGTAGCCCCAATGTTTCTTGTGGTAAAAAGCATAAAGTCTCTTCAACATATCGACGGTGTCCTTCGGAAGGGACGGGTCGATGTGGTTGAAGTCGAAAATGTTAACAGGGAGGAGCCGAGGTTTTCTTTTCAGAACCCGCATTGTATATTATCAGAAAAAATTTCAGAAGACAGTGTCGTAAGAGGAGCCTTTCGGTTGCGCAGCGAGCATGGCGGCGCAAGGCTTTTCCCGCTCGTGCCACTTCGGTTTTGGATTTTTGCAAGGGTAAACCAGGCGGCACTTGTCGCACCAGTCGCACCAGGTGTATGTGCCCAGGAAGCCGTCGATGTGGGTGGAGTTCATGGTTATATTGAAAGAAACTTTTTTCATTCGAATTAGTCCACAGTGAGCCAAACCATTCCCTTCACATCACTTGCAACACTTTGAACCGTTGAAAGCGTCATTTCAATGAAACTGCCGACAGGCTCATTTCCACTCATATCCACAACCACATGATGTGGATTGGTGAAAGGGTGTCTGAAAGTTTTACTTAAGACCGTTCGATAAGACGGAATGGCGGAACAATTTCTTGGAAACGATTTGACTTCGATCGAGTATTCTGTCCGGGCCGTTCCACCAATTAAAGTGAATACGATGGATTTCAGGGCTACCCCACTGGCCTAAACCGTGTATCTGTGTATGTTCGGGGCAAAATAACATGTCGCACTTGTTTTATTGTTGAAGTCAAAGTACCCATGAATTCTTGGATTGGCGAAACCAAACAACCTGTTTCCATTCAAATTCAAGTCTTCCAGCAACATGATTTGTCCCCCTTGAAAACGAAGAACCTCGTGAATCCCATGCCCGTTCAGATCCAAATCACCATGCATTTTTGTTCTGCCCTCATCATCAATTTCCAACCCACCGCCCGCTTTTCCAACCAACCAGTAACCATTCAAATTCATATCATCACCCAATTTCGGCTGAAGAATGGGAAAACCACCCAGATTGAGGCGGGTGCCCATTAACATTGCCTGTTGACCATTTTGAATAGTACCACGGGGCCGTCTTTTACCTTTCAGTCATTCAAATCCAAATCGCCCCCAGCTTTGCTCCGAAAAGGGGGAAGTCCTTAAGATCAAGGGAGGAACCCATTTCCATCCCACCACTAGTCCCTTTGAACAATGTCCAGCGACCGTCTTCGACTTCTCTCCCGCCCAAATCCAGGTCGGTCTGCAAAGCCATCCGCCCGTCGTCCACCACATAGACCTGATCAAACACAGTTGAAGGCACGTTTGAAACGAACCCTCCACACCGTACATCACCATTCTGCCCGAGCGCGAAGCCTTTGTCGTTTCTCCATGCAAATCGAGAAATATGTAGGTGGCGGGCGAGCTTTGCCATCGGTGCAAATCGTACCAAAGGTTTCACATAACCAGCAACTGAACCGACGCCTGGGAAGGTTTTAGAAGCTTCCGCCTTGATCGACAAAGTGGTTGCGCTTGCGGTTACACTGACATCTCGCATCTCTGGAGGGAAGTATTCGACAGCAAAGGTGTAGTAACCAATAGGCATCGAAAAGAG
Organism: Pachyseris speciosa; assembly: GCA_016490735.1. Classification (NCBI taxonomy): domain Eukaryota; kingdom Metazoa; phylum Cnidaria; class Anthozoa; order Scleractinia; family Pachyseridae; genus Pachyseris; species Pachyseris speciosa. Next base: position 121,791 of record JAEMWC010000518.1, read on the forward strand.
ATCGAACCCGATGCGCGAGCGGTATTGCTTGCTGCCATCTGTGTCTTTGATCAACGTGAAAAGGTATGCATTTTTGTTGATCGGGTGGGGTGATTCGGAAAAGCGGTTGATTCTAAGAACTGTGATGTTGTTTTCTCCTGAAGATTCATCGATATCGTCTATCAAATACTTGAAGGGGTTTGGTTGGTGGTCGGAAAAAAGTCAAATGAGCCGCATCGACGTATTTCATGTTGACACCATCGCTCGGATTCGCAGGGTCTCCCAAGTTGACGATGCGGTTGTTGCGCATGTCAATTCCGCCCGACATTGACCCGCTAACAAGTGGAAGAAAACGAGCTTGGTCCACGTAAATTTTATTCGCAACATCTTTGTTCTCCACCGGAGCCCCGACATTTTTGATTTTGTGGTTGGCCATCGTCAGATCCCAATACATTGCACTCGAGCCATCTCGTTTAGCAAAATACTCGTCGACATACCTTTTTGCTCATCGCGTCTGTCCCGGAGACATTGGGAGCAAGATCGACGACCGCATTGTTGTTCATCATCAAATCCGTTTGCGCGATTGCATCGAATTTGTTTTGGAAATCCGCGTCCACATCTTTTTTATTGACGGCGTCTCGGGGAAGGGAGCTGGAGTCGACATCTTTCAGGTTGCGAAACCTGTGCCCACCCCAGTCCTGATCTTCCCAAGAGGGGTTGGTCCCATTGGTCAGGAGGCACCCCGCAATTTCCGAATCGAGATAACTTTTGTTCACTGCATCCTGTCTTTCGGATAGCCCAAATTGTGAATGAGATTGTCACCCATGTCGACATCGCCGGTCATCGCGACGCTGCCGTCTTTTTTGAAGTCACCCGAGACGGTCGGCCCTTGCGGCCTTTGCGGTCCTAGCGCACCTGGCGACCCTTGCACCCCCCTTGTTCCCTGCGGCCCCGCAGACCCTACAGGACCGTGTGGACCGCCCGGTCCTTCCACGCCGGTCGGTCCTGCGGGGCCGGGATCCCCTTTCGCGCCATGTTGCCCCCATGGACCAGAGGGGCCGGGAGGGCCGGGCTCGCCCGCTCCTCTGAAAAAGCTTCCCGGAAGTTCGTTGAACCACTCCATGTCCTTTCTGTATTCTCTTGTCGAAATTTTCTTCGCCACGTCCAGAATGGCTTTATGGATAGCCTACATTGCGAATGCAGCAGCCCCCCAGGTTAAGATCGCCTGTCCGCGCGACTTCCGAATCGAGATAGTTTTTGTTCGCCGCGTCCAGAAAGTTGTTCGGATAGCCTTCATTGTGAATGGGGTATTCGCCCAGGTCAAGATAGCCTGTCTTCGCGATGCTGCCGTCTTTTTTCATGTCGCGCCTATATACTCTCGTCAAAAGTTTTCTTCATCTCTTTCTTCGGTTTGTCGTAATAAAAGAATGAGAATTTTTTTGTCGGTTGCGCGGTACAACAGGTCGGGATCTACCACCAGATCGGGCGCAATACGCCTGTTCTCTCTTGGAAGAAAGGAAAAAATGCAGAAAAGGCTGCAGTTGTCGCGGATATTCTTGGGAACTTTGAAAAAGGTCTCAGACAGATAGATAACAGCGCAGTTGCAATGCCGACCATTGATGAAATAGTTTATCATGTCGTTTTGGTTTTTTTCGCAAACCAGGTCGTCAAACACGACGATCTTCTGGTTGTCGGGTGGCAGCTCCTCGAGCGGAACGATGTCATCCCCGAACGCCTCGATAACTTCGTATCCGATGTGGAGGTTGATGTTTTTTGCGAAGTCTTGCAGAAGAGCCTGGTACTTGTTCTGGTGAAGGTTCTTCGAGAAAAGCAGAACCTTGTCGTAATTCAGTAGCTAGTAAAGCATGTGCAACAGGATGTTTGTCTTGCCGGAATTGCTGGGGCCGCAGATCAGAATCCGGAAAATGTCTTCGGGCATGGACGGGTGCCCCTATTTCCAATTCGTTGAGGCGATTCCTGGGTCATAGTTCGGAATTTTTATTCTCCATACACTCTCCCTGTCGAAAACCGTATGTCTTTGAAGAAGTGGCGCGAGCCGGCCGCGGCAGAAGCCGATCTCGAACAACAGGAACAAGAAATTTGGCAGGAATTCAAGAAACACAAGATCGCCCAAGCGATGGGGGAAGCGACCGCGGAGAAACTTTACAAACCGATCACGAAACGGTTGGAGAAAACCGAGCCGGCGCCCCAAGAAGAAGGGCCGAACTACGAAACGCACGAGTTCGATCGAATCAACCCCTTCGATTCGGAGGCTTTCCAACCGGAGGCTCCAACATCCCCTCCTTCGCCCACCGATGACGAAGACTTCGAGCTCCCCCCGCCCCCTCCACCCATTGTGGATGAGGGGAACGAAATTCAACCCCTCCTCCGCGGCAGACCTGGACTGCCCCGCTCGAATGAATTTATCAGCGGACGGCAAACGACGAACGCTTTGCGACGCTCAAAAGCTTGGGCACGAAAATGGAGAGTAGTGGCTAAGAGAAGATGAAGAGTGGCCTGTACAAAGGTTGGACTTTGGCGGACGTCAGACAGAGAATAGCTGAGATTCAGGCAACCCGAGAACACGTTCAACCGTTGCCACCACCCGTCCGGGCGCCCTTGGAGAGCCAGCTCCGAGAAGGAAAAAAGAAACTGACAAAAACGTCCCCACAAACGAAACCCACCCATGAGAGGTCGTCTTTTGAAAAGACTTTCGAGCAAATTTCTTCCCGCAGACCTGCTGTCGCCGGCGACGACGATGACGAAGACTTGGACGAATGGATGGAGGGGAGCGGGGCGGAGGAGACCTTCGAGAACATGGTCAACAATTTGTACGTGATGCTCGGCTCCCTCCGGGCCGGAAACTTGCTCCCCAAATTCCGGCGAGACATTGGAAAGCTGCTTTCCGAACTCACCCGTCGTGTTTTTTTAACGAAAGCGCAAGGACAGAAAATTTTCCGGGATTACATAGGATGAACGAAGAATTCCTGCTGTTCGACTCTAGGCTCGCGAAGCTGCAACCGGGGTATGGCGACCAGCCAACCCACAATTTCTATATTTTCTTCCCACAGCCCCTCCTCCTCGACCCCAGCCGCAAATATAAAGCCGCCCTCAAGAAATTCATTACGATGACTTACTCTTGGCACAACGTGGCGGCGCAGTACAACAGCAACCAGCTGAAAAGGCGGAAAAAAGGCGAAGCTTGGAAAACTTTGACTTTCCCCGACGGGATGTACAACTACAAAAATATCGCCGGGTATTTGCAAGCACATACGGAGTAAGTCAACCCCTATGCCCCGAAAGATGCTAAAAAACACATTTTCAATCTTTACTTTGATTTGACAATCTACCGAGTTGTGCTCGGAATCGACTACGAGCTCTACCTCTCCGCCGGGAAGTTCGCGGACCTGCTCGGCTTCGACGACAAAGTCTTGAAAGATTCGACAAGTTTCGTCGGCAACAAGCTCCCGAACATCACGAGAGGCGTCGATTCGGTCTTCATTTACTGCAATGTGATCACAAGGAATGAAAAAAATGTCCCGGCTGATGTTTTATACAGCGTTTCCACCGTGGATCTCCCCGTCAGCTTCCCTTTCAAGGAGGAACCTCTGCATCTTGAATTTCACCCCGTCAACAAAACCCAAATCGACAGCGTGCGAATCCGGATCTCAGATGGGGCAAAAAACACTTTGGATTTCAATGGTTCTGATGTGGCTTTGCCCATCGTGATCCACGAAGTCCCCTGAATTTCTCGCAAAGGTATACACGCATGCCCCGTTTGAGTGAGTGGACAAAAATATTCGACCCCCGCGTTGGCGGTTTCGATTCAAACACAAAGGCTCTGGTCTGATTCGCGACACCCTCGCGCCCCTTATTCAGCAAGCCGAGAGACAAGCGGCTGCCTCCAACAAGAAGAAAGCACAAAAAAACCCTCGCGAAACTCGGCGAACTTGGTGCGAAACAGATTCGGCAACTGTTACTTGACCGGGAAAAAAAAACCCCGAGGAAAGGGGTGGACACCATGTGGAAGTTGACTCAAATTCTGGCCAACCGGCTTTGAATGTTTTTCGAGAATGTATACACCATGTTCAGATCGCCGCAGTATCTGGAGAAGGTCGATCACTAGCGCTTCAATCTCGCCACCCCCCTCAAATTGCCGGACAACGGCCAGCACCAAGAGCAAACAGGAATAAATATCGCCGTCATGGGTCGGGATGTCATACGTGAGTGGTTCAACGCTTATCTTCGGGTGGAGTACAGATTCGAGGCTCTTGCCGAATGGGCCAACATTGCGAACAACGCGGAAACGGCGCCGGTCAATGGGTCCTTCTCGCTGATGAAGCGATTGACGGTGCAGTCCGCAGGAAAAATGCTTTACACGGCCAACAACGTGCACAAAATTGTCTTCATAAAAAGTTTGCTCGAGTATTCCAACGATTACGCGCAAACTTTGGCGGAGAAAGAATTCTGGTACCTCGACAACGACAACACGACCGTGACCAACCCCGCCACCCCCGCCACCAATCTCGGGATACAGGCTCACTACGTCCTCGCGCGCGGTACGGGGGCAGTCAAGACTTTGATTCCTCTCAACCATTATTCCTTTTTCGAGCTGGAGGACAGACTCCTTCCCCCGTTGAATCTGGACTTCGAAATCGAATTGCAGAGTGACGACGAATTGATTTTTCAAAACGACGCCAATGGGCGGCGAATCGTGGTCAAAGACATTCAGCTCTGGGTCCCGAAACTGCAGTTGTCTCCCCAAGGGCAAAAAATTGTGAACGAAAGGTACCTGAAACCATCCGAGTGGCGGTACTTGAAAGAGACGATGTTCACCACGATGCCCCGCCGCGACGTCGGCGACCAATGGACATTTTCTCCTGGCGTGAAAGACGCCAAACACGTTTTCGTCTTCTTCCAACTGTCGCGAAAACGGAACGTTTTGCAATACAACCCCTACAGCTTCGACACCTTCGACCTGGGCGGCGACAATTCGGCAAAATTGAGCACTTGCCAGCTTCAGTATGGGGTGGTGTATTACCCCGAGGTTAACTACGACAGCAAAGACCTCGGAAGCATCTACAGCGGCCTGGTTGATTACAAGTACCGCAGAAACGACGTGAACACGGGGACACAAGTGAGGTTCAAAAACTTCCCAATCTTTACTCTGTGATTTACTTCGATCTCCGCGCAACCAAGCAGTTCATGACGGGGGAGGAGAAGCAAATGGTTTTTCATTGGCAGTTGAATGAAGCGGCAAATGCACACGATTACATCATTTACATTGCGGTGTTTAATGAGGAAAAAGTAATCATCAAAATAAATCGGAAACGAACTGGTGGTGGTGTAGAGTTAGGAGTTCTTTTCTTTAGTATAAGATGGCGACGACGTACCATCCGTTTCAGATTGCCTTGACAGATGGCCAGAAACAATGGCTGCAAAATGCTGTTGCCTCGCGCGCAGCCGAGACTCTGCGAGTCAAGCCCGGACAACTCGGGCGCGGCGACATTCTTCTTTTGACCGCCACCCAAATCAACCACGCAAAGAAAGCCGCCAGCGAGGGGCTCGGCGCGGATATCACGATAAGCAAAACACAAATCGCCAAAATCGCACAGGGCGGCGGCAATCTTGTTTCGACGGTGTTCAGTCTGGCTCGACCCCTTCTTGTGCCCGCGGCCAAATCCGCCACCAAAGCTTTGGCAGCTGCGGGGCTGAGTTTCACTGCAGACAAGGCTTTGAAGAAGATTTTCGGGAGGGGCTACGGCCCGCGGGAAATGGAGCTTTACCGATTCACACAAATGTTGTCGCCAGACCAGAGAAAGGGGATTGAAAAGTACTTGGTTGGGAAGGGATGATGATGATGATGATGATGATCTTTAATTAAGATTTCAAAAACACATTTACAAACGTGACTGATCCGCAAATGGCACTGGCTAATCTATGCGGATCAGTTATTGATATATAACGAATTAAAAAAATTAATAAATAAATAAAAAGTCATTAAACTATTACGATATTACTATAAGATATGCATTAGATTACTACATTACGCTAACTGATTTATTACATAAACTAACTGGCATAGACAATTTTCATGTAGTTACAGGTTAAAGAAAAGAATGAAAGAAATAGTACAAGCAAAGCACACTGGAAAGTAGAGAATGGAGAATTGTGGTATACGTCTGTAAGTGAAGTATATAGCTATAAGGCACAATAATTAATGGTATTGAGTTTCAATATTAGAGAATGGGCGTCAACATAATAGTCCTCAATCCCAAGTACAGTTAAAAGCAACTTATGAATTTTTCTTTTAAATGCTCTTTTCGTGAGCTTACGCCAGACGGGGTGTAGACAATTCCATAACCTTTTACCAAACGCAGAGAAAGACTTGAGTTTCACATGCAATCTAGATTTTTGTACATAAAAATTATCTGCGGAAGAGAAACGCGTATTATATGCATGAACGTCAGATGAATGAATAAAAAGTTCACGAATGTTCCTAGGTGTAGAACTAGTAGAAACATCATGCATTATGGTGGAAACGGTTACAAAGTAGAGCATATTAACAGGTAGGATGTTGGAAGCAATAAAAAGAGGGATGGCATGAGATCTTTTATTGGAAAAGGGAATGGTTTGTCGTGGAGGAAGTGCGCAGTATGGAGGGTTTCTGGGGATGCTGGCTTCCATCGGGGTTCCCCTTGCCTTGACCCTCGTGAAAAGCATGTTGGGAAAAGGAATGCAAATAGACCGGCCCCGCTCGAAGCGCTCGTTACCACAAGGACTTCCTCCGCCTCCCTCTTCAACTCGCGGCGACGGAATGCCAATCAATCCTGCGTGGTATCGCCCACCACCTGTTTGGGGGACATGGGAAGATTGGGAGAAAAAATTAAATTCCGCGATATCCCGCTCTCGAACGTTGATCTGACCAGTTGGTGTAAATATCTCTGCATCCCCATCAAAGGCATTTTCTCCCCAGACGAAATCAAACCTCCGCACCATTCCCCCTGCATTTTGAATTTGGGTCGCTTGCTGGAAGGGGAAAGATGTAGAGTATTTCGACTCATTCGGGTAGCCCCCTCCTGTGAAATGGGGAAGGGAAATGTGGAAAGCGGGGAACGAATCCTTTCTGCGCAACAACAACCAAATACAAGCGCTTGACAGTGTGCGATGTGGATACTATTGTTTGTTATTCCTCAATGAACGCAACAGGGGGAAAAGTTACCGGGATATTCTCGAATGTTTTAATAATAATAATAATAATAATAATAATAATTTAGAACTCATATAGCGCATTTTCCATGTGTATATGTTCAAATGCGCTTTACAAGCAGATGGAATTGGAATTTGGAAATGTTGGTTTTTGTGGAGAGGGGAAAACCGGAGTACCCGGAGAAAAACCTCTCGGAGCAGAGAAGAGAACCAACAACAAACTCAACCCACATATGACGTCGAGTCCGGGAATCGAACCCGGGCCACATTGGTGGAAGGCGAGTGCTCTCACCACTACGCCATCCCTGCTATGTTTTCCTGTTATGTTTTCCAGAAATGTGCGCGACAACGAGAGAGTTGTGAAAAATTATTTTAAGCATATAGCGTGATGGTGGACGTTTTTTTTGTGTAAAAGACAAGCGCAAAACCCCGAATGTCCCAGGTACAGAAAGGGTCGTCACAACGAAAAATGGGCGGGAAATGTTAAAAACAAAATGCGCGGTCTGCGGGATAACGAAAACACGTTTCTTACCGAAGTCGGGAAACTAGCGGGGCCCTCTCTTGCAGAGGGCTCTGGAATTGGCACAGACATTGATGGAACTGCGATGGATTTGTTCTTGGAACATGGAGTTCCATATCTCGCAAAGAAAGGGGTGGAGATGGGCCGGTACTATGCGTCGGAGGCAATGAAGAACCCCGAGCTTCAGAGGCGAGCGATTGATTGGGCTGTGGAGAAAGTAAGCCTGTTCCTCGAAAAGTTAGAAGCGAAGCGCTCAACCAACTTTCCACGAAGGTACGACCCAACATCCGTTACAATACCGACAGGCCCGTTCTCGATGGGCGCGGAATTCCTATTCCCTTTCCGTTTGTGGATTTCAAGAAGTTGTGGAGTGTTACTTCCGATCCGACCCTTTTCAAGGGCCCAGTTGTTTCTGAGGAAGTGGGGCGCGCTTTGGTGGCAAAGTACAAACGGGAGTACAAGGAGTACAAATACCAGGGCAGCAGGCGGAGCTACGGGTCTTGGATCAAGTGGAAGGGGTATGGAAAAGGGGTTGTTGGGTCGGTTCACGCGTTATGGGGTCTTGGTTCCGAAGTTTGCAACAGACCCGAAGTTTTTGAAAGCTTTCTCCAAAGCAGTACCAAACCACCATGGATTTCTGGATGTTCTCAAGAAGACGGCGCAAAACTACTATGGCTCTGGTGTGGATATCCATGCATTAATTGGGAAACTGCCCAAACCAAAAAAGGGTTGACTCTTCCGGGGAACGACTATACTGGGCCGTACAGCCCCCTCCACAAACAGCTCGACTACGATCCGGAAACGAGTGAGATCCGGGAAATCTTTCAGAACCCAACAGGTGCAACGGATGCAATTGCAATGCAACACAACGTGGATTACAGCAGTTGTGGTCACTGGAGAAAAAAATATGGTGCGGACGAAAAAAAGGGCAAGCATGCGGCCGACAGGAAAATGGTGAAAGCGCTCGATGCGGTTCCGTGGAAAGAGAGACAATGGGGGCATGCTTTGGCCCGCAATGCTATTAACACGAAAGAGAAGTTGGGACTCGGGGTCAATCGCCGAGCCAAACGTTGATGGTTTCCTAATTCCCGATGATATTTGACAATTGCCGTGGAATTTTTTCCGCCACTTTTCCCGCAAGAAACCAAAGTTCGCCTAATATTTCCAAAAAGGGCCGCGCATCTGTTTTCGCTTCCTCGACAAGTTTGTATTCAAACATACAATCTTGATAAAACCTTTGCACCTCCCCATTCATTTTCGAGAGAAGGGCTTCCACTTTGGGTGGAAATTGGCCTTCTTCCGTAATCATTGGACGCAAAAATTGAAGATCGGAAATAATTGCGTCGAACGTTTCAACCAACTCACCAACTATTTCTTCCGCTTCGGCGGCTTGCAAACGGTGCGCCACTTAATGTACGACTCCTTTTCTTCAAAAGGACGCCACTTACCGCTCGCTGTATTTCCCAAGCTCGTGGGTACGCAAGTTCGTCCAGCACGAAGTGAAAAATTATTGCAAGAGTGGCTATCATTCTTTCTCGGGAGGATTATTTGTTCAAATGCCGGACACTACAATTAATCTCAATCAAGACAGCCTTTGCCTTCGTGTTCGGGGAAAGAGGCGAGGTATTTTGATTTTTCCATCCTGTCCACCTCGAATTCCAAAGCGTCCCAGTCTGGTTCGTTTGGATCCTCCTCGTCGACAAATCCTGCCGCGACAAAAATACCGAGCAGCTCGGCAAGAGTGGACATGGCACTCCTAAAGCGCAAATCCCGGAATTTATTAATCAACGGAGGAACGACTCCAAGCTCTTCCAAAAAAAATCAAACGCTTTTTGAATTCGGGGCGACAAAGAGTCCCAAACTTGTTGTGCTCTGACGTGTTCCATGTGAAGGCTGTCAGACGCTCGTGGAATATGCCCCGGGATGTGTGTGTTCAATAGGACGTGCCATTGACATGCTGCCGCGCTCGTTCAATTGGCCCGCCGGTTTGTTGCTTGTTTAACACTCTCGGCTTAACCCTCGGTGGTATTTGTTTGATATGGTTGGTCAAAAAATACCGGTTTGAACCGGTTTGGGGCGGTTGACTGTTGCCCGCGGCCCGCTTCACTGGTACTTAAGTAGTATAGAGGGGATTTACCAAATACTACCGGGAAACACCACCGCCCCAAGTGGAGGTGGTGTGAGCAGGTGGTATTTGGTATTTGGGTCGTGTGATTGACAACACCTCTGTTGAATCTCAGGAGAATAAAAAGCTTTGCTAAGCTATGCAAGAAAATGAGTCAGATGTCGAGATAAAAGAAAGAATGATTTTAGAAAAACTAGATCAGCTGTAATGTTAAATAGCCTAGCATTGGCAGGGCGGTACTTACAATAAATCCTGTGAAAAATAACGCAACGGCACAGTTGTTTTTGCTTTTGGTTTGACTTAGGGGGAGGGGTGTATTGGGCGAGTGAAAATGTATCTAGGGGAGTAAGACCTAATTGAGTGCCAGCGATCAGTGCTCCCAAAATTTAATCATCAACCCTGAAGTGCACAGTTAACATTAAACTATCAAAATAATATTACTCAGTTGCCTTACAAACTTGTTTCAGTATCTGTTATTTGGGTGATACACTTAAATGTCAATGTGAAATGTAAATAATTTGTTTATATTACAATTAAACTTAACTACTACAGGATAGTCTACATTCACATTCCCCAAAATAATTATTTAGAAACAAATGACCTACATTATAGATAACAAGGTTGGGAACTCCAACTGGGAGCTGTGAGACCTTCAAGCTCAGTGGAGATACGCGAGTTGATAGTGGTATTATTGAGAAAATCCATGTTGTCAGAGCAGAACTTGAACCCTTGCCGTCTGGATCACAAGTCTGACGCCCTAACCACAAAACCACTCTGCCTTCTTATAAATGAATCACATATTTCAATTTCAGCCGATAAAAAATGTTTTCAGCCATTACTAAAATAGTAGGAATTTTTGCAGTTCACATGCACATCTTGAAGGCATGTCTGCTTCGTCTTGCATGCCTTAAGCCACCAGTAATTGTCAGTAATAGTTACTGAAGACCCTTTAAGAACTTGATGAACCAAGTGATTTGAGGAGTGGTACTTATCAGACCAAATGTTGTGACAAGTGGCAAATCTAAATTGACTAAAATACAAATAGAAAAGACCAGCCACAGGACGAATGACAGGACTTAATTCTTTTTTGCGGTCTGCATTCAAAAACTAAGTTCACAGCTTCTTTGACAGACCATGACTTACGTAGTGACTGGAAAACATTGTGACTATAATAAATTATACACTAACTGATCATTAAGTAAATTAATGAAAGAAGTCAAGAAACATAGTCTTTATACCATTAATTTATGATTCACTACTGTGTCACTACTGTTTCCTTCACCATGGTAATAAGTTCCATTCAGGTGGTTATAAGTTCTCGTCAGGCATATCGAAGGATGCTTAGTGAAAAGAGCTGGTTAAGGTTTGAGGTGCTTTAGTGCATAGTTAGTTATTATACTGTACTTGAAAAGAAAAAGAGCAATATCTCTTACCATCTTCTTTTGTCGTCGCTACCACTGTATGACTTTTTGGCCCATCACCAGCAGAAGTATAAGCCAGCACTTGAAATTCATATTCTGTGAATTCATCCAGTCCAGTAACATTTTTTGTTAAATTTAAAGCGATACCAACTGAAAAAGTGTTTGGCGAGTCGTTAGAGCCTTTCTTTCTGACAAACAGTTTAAACCCTTGGATGATTCCATTTCGGGAGTCTTTTGCTGGTAGCTGCCAAGCCGTTACAATACTGGTAGAAGTGCTTGCAATTGCTGTAAGGCCTGCAGGAGCTTCTGAAGGAACTGCATGCATGGATTAAGAGAGTGATCAATCAAAACAACGGTTTACAATAGCATGCATGTGCGTTGATCTTTGTATGAAAGATTAGAAGCAATAGAGTCTTCATTTGTGCACATTTTTTGTGGTTTTCATTAGGCTTCAGATGTGTTACGTCTGCTATGCGGCAACCATTGGCCTGTTTTCTTTTCTTAACACAAAGTAAAATAACCTATTTAAGGATGAGCAAAAGAAAATAATTACAAATATAGTTTGTGTTTTGTTCCCTTGTTGGCTTATACACGATTCCCACACGATTCCCACAAAACAGTGTGTGGTCATCATTTGCAGTCGCGAAATTGTTGCTATTATTGGTATTAAATTTACTTATGAAGTTGATAACGATAATCAGACGAAACGTGCGATCGGAGGAAAAGGACAGTTTCAGGACTTAGCAGTAAAAGTTTGCATTTGCTGCCTGCTGGTATATCAGTGTCTTAAATATATTGATACAGAAATGAAACATTTAAAGTCAGTTGAAAGGCCTTACTGTTCCTCCGTTTTTTATTTAATGTTTTCAGAAAAGTTTATTGCTTGAGCTAAAACCCCAGTCACCTTAACTGCCTTCATCAGCGAAGGTTGAAAGTTGATCTGATAGTTATGATTTCTTTTGGGCAACTAAATTGATACAGTGAAACTGAACAGCACCTTATTAATCATCAACAAATCTACGTCCTCCATAGCACTAATTAATCATTAAATAAATTAATGAAAGAAGTCACGAAACATAGTCTTTATACCATTAATTTATGATTCACTACTGTGTCACTACTGTTCCCTTGGCCATGGTAATAAGTTTCATTCAGGTGGTTATAAGTTCTCGTCAGGCATATGGAGGGATGCTTAGTGAACAGATCGAGCTTTTTAAGGTTTGAGGTGCTTTAGTGCATAGTTAGTTACTATACTGTACTTGAAAAGAAAAAGAGCAATATCTCTTACCATCTTCTTTTGTCGTCGCTACCACTGTATGACTTTTTGGCCCATCACCAGCAGAAGTATAAGCCAGCACTTGAAATTCATATTCTGTGAATTCATCCAGTCCAGTAACATTTTTTGTTAAAGTTAAAGCGCCATCAACGAAAAAAGTGTTTGGCGAGTCATTAGAGCCTTTCTTTCTGACAAACAGTTTAAACCCTTGGATGATTCCATTTCGGGAGTCTTTTGCTGGTAGCTGCCAAGCCGTAACAATACTGGTAGAAGTGCTTGCAATTGCTGTAAGGCCTGCAGGAACTTCTGAAGGAACTGCATGCATGGATTAAGAGAGTGATCAATCAAAACATTGGTTTACAAAAGCATGCATGTGCATTGATCTGTTTATGAAAGATTCGAAGCAATAGAGTCCTCATTTATGTACATTTTTTGTGGTTTTCATTTGGCTTCAGATGTGTTACGTCTGCTATGCGTCAAACATTGGCCTGTTTTCTTTTCTTAACACAAAGTAAAATAACCTATTTAACGATGAGCAAAAGAAAATAATTACAAATATAGTTTGTACTTTTGTACCCTTGTTGGCTTATAGACGATTCCCACACGATTCCCACAAAACAGTGTGTGGTCATCGTTTGCAGTCGCGAAATTGTTGCTATTATTGGTATTAAATTTACTTATGAAGTTGATAACGATAATCAGACGAAACGTGCGATCGGAGGAAAAGGACAGTTTCAGGACTTAGCAGTAAAAGTTTGCATTTGCTGCCTGCTGGTATATCAGTGTCGTAAATATATTGATACAGAAATGAAACATTTAAAGTCAGTTGAAAGGCCTTACTGTTCCTCCGTTTTTTACTTAATGTTTTCAGAAAAGTTTATTGATTGAGTTAAAACCCCAGTCACCTTAACTGCCTTCATCAGCGAAGGTTGGAAGTTGATCTGATAGTTATGATTTCTTTTGGGCAACTAAATTGATACAGTGAAACTGAACAACACCTTATTAATCATCAACAAATCTACGTCCTCCATAGCACTAATTGATCATTAAATAAATTAATGAAAGAAGTCAAGAAACATAGTCTTTATACCATTAATTTATGATTCACTACTGTGTCACTACTGTTCCCTTCACCATGGTAATAAGTTTCATTCAGGTGGTTATAAGTTCTCGTCAGGCATATGGAGGGATGCTTAGTGAACAGATCGAGCTTTTTAAGGTTTGAGGTGCTTTAGTGCATAGTTAGTTACTATACTGTACTTGAAAAGAAAAAGAGCAATATCTCTTACCATCTTCTTTTGTCGTCGCAACCACTGTATGACTTTTTGGCCCATCACCAGGAGAAGTATAAGCCAGCACTTGAAATTCATATTCTGTGAATTCATCCAGTCCAGTAACATTTTTTGTTAAACTTAAGGCGCCATCAACTAAAAAAGTGTTTGCCGAGTCATTAGAGCCTTTCTTTCTGACAAACAGTTTAAACCCTTGGATGATTCCATTTCGGGAGTCTTTTGCTGGTAGCTGCCAAGTCATAACAATACTGGTAGAAGTGCTTGCAATTGCTGTAAGGCCTGCAGGAGCTTCTGAAGGAACTGCATGCATGGATTAAGAGAGTGATCAATCAAAACATTGGTTTACTAAAGCATGCATGTGCATTGATCTTTGTATAAAAGATTAGAAGCAATAGAGTCCTCATTTATGCACATTTTTTGTGGTTTTCATTTGGCTTCAGATGTGTTACGTCTGCTATGCGTCAACCATTGGCCTGTTTTGTTTCCTTAACACAAAGTAAAATAACCTATTTAACGATGAGCAAAAGAAAATAATTAGAAATATAGTTTGTGTTTTGTTCCCTTATTGGCTTATACACGATTCCCACAAATTAATGTGTGGTCTTCGTTTGTGGTCGCGAAATTGTTGCTATGATTGGTATCAGATATACTTATGAAGTTGATAACGATAATCAGACTAAACATACGATCGGAGGAAAAGAAAAGTTTCAGGACTTAGCAGTAAACGTTTGCATTTGCTTCCTGCTGGTATATTAGTCTCGTAAATATATTGATACAGAAATGACACATTTAAAGTCAGTTGAAAGGCCTTACTTTTCCTCCGTTTTGTAGTTAATGTTTTCAGAAAAGTTTATTGATTGCGCTAAGACCCCAGTCACCCTATCTGTCTTCATCAGCTAAGGTTGGAAGTTGGTCTGATAGTTGTGATTTCTTTTGGGCAACTAAATTGATACAGTGAAACTGAACAACACCCTATTAACCATCAACAAACCTACGTCCTCCATAGCACCTGATAGGGTCAAAAATTTCGACCAGCTGGTTGCCAGTGCCCCAAAAATATTAATGTTGGCAACCAGAATTTCAAGGCCAGTTGCCAGTAGGCGAGCAACTTTTAGTTAGCCTTCTCGATGTTTTAAACATGCACTCCAAGGTGTTAATTTAGATAAATACAAAAATCATGGCTGGCTTCCAGAAAGCAACTTACGGTTTGTTCGTTTCCATGTTTATTACCTCCATAGAAATGAATTTAGGGTATTAAATCCCATTGAGTCTGTTAAATTGTGGGCTTTGCTACGTCATAAGTTGCGTTCATGTATGCGCGTGCGCAGTGAAGGTTATTAAAAAGATTGAGAGCTGTTGTGTTTCAGCACGGATCGTTCTTATTTCTTAATTTCGTGCTCAGAAATCCTCAGATATAACACCTGGCGACGAGAATGGGATCCTTTTGTGGTGTACTGCTATTACGTCCTGTTTGCTACACGGGATTACATCCTTTCACTTCGTTTCGTTCGTTTGTACTTTCACCCACGTGCTTGCTAGCGTGTTTGTGGTTGCCGCCATGGCCTCAGCGTTGCTCTGTTCTGTTGGAGAATTCGACCCGTCCTCTGAGGCTTTTACTGTGTACCTCGAAAGACTTGACCAGTTCTTCGTAGCCAATAATATAGGCTAATGTGCTGCTGATGCTACTGCGGCTGTTGTTTGGGAAGCCAACAAGAAAAAAATCGCCGCGATGATTTCCGTAATTGGTAAGAAGACGTACGAAACGCTTCGTGATTTGTGCAGTCCTGAGAATCCGAAAGAGAAAACGTCTGAGGCGTTATGTGAATTACTGCAACAACATTTTAAGCCCAAACGATTGGAAGTGGCTGAATCTTACAGATTTCACCGATGTTGTCAAGAAGAAAATGAAAGCGTGTCGGTTTACAGTGCTCGTTTAAGACATCTGGCTTCGACTTGTAATTTTGGTGAGTTCCTTAGCCGCTCGCTTCGCGACCAGTTCGTGTGTGGTATTCGAAATCCAGCGACACGGAAAAAACTCTTGAGTGAAGATCGAACATTTCAACAGGCCCTTCAAGTGGCTATCGCCGACGAAATAGCGGCTAAAGAGACTCTACAAGTCTAACATCAATAATTGTCTCAACCAGTCAATTCAGTTGCAAATTAGTTTCCCACCATACCGTCCTCTTCTCGTGGAAATTCACGTACACAGTCTACGTCGCGGCCATCTGCTTTCCAGGCTTTGTCCACGTCCCAGCAAGCGACTTGTTATGCTCGCTTTTCGTGTGGGACTTCTGATCATGTAGGATCCAAATGCAAATTTAGGAATGCTGTTTGTCGTACCTGCAACTTACGAGGACATATTGCTCGCATTTGTAAGAAGGGTGGAGTAAATACCATGGGTTTCGAAGAAGAGTCTCCTCAGGAACAGTTATCTGGTGAGGATGAGTTGTATGTGGTGAGTGGTGTTAATGCTATGCCAAGATCTGAAATTTCTGTGCCACTGAAGATTAAATACAATGATTGCCATAGGCAGTTAGACACTGGGTGTGCACTGTCCCTCGCCCCGATTACATTCGTGAAACAAGTTTGCCCCGATGCAAAATGAAACCCACAAATGTTGTGCTGTCAACCTACACTGGTGAAACTGTACGTCCCTTGGGAGAGGCGCATGTGAAAGTCGAGTACATGGGATCACAGCACGCACCGCCTTTGTTAGTTGTACGTGAAGGAACTAGTGCTTTGTTTGGTCGAAACTGGCTTACAGATGTGAAACTGGATTGAAAGAATTTTCCCGGTTTGAATCACATTGGGCCCTTGCCATGCTGTTCCTCTACAAACCCAGTTTCCCCAGGAAACCAAACATTGGAATCAGTCCTGGAACAATACAGTGAATTGTACAGCTTAACCTCAACTCACAAACATTGGTGCATTACGACCATACATTGCCCCTTTTTCTTTCATGTCATGCCTAATCGTATGACGCTGTAGCAGTCCTGTCTCATCAAATTGATGGACAATTTCGTCCTGTGGCTTTCGCTTCTTGCACCTTGATCCATGCTAAACAAAACTACTCCCAACTAGAAAAGGAGGCCTTCAGCATCATCTTTCGATTGAAGCCGTTCCGACAGTATCTGTATGGCCATTCCTTTACAATTTTAACTGACCATCGACCTTTGATGGCTCTCTTGGGTCCCGAGGAACCCGTTCCTGCTCATGCAGCAGCTCGACTTCAAAGATGAGCTCTTATTCTTGCATCATACAACTACAGGATTGAGTATCGCAGTACTGGAGCACATGGAGATGCAGACAGCATGTCTCGTCTTCCTCTACCCCAGACATGGTCACCCAAATGTGAAAATGTTGAATGCATACTTCTTGGAAACTGAAGTTATTACTAATGTGACCAGTCAGATGATCAAGAAAGAAACTCAGGTGGATCCAGTCTTGTCTAGAGTGTACAATTATGCCATTAGTGGATGGCCGCGTGTAGTGAATCCCTCCCTAATACCATTTAAGGCTGGGCAAGACGAGTTAAGTACACAGCAGGGTTGCATATTATGGGGTGCTCGAGTTATTGTCCCTTCTTCACTTCAAGGGAAAGTGTTGCAAGAACTTCATAACACTCACCCCGGAATTTCTCGAATGAAAGCATTGGTAAGATCTTATGTGTGGTGGTCCAACATTGATTCGCACATTGAAGGACTGTTTCCTCATGTAGCATTTGCCAGTCTATGAGATCAGATCCTCCTACTGTTCAGATTCATCCCTGGACCTTCCCAGCACAACCATGGTCTCGTATTCATGTGGATTTTACTGGGCCAATCTCAGGATGTACTTACCTTGTTGTTATTGATGCTTCCAGCAAATTCCCAGAGGTACAAATGACTAATACGTTAGCCAGATCAACAGTGACAGTATTGTGGGACATCTCCAGCAGGCACGGTCTTCCACAAATTATCGTGTCGGACAATGGGCCACAATTCACTGCTACAGAATTTCAACGACTTTGTTCCAACAATGGCATTTTGCACCGTACTTCAGCAGCGTACAAGCCCTCCACAAATGGTTAAGCTGAACGTGTTGTGCAGATTTTGAAATCAGCTATTAAACAAGCCAATGTTACTAATGCCGACGTCGCTGCTGTCATTGCCAAATATTTATTGGTTTACCGGAACACGTCACATTCTACAACTGGTGAATCACCCTCGATGCTTCTCATGGGCCGGCGACTGCGCACCCGCCTGGATTTGATGACACCGTCAGTTGAAAAACACGTTGAGGCTCGCCAATACAATACCATGCTGAGTCGTATCGCACGTAGAGGCCTTCGCCAGTTCAATGTCGGTGATCCTGTTCTGGCTCGTAATTACGGAAGGAACAAGGAATATACTTTTCATCTATTCGCAGATGATACAAGTCTAACTTATGCAAATGACAACTTACGTACTCTTGAACTAACTGTCAATAATGAACTTGAGAAAGTAAGTGCATGGCTTAATGCTAACAAACTAACGCTCAATGTTAAAAAGTCTAATTATGTAAATTTTCGTCCGCGCCAAAAAAAAATACTTTTCATTCCCCAAATTAAGATTTTTAATCCAACTTTAAATACTCGAGTAACTCTAGAGATGAAGGACTTTGTTAAATTTTTGGGCATAATGATTGATTCTGAACAATCACGGAAGCATCATATTGACTTTATCTGTCTTAAAATTAGTAGATCGGTTGGAATAATTGCTAAAATGAGGCATTACATTCCACGGCATCTTTTTTTAAATTTATATCATACACTTATTTCTCCTTATTTAAATTATGGTATCTGTGCAAGGGGCAACTGTCCACAGACCTACCTCAATAAGATACTTGTTCTGCAAAAACGTGCTATAAGATTGATCTATTTTTCTAAACCCAGAGACCATACAATCCCTTTTTTTATTGAAGCAAACTGCCTTCCTTTACAGTCCTTGTTTTTTCAACAGTTAAGCTATTTAATGTATGACGTTCATGCTAAGACAGCTCCTAAAAGTCTTCTCGATAAGTTTGCGAAAATCAATACAAAACATCATTATAATACGCGATTATCTACAAAAGAATGCTTCTCTGTTAAATTCTCTAGAAGCGAAAAAATGAAAAAATCTTTTACTAGAATTGGTGTGTCTATTTGGAATTCTATTCCACTTTCTGTTAAGACTTTAAAGAATTAAAGACTTAATTAAATCACTACTCCTTAATGTTCTAGGTAAGGAAGATAATTATTTGAATGTTAATTATTTAATAGAATATTTTGTGAAGTTAACCTGATATGTTGTATATACTTCCAGTCGTAATTTTAGTCTTTTTCAAATAACAAAATCCCTTGTACTTGAATTTATATGTAAGGTGTTTTCTTTCTGTATGCCTTTGTAATTCTCTTTTGTTTTTGTAATTTAATAACGCCTAAATTAAAGTCCTGTCCTGCCTAGATAAGCATTATAGCTATTTGCAGGACATGAAGTATTGTAAACTTTATATTTCTTTAAATAAATACATTGTTGTTGCTGTTGTTGTTATTACGGAAGGGGAGAGAAATGGGTGTGTGGAGTAATTACTGAGGTCCTTGGTTCTTGTCATTACATTGTCAAGGTGGCAGGTAATTTGTGGAAACGACACATAGACCAATTGTTGAGACGTCCTACAGATGTTGGCCCAACACGTATCCCTCCAGTTTTTCAAGACCTGTCCGTGCCACTTGATGAGCCACCTAATATGGACCAGCCTTGCCAGAGTGTTCCTGATTCAACTACTTCGTTTACCCCTGTGTCTTCTACAGCATCGTTCGATGAGTCCCCTTTAATGGTCACTGGGAAAGATTCTCACCTTGCAAACTAGTTACCAGCAAAGTCCAAGCCTGCTACTAACACTGCCATGTTTTCTCAGCCTAGTTCATTGCCCAGGATTTCTGATTCTCCCAATGCTGATCACACCTTGTTAGTTCACCCAGGTTCATCATGTGAAAATCCCGCGAACACTGAAAAACTTTAACCTACCTGGACAACTCATATGCTCCCTAGCTACTTGAAAAATTACGAGTTAAAGTGATGGCAGTAACCGACTCAGAAACTGTTTATTTTCTTTAAGGGGGGGGACGTTATATCGTGGGCTTTGCTACGTCATAAGTTGCGTTACATGTATGCGCGTGCGCAGTGAAGGATATAAAAAAGATGGAGAGCTGTTGTGTTTCAGCACGGTTTGTTCTTATTTCTTAATTTCGTGCACGGAAATCCTCAGATATAACAGAGTTACCTCCACAACAGTTGTAATCTGTGAACTGCAACTTGCACAAATTTTAGCCGTCATATTAAAAATATCGTGATTCCTAGTACTCTTCAAACTCTGCATAATTTATTGTGCACCGGAGAAGACGAAGAGGCTAAGGCTCTCATCGCTGAATTAAATATCGCGTGGGCCTCGAAAACAGAACAAGTTGATCTTGCCGGCCTCAGTAAAAAGATGATCTGAGCACAAGTTTAGTACCAGATAATATTTGTAAAATAGTACTAATCAAAGCTCAGAAAGTGCGTTCGAAGTGATGCAAGTGAAATTAATTTACAAGCTGTGGTTGCCTATCAAGTAACCTTCGATCTTGAGACCACTGGGGTATCTCATTACAACTACATATGCAAATATTCGGCTCATGTCAACATAACACACGTCTTCGCTTCCGGCTTACCGATCACAGCTATGAATAACAAAAACAAAAGTTCTTCCAACCAAGAGAGTATTCAAATCAACATTAAATTTGCTTATAGGAGCAAAAACGCTTTCGGTTTTCTTGCGTACGTGCAGACATGTTGTCTGTGCACATGTACATGCTTCGCCTCCCTGCAAACGATCACTTGGATGGCAAATAGTGCCGTTTTGCAAACATTTACAAGTCGGCTAAAATACAGAATACAGATATCATACTATTTCAGCTCAAATCATCACTCAAACAATTCGTAAAAAGCAAATTAAAATTTCACCGTCCCGTAGCATCCCTTAAGTCCACGGTTAGGAATTTTGTAGGTTGTGTTTTGGAAATGGAGGGAATCTAAACGCGAAACGGACTTTCGCCGCTTTTAAGACCTCCATGTCCTCTTTTCTGACCGCTGATTAGTCTTTGGCATTCCATCTTTAAACAGCAAACAGCGAAATTAAACCACGAGTTGGAAAATATCGCACGGGCATTTCACGTATTTCAGGAATTAAAAATGGCGACGAAAAGGTTGTCCCGTCCAAACGAACTTCGGCAAAGATCCCTTTTGGTATATAGGACGCCCAAGAAACCACAGGAAAACCAAGAGATTAGAAAGTGTTCTCCTTCGTCGAACGCAACAATACGTGGCCTGTTCGTTGAAAGTGTATTAAGCTTACATCTTGTGTTGCAAACGATCGTTCATAAATTTTTTTAACATCTTTTTTTTCTTTTGGTGACTAAACTTTTGTTTAGTCGCCACTTGGCGCTCGCGCCAAAAAAGTTACTTTTGAACCCTGCCTGAACGCCTACAATTCTTTATAGTTCTATTAGATAATTTTCTTTGTTCAGTTTGTGGTCAAAATTACACACTAAAGTGTTGATATTTTGATACTGAAAACAGAACATGTACGTGTACTTGACAATGCAGGGCTCAAAATTTACTTTTGGCTTTGGGAGCACCAGTGCGACCAGGTGTAAATTTCTAGGCGCACAACCAAAAATGTTAGGAGCACAGCTTAAAATACTGGTGTCACCAAAAAGCTTCAGACGTGTAAGTCCAATGTTCCTTTCAGGCTCTTAATGTGCGTTGAAGATAACAATAACACATACTGTTACGTTTTTTTGGTTTAAATCAACCTTCTCCTCAATCTCAATAAGTATTACACTTTGTGTTAAGTGCAAGAAGACAGAAAATTCCACATTCCATTTCCTTTGGAACTTACACGAATAACTAAGAACATATACACTAGTGCCAGTTTACTGCTAACAACTTTTCCTTTCATTTTGATTTGCAACACAATTTAGTTTTAGATTAAAGCTGACAAAGGCTTCGATTAAAAGGCACTCATTTATAAGCAGAAAAACTGAACTGCACAAAAGAGAATTCTCGGCCCTTTGTAACACAATACCGTCCAGCATAACCTCCATCACTCCCAAGACAACGAAACATCGTCACAGGGAAATGGTACCTCATACAAGATCAACCCACATTGAATGAAATATTCAAAGAGCCTCCCTTTTGTCTTATAGAAGAGGAAAATGTCTCAAAGACCTTTTAGTTAAGGCGAAACTATATGAGAAATAAAAGAAAATAATAGCTGTAAACTGCAGGAGTCGTGCTAGCCCGCCAACACGTTTTTTAACTATTAAGGATAAAGACCAATGCATTGGAAAGGCTTTACAGTATTTGCAGCGCATCAACTCTTTTTCGGAATCCAATTCAAGCCATGCTCTCTGAAACTTTCCCTTTATTTTCTCGCTGACTCGTCCTCTTTCTCTTGGACTAATGTGGTAGACTGGAGGCTGACGATGTATTTGAGATCGAGGCTGAAGAAGAAGCTGAGTGTTTCGTAAGAGAATAATTTACATTATTGACTGCACATTGACTTAACTGGGATACAAATTGTTCTTAAATTGCCTTGAAGAAAAAAAGATTGTTTGAAGAACACAGGCTGCAAGCAACTAATCTACAAGACCAGTTTACCGTTCTCAAGAAATGCCGCACAAAGTTTGACTGCTTGATCTACGAGATGCTTTTTATCAGGAATATAAAACCAAAACTTGACACGCAGTCGGATTCAGTTCGCGCTAAACTTTTTACATGATTTTTTTTACAAAATGAGAATAATATGCTATTCTCGAGTATTCGCATGGTAAATGGCCCACTGTTTCTTCGCCAGTGTCTAGTCTTCCATCGTCCGAACTAATGTATGGCTACTAAGCTCCGAACATTGAGAACAACAAACACGCACCAACACCCAAAATTCTATGAAAAGTTCTCTAATGAACGAAGAAATACCTGAAAACAAATAACAGAACAGCATCAATCATATGTCATAGTTGGTGGACGTGATGTTTATTCTACTAAAAAGCTAAGATTGCGGGTATGACTTCGAAGTATTTTGATATTTTTCCTTCGATGAAGACAGAAGACTTCTTAAGACTTCACTTTCTTTCAAGTCTTTTCATGACTTTTAGAAAAACTTTTTTTCCAAAATTTGAGTTGCTAAAGTTGGGGTGCGACTTATCTGCGAGTGCGGTGTATCTGCGAGTCTTTACAGTATTTTAATGAGCTGTTTGTGGTGGCTTAGCTACGAACGAATTGTTACACCTGAAGAATATAACAAGTAAAAATTTTTTATCTATCTATCCAAAGTGTATTCGGCGTTAAACAAATTATTTTTGAAGATCTTTCATTCTTTGCGTGTTTTGTACGGTTTGGTTTATCAAGCTATAACTTCTAATTTTTCTTGCGATTCTCAAGCCTTTTCAATATGTTGCTGAAAACCGATCAAAAATTCCTCTGAGCTATGAAATGCATATTGAAGTAATTCAATTCTGACTAAACAGTTCCTTTGCAAAGGCTTTAACGATTTGTTTTGACCACTCACTCCATTAATTACAAAATTCTCTGGCTAACGCAAATGATCAGCAAGTGGCCCAATCGGATAAGGTGCGGACTAAGGGCTTTGAGATCTGAGGGTCGCACGTTCAAGCCCCGTCGCCTCAGTTGTCATTGTTTCTTCTTCTGTCCGAGAGGGGGTACGAGGCAAGTGACCGACGAAATGGCGAGAAAAAAAAAACAGTAAATTCTCTAAGAGTTTGGAAGCGGTCTTTTTGACCATCTGAGCCGGATTAATGCACAGGATAAGTTCAAGTTGATCGTAATTCAATTCTTGTCACCTTTCAGTTGGCATGACAGATAATTAGTGACTCCAAATGATAAAGACTTTTAAAGGGTACTGTCACGACAATTCCTGTCACAAGTTTGTTTACTTTGTGAGGAATTACCTTTTCTATTACATGAATAGGCCAAATAACACGAAAAGGTTGATTTCAAATCATTTATTGGAAGAAAGAAAAGTATTATTATTTTACGGTAATTTTTCCCAGACACAATGACAAAATTTGAAAACTGTTAACCTAACTTTTTTCAAGTTGCAATCCATTTCCTAATCGTCATCGGTGGCCATAGACAACTGCAAACAGTTTCAGTGCACGTATTAAACTTGCTGTGCAGCAAAATCTTTGAAACAACACATCTTTGAGTTTATCCAAGTTGCGTAACAGTGCCCCTTTGAAATTCGGCCATGTGTTTATGGAAGGTTGTGCGGTTAGCGCGCTCTTTTCATACGCTAATTGTAGGGTAGGGTCGGTGGTTCAAGCTCCGACAGAGTCAATTTTTTTTTTGGTTGATCTCATTTTTTTCTATTCTTTTTCACTTGCTTTTCTTTTTGTGTCTACTGCACTTGTGCATGTGGACACTTTGTTACAAAAGGTGTTAGCGTTAACTTCGGCTGAAAATCGTAGCCAATCAAACGTGAAGATAAATTCGGCTCCTCTCGGCATTCTGCCATCCAATCAGAAACTGTTTAAAAGTGAGCACGCCGGATGATGATCGACAGCATATAATTCCGGCTTTAATCAGTTGGCACACTTCGCTTTTCAAAACTTCCCGAAAATCGACAAATTGGCACTTAAATTCCGACAATGAGCTGAGCTTCCATCTTAGTGTTTCCACCGTCTTTTTCAATTCAAACGACTACAAAGGGCTAAATCTTCTCACGACGTGCAGCACCTGTGCGTGTAGGAACTCACATTGTAAATTATTCGTTTTCAATGAAGCTTATTGAAATATTTCTGTTTTGAATTCTCATCTGAACCTTTTTCGTATTTTCACGAGCCGAATGATGTCTTAAGAAAAATTTGCCAGACATGCTTCATAATCGTTGTATTTGTTCTGATGAAGAGAAAACTGTACTTTTAAGTTTCACTGTTTTACATTTCTGTTGTACGCCTCACTGTTTTAATACAAATTTTCATACTGTTGAAATTGACCTAACAAGATTAACAAATTAACAAATTTGCGTAGTTCAAGGAACGCTCAAATACATTGGAGTAATTCAATTCTGACTAAACATTTCTTTTAGAAAGGCTTTCGCGATTTCTGACTCTGACCCCTGTATTGTATGGCCACCAAAATCTACAAGTT
Organism: Pachyseris speciosa; assembly: GCA_016490735.1. Classification (NCBI taxonomy): domain Eukaryota; kingdom Metazoa; phylum Cnidaria; class Anthozoa; order Scleractinia; family Pachyseridae; genus Pachyseris; species Pachyseris speciosa. The sequence goes on from JAEMWC010000518.1 coordinate 146,820, forward strand.
CAGAGATATCAGATATATCAGTTCAAGATATCTCGGACACCAACCATCGGTGTTCTGAAATAATGCTCAAAACAAACGCGGTCAAATAGAAATCCTTTGTTATGGGATGGGATTGGAGTAATTCAATTCTGACAAAACATTTCTTTTCTCTGTAACCCTTGGGCATTGAAACGGATTTTAAAGAGACGATGCGTGACCGACCCAATGACTTTATTTACTACAAAATTCTCTAGTAACCGCAGGAGATGTCTCATTAGCACAATCGGGTAAGGGACCGAGGTTGGGATCTGAAGGTCGCGAGTTCAAGTCCCGGCGCCAGTATTAGAGAATTTATTTCTTTACTTATGTAATTGTTTCTTCCTCTGGCCGAGAGGGGCATGGGCCTCTCGGCGGACACCACGACGAAAAATTACCACAAACAATTATTGACTAATGCATAGGATGCATAGGATGTAGTTGAAGCCAACCCGAATCATAAAAAATGAAATAAATTAAGGAAAACTTAAAGTTTTACCCATAGTAGTTCATTTGACCTATTTCTGAAAGGAATTTTAACCTACAAATGGGTAAAAAATTGTATTTTATTGCTTTTTTTATGATTCCGGTTGAGTGGACTCGATCCAAGTTGATCAGACCCGAACTGGCGGTCCGCGTTGATCCAGTCTAAGAGTCATTTCCTGACCCGAGAGGAGCTGGCACTAGTAAAAATAATGACGGGTGAACGCCACGGAGAAGTGTTGCAAGGCTTGCTTCATTTAACCTATTTCTGAAGAAAAATTTAACCTAAAATTGGGCAAAGTTTCAGTTTTTCTAATTTTGTTTTTCTTTCTTTTTCTTTTTTTACCATCCGAGTTGATCCGACCCGGACTGGCGGTCATGGAAATTTTCATTTGGGTGTTTGATGCATACCATTTACTGCAACTATCGACCAACCGGCTTTCCCATGTAAATGGTAAACAACCATTTTCCACATGGTGTGTTTTCTTGTTTTGTGTCAATCAGGTTAAATACTAATATTCTGAGAGCAAAGAGTTTCCAACAGTAAAAGCATGCACATAATTTTGCCTTGTGTGTAAACATTTACTGGAGAAGGATTTGACGGCTCAATTTAACCTCAAGTTTCTATTCCAAAGTCTTCACTACTGAATACTTGATTTGTTTAGTTCGATCTACGAACTTAACCGAGTCTTCATAAAACGTTGACGGGTGCCTTTGTTTGTTTCCCTTTCAGGCAAGGATGGTAGAAAAATAGATAAATTTACTTAGGATTAGGCAACAACAACAACAACAATAATAATAATAATAATAATAATAATAATAATAATAAGAACTGTGTATTCACAAATCCATGTGAAAGTGAAAAGGAGATAAAGGAGGTTATCCCTTTCTAGTGTATCTCCTGGGAGACTAAATCAAATCAACGCTAAATCAAATCAAATCAAATTAAATTCAATGTTGGTTTTTGGCGGCCCAATTATGACGCCGAGTGCGGGAATCGAACCCTGACACACTGGTGGAAGACGAGCGCTGTCGCCAAAAATTAATAACCATAACTTACTGCACTGTTTGAAAGATTCCAAGTCATAAAAGAATGTTGAGGACGGTCGTTTAAAATACTTTAGGGAAAATAAATAAACTGGTTTTGTAGATATTAGAGCATATATTTCCACCGTAACCTTTTTGTTCAACTCATATAAGACACCCACTAAATGTTCGTAGCGCCTCGAGCAAATAATTCATCCCCTGCTTCCACTGGCAAACAAGAAACTTACACTGTTTGTTGGCTGATCCGGAGTAACTGCAGAATACCTTGCCACTCGAAGTTGTACCTGTGAAAATTGTGGCTACGCGGCTACGCGGCTTCGCGGCTTCGCGGCTTCGTGGCTGTGGAGCTGCGAAGCTGCGGAGCTACGGAGCTACAAGGCTACGTGGCTACGGAGCTTCAAGGCTACTTGGCTACGGAGCTATAAGGCTACTTAACTATGGAGCTACAGAGCGACAGGGCTACGTGGGTAAGGAGCTACGGAGCTACAAGGTTATGTGGCTATGGAACTACAAGGCTAAGCGGTTACGGGGCTACGGAGCTACGGAGCTACGGAGCTAAAAGGCTACATGGCTACGGAACTAAGAAGCTAAGCTGCGTAGCTTTTCAACTCCTTGAAAAGTTCCTCCATACACCGTTTTATTTCCAAAGAAGCAAGTTTGATGAAGTAACAGAGTCAGTGAAGTGATTTTTGTTCATTTTCGGATTTGACTGTTGCATTAGTTTTTCTTTCACTTGGGCCACTTTAAGTTGATAAAACCACACAAAAGATTTTCCTCTCACCTCTGAGTATTCATAGTATTCATATAAGCCGTGTGTTTCTTCAGGGAACCTCTAGTTTTCCTAATTAATCCATCGCGAGATCGCCCTGAACTTCCCTTGAACACTTCAGTCCGCCATGTTGAATTTGAACAAGTTAGTTCCCAGGAAGGCCGTGAGGTCATTCACGCATGCGCAACTCGACTTGAACGTCACATGGCGTGTGTAAACAATGGGAAAGAGCGATTTTATCTTCTGTCGCGTGGGTTTGAGATACAGAGGAGTTTTAAGGACTCGGCTGCATTATGCTGCTAAAAAGTTCGATTACGACTAAAACACATCAGTTGAGGCGAAGAAGACTGACAGACATATAATTCATAAGCCACAAAATGTCCCAGGCTGTCTAGAGAGAAGGTTACATGTTGAAATGCATTCCTTTACCTCGATTAATCTCATGCCCTCTTTAATCTTGTCTACTTTGTTCATTAAGACAGTCGTGGTTCCTGGTCTACTTTCTTGATGTTTATTTCCGAGTTTTCTTTTAGCTCTCTAACAGCTTTGCGTTCTGATTTAGGCAAGTTAGGCTTAGGTTACGTTATCTCAATTTCTGATAGTTTAATGTTTGTTTCTTCAAGATATGTCTCAAGAGCAACTGATCGTTGAGATGCAATCCAACAAATCTTTTTTTCTGTGAGATCATAACGATCCTCTCAGTTGAATTTACTCGGCAACAAAAAAATGTCAATAAGGGGATAGATTCTATGGTTAAACTACAAAAACGCAAGCAAGAGTGAAAACGACACGAAAAGCTCACCTCGTGTTTAATCCCGCAATTTTCACACAGTGCCTTGCGGAAAGATCACGTGACTAACAGAGTACCTCGGCCACGTGATAAAAAAGGCGCGAATGTAAGGAAGATTAAAAAGGAGACAAAATATATAGATATCAGTTTAAAAATATTGACTGGCTATTTGTCTTCTGTATGTTTTTAGAGATATACAAAAAAATTAACCCCTCGAGATTTTAGACCGTTACTCGTTTTCTCGTTACTCTGTTACTCGTTACTCGTTACTCTGTTACTCGTTTTAGTAACACCCTTAATAGCGAATGCACAGAAATATCGAGCAAAGGGCGGCCACGGTCAGAAATTTAACCTTCAGATATGGTCTGCAGAGAGGAATTAACAAGTTTATCAAGGTTTCAAAGTTAATTTTTGAAAATACGGTCGAGTTTTGGAAGTATTTCAGAAAATCGATTTTGCCATCTCGCTGAGCAAAAAATATGCAAAAAAATTAGCGAAAACTAGCATTCTAGAAAATGTAGTAGAACAAGTACGGCTGATGTAACATAGAATTTTGAAACCAGAATCGAAAAAAAGACTAATTTTTCTCTAATTCTGTGGCTTCTTTTTAGGGTGTGAGGTTTTTCTTACCCAAAACAAACACTTCAGTTCATGGAGATTTTTCACCTGCCGCACGCAATCCGTTTCAGGCCGTAGCTGCAAAGTTATTTTTTGCTATGTGGGAATTCTTTGATCAGGCTCCCTTTTGGGTTATAAAGTGACCACATGTTGTTGTTGCATGAAATGTAAGAGGTTGTTTGGGTTATGCAGCGAACGCGGTATAAAACGCCTTCAAATTGTGAGAAATTCTGACTGCTGATTATCCTAATTTGCATATTCTGTTTGTTTACATAAGAAGTCGCACGCAAAGAAAATTTTAAAAATAACTCAGTAGATGTGAATATCATTCTAGAATAAAGTTATTACTATTAAAATAAGATGTTTAACCTTTGACTGCTGTGTTGTGTTCTATGTAGTTCATACAACGCTGCAGTTTGAAACAAATGATAGGAATATCAATGAAGGAAGCACATGAGAAAAAACTCCAAGCATCTTGAAAGAATAAATAACAGAAATAATGTGTGGTATCTTTAAATTCCAGCTAAGTCACACTGTCTTCAGCTACTCAGTTCTGCATTTTTTAAAATTTCATACATCTTAAAATCTGTATTCGAAATCAGTGATTTTCAAAGACTTCCGAGATTGGTGATTGTATTAGTGTGTATCGATATCACGACTGCGCGCAGTGATGCGTGACACAGTTGCAAATCGCAATTTGAGTAATACCTCTATTACATGTTCCCCACCAAGGAAAATGAAAATCGTAAATAATAAAAGTAATAAAATATATTCACAAGCCTGTTAAGAACTATTAAGGGGTGGGGGCGGGGGAGGTGGCTTGGTATTTTTTCCCCTTATATATTTTGATTGGTATCGCTTCTAATGAATTAAAAAACAGTGTGGAAAGCTGCATATTCCATATATATGTAGTCGAAACAACAAACATTTCCTGATTATACCACCCATTACAACTGATATTTATCAAATGGCTTTCTTAAACCAAAAAGGCTCGCTTTCCCTGATTTCTCACAGAAATTTAATTAATCAATTATCGCTCCTTTTGCATTGCCATGCGCAAAATTGACTTCTTTTCCAGACGACAACTTTTTAATTGGCACAAGATATGTCGGATTCGAGTCTGCTTTTCAGTTCAGAAATGGAGAGGCCGGGTTGTTCCTTTCTGGCTATTGTTGGTGGCGACTGTGTCTTTGATACAAAAGACAGGACAAATTCGGTTCAAATGCTGTCTTTGCTTAGCTGTGACAAAGATATCTCGAGGCACAAGTCTGCCTTTTCCATAACCGGAGTAAACAATGAAACTGAGTTGATACTAGCGAGAGCGTGCATCTTTGTGCTACCAAATAATGTAGAAATCTGGACAATCTGTCCAAAACACCGTGCTTCTCTAGGTGTGGGTTGGAAGCGCAAGTCTACCAAGTGCGCAATCCCAGAAAAACTATCAAGTCACGACATAAATTCTGCAAAAAAGCCTAAATCGGAACGAGGTCTAAGCAAGTCAGGATCACTGACCGTCTTCAGGGAAACAGGCATTTTTCTTCCCATTGGCGCAGGTATGTCGTTGTTACGAATTTCTTTTCATTTACTTATATATGCTGAGGAATGGGAATATTCAATCAAAATTTGCAATGGAAATTAATGAAGTTCATTTACATTAAAGATGTCATACTAAACGCCATTTCTTCTAATGACACAACACAAATTTTGATTTCCAACTGTCGTTATTTCCTGGGGGCTGCGGACGTCGTCAAAATTTCTCTTGCAAGGCCCCGTGGGGAGTATTCCCCTCTACAAATGACGTGGGTGCTCGGTGGAATTTTTCAAAACACTCCCAAGAGTTACCAGAATCTCGTTTTTTGGGTGTGGCCTCTCTTGATGTGGCTCAAATTGATTTTTCCCCCTTAGAGGGACTAATTCTATTTGTGAATGAAAGGTTGCAATTACGCTAATCCTATCTTGATTACGGTCTCTATTATTTTTCATATCTATAATTAGAAAGACCCCTCAAAGGTACCAAGACAACTGTGGCGGCGGTTACTGGATATTTAGCACCCTATGCGGTACTAGTCCATAAATTTTATCCCTTAATAGGTACGCTAAGCACCCCGTCATTTTTATAGGGGAGTAGCTCCGGGGTGAGAGATGGAATTGAAAAACATCCGTCTCTCATAACTATCAATCTGTGTTTTCACTCTTTTTCAAGGTCTTTCATTTGACGAGTGCAAGCATCCGTGGGTAACGTGATAATAGGCATACTTTGTAGCTGAGTAACACACGTTACAATCAATAAAAGATATTAGGCTTTCTTGGTTAGAATATGCTTATTCTTCTGCAATCACTTACACAGCCCTTTGGAAATACACAACCTGCTTGCAGGCATTCATTTTTAACTCAGTCATGCACGCATGCGCATGGAATGAGTTGTTGTGAAGAGGGGATTTTGGCGTGAGCAAAAATCTGCGTAGACGAAAACGGAAGTGACGTCACAAAATATTGCGAAAACCACTGAGTATCTGATTTTCTACGCCATCTGGTGGAGAAAATTTCTTTGTTTAGCACGTCCATGTTATTAAGGCAGCTGGAAGAACTTCTGAAACAACGAGCTGTTATTTTTGGACTTTTTCCACTCCCAAACTTTTCACGCAGTATTCTGTAGATTGGCTAGTGAATTCCTGCCACATACCTCCGTAGGTCTCACTATAATTTATTTCATACTGTTTTGTATTGCAGTGAATACCACCAATCGCTACTGAACCCGCGAGAATCGCACTAGATTTAAGTTTGCCTTGCTTTCTTCCAACTCAACTGCCCCAAATGTATTTTGTGGCTGGTATTAGTGTCGATTCGGTTAAGTTAAGGGCTTGCAACTAGAAAAGAATATTGAAAGATTAAACAAGGTCTTGGTTCGCATTTGTAAACAATATTGACACCGCCAGACTGTGAGTAGACTGCGAGCAGTCTCTCTCTTTCTTCAGAATTAGTGAGGGGAATGCATGCGAGAAACGAGGGCCGTCTCGCGCCTTCAGTCACGTGCGTGGTCATTTGCGTGTCTCGGGCGTTTTTTTTCGACGGACTAAGAATAAAAAGAGACTGCTCGAAGTCGAGACTACGATCGAGGTAAGATGTGTTCAGGATCTCATGTCACAAAGCATTTAAGCTTAAGTTTTTACTAGAGCGTGTTATTTTTTTCCTTCAAAAGCTTCGGGAAAGTATGTTGGGCCACTATAAGTCATGATTCGTGAATGAAGACGACATTTGATCGACTTTTTCTGTGTTCTTAAACACAAATAGTCCTTGATTTTATGAGAAATTCTGAAAACAATCTCACTTTTAACGCTGTGGGGCCACGGCACGGCGTTGTCCGATTCAGTTGTCAGTTGCATTTCCGTTGGGTATTCAACCTAATGAAAGGCTGTGAGAGCTACACCCAGGAGAAGTTTTACAACATCGTTTCTAAATTGCGCTCGTGTTTCTATCGGGGCAACAGCTTTCGTTACGGGGAGATTTCACTGTATTTAGCTATATCCATGAATGAGTTGGCTCAAAGAAGCCTTTGGTTTGTCCTTGTGCTCTATAATTGGGGCGAAACGCCAAATCACAGCGTAGGACGTCCAGTAAATGTCTCATTGCGTGCTCCAATCATAGCAGCCCTTGCATATATGAACATTGTATGAAGACAAGGAACGTTCGAAATGCCGTAAGCTCTTAGCCGAACTTGAAAAGACCATTTGCCGTGAACCTGATACAGATAGCGAAGTTATCCTAAATACTGAAAACCTATCACTGGTAAGTGCTAACCGATTTAATAGTAATAATAATTAAATAACAATATATAATTATAATAAGAACCTTCCCAGAATCCTTTGCAGCTGGAAAATCGTCAATCCCAAATAACTTGGTCAGTTTGAGGGCAGCAAGACCCCCACGTTGTCTAGAAATAAGTCTTACCATAAACTAATTATTGTACAAGACTAAGGGCGATGACGTCATTGGTCACGTGACTTTGCTCACAAGTGCGTTTTTGCTCACTGTGACGAAATTATTTTGTTATTGAAAAAGCAGTCAACGTGGTTTGAAGCACAATGGTGTGAGCCATTTCGGACTGCCCGGGTACCGAACAAAATATAAATATTAAGGGAGGTATATAAAATTTTCAAAAAGTGGGAGTCTGGGTACAAGTGCTATCTCGCGTTGCATTAAACGCGAGGAAACAAAAATTTGGATATTGGTAGATATTTTTATGAACTATACATTTCTGTCATTTTTAATGCTGTGACGTCATCGGTCACGTGACCAGAACGGACCGAAGTTTAATATTCGCTCTAAAAGTTTACTAGAACCTTTCTCCAAGAATATTTTTAAGCGAAGTTGTAGTTTAATAAATAGTGTTTTAAAAAATGGCCATGATTACTTTTCCTAAAAAAGTGCGACAGTAGAAAATCTAACTGAAAAGTTTGTCAGCTTCCTGCTCAACGACCATTTGAGGTAGGAAGAAAAGAAAATTTTGCCTAAGGCTTGAGAGTATGCTCTTTATGATGGCGTTGTCAGTTTCTTCAAATTTCAATTGCTTTTGGCGAGGATCGATGTTTAAGATTTTTTTCAGAGGAGAGGGCCTGGAGGAAAGAACGAAAACGAGGCTATTTTCGCGCGCTTTTTGTTCACTGCGACGCCGCGCCACAAAAGGTTAGCTAGAAAAAAAAATTCCAAGGACTGAACAACGGACTGGACTTGCATTTTCTTTAAACGGAACTTTTGACGACTTTTTTAATTATTTTTTTTTTATGGCTGCTGTCTGCTCAGGGACAATGTATACTTGAGAAGGTAAGTTGATACAGATCAGTTGTTGCTGTTTGTTAAAAAACAAAACAAAAAAAAAGCGCGTTTGTGGTACACTTAAATGCACTTCCCACCTAAAAAGTGTTGTTTAATTCTTGAAATTATAAAACTTAAACTAGAAGTTGCAGCAATGCGAATGAAATCAAATTAATGCTAACATTAAATGAAATAATTTAAGTTGCTTAATGCAACCGATGCAAGCTCAGTAATTTTACTAAATACGATATTTGAAGGTTAAAAACGTATCTTAAACAGTGACGGAATAAATGATTACTTTATTTTCAACCGGAACTTAAAACGTTACCTTCATTCGCACAGACATCAAAACTTTATTTTATACTGTCCATGAACTAAATTCCCTATTACAATTATAACAAAGTGTACAATAAAGCCATTATTCAAAGTATTGGCCTAAGAAAAATAGTTGCGCATAAACAAATACTGGAACAGTTCGTGCTTTCAAATGGATTACCCTAATGAATTACACGATTCCGACACATAAGTTTAATTTGAGTGGCGAAACATTTTGTTGTATCTGAAAAATTACTGTACTACAAAAAACGTTTTCACAGAGGTTGTAATGCATGGGGGTTCACTTAATTTAATTCAATTTTATAAAGCTGTTTGTGCTAGTTCGTGTACGTGCGCGCTAAACGCGGAAAGTACCTAAGCTTAATAACTCTGAAGACGTCAAGTACTTAAGTTTATGTCAAAACCGACCAAGAACCAGTCGAAAAAAAAAACAAAGAAAGATTAGCAAATAATTGTTTTAATAGATTTGGCAGTTTTACAAAGTGTTACGCTTCTGGTTTGTGGCACCTATTTACAATGGTAGTCTGAGGAAAAACCTTTTTACAACAATGTTTAAATTATAAGCTTAAGCTTACGGTAAATTTCATTTGAATCTATTTTTTAAATTGAGGGGAAATTAAAATGTAATTTGCTATAAGAATGGGTCCAACACAGAAATCCTGAAAACCTTCTTCACAAACAAACTGACGATAAACTTGAAAACCAAATTTGAGAGTAGGCTTAACTTCTTGCCGAGCCATACAAAAGTTGGGCACATAAACAAAGACAACGCTTATCTGGCTTATCGGTTGACCGTAAGTCTTTTGAAGAAAACGACTAAATAAAAGGTCAACGGTAAATACCTGCTCCAATCGTCGAAGAGGCTACATCGGGCCACTGCGTAAATCGCACATCCTTCGTCTTTAGTGATGCTCAAAACACAGCGGGAAAATTTATGTGTTGTCGAATGCAGTCGCGGCGCGAATACAATCTCTTTCACAACGCTTTAGATACATCCAAAAAAGCCGTCCATCAAGCCTTGATATAATTCTTCCCAGAGTGGCCAGTTAAAAATATTTTCACAGTCTAACACATCTTCAGGTGACCTAGTCGAAGTGGCGGATAGAGAGTGGAGTCGAACCGCACAGCGTTGACGTGGACGTCGTTAATCCACTGACTTGATCTAAAGTTTTATGCTTCGGACTAGAAATTTTCCATTACTTAGTTGAATTTGACGGCAAATCTCGCATTTTGGCGACCTTTTCAGCTTTTCAACACAGCTCTTTCACCACACAAATCTTTTCACAGTCTAACACATCTTCAGGTGACCTAGTCGAAGTGGCGGAACGAGACAGTCGAACGAGGTATCGCAAAGCGTTCATGTGCTCGTTAATCCACTGACTTGGTCTAAGGTTTTATGAGACAGGATGAACAAATTTCAAAATCATTTCACCGTTTTGAATGTAGTTAAGCTTCGGACTAGAAATTTCCCATTACTTTGTTAAACTTGACCGCAAATACCACTTCCACCACAGCTTCAGCGCTGTAGCAAGCAAACCGTCGCTTCGTTTCAGAAGGTCGATTCACTTTCTGTGATTGGTTAAACAAAATGACGTGAGAATCGCGAGGTGTGGAGAATCTACGATTCGATGACAAACATAGCGGGCAATGTCTTCCTTCGTAATTTTAACCAAAGAAAAAATTGCAAAACATTTAATTTTTGGTTTATGGTGAACTAAAAAAACTGTCAGAACAGGAGCGCATAGGCGTGTTTTCAGAGCATCTCTCTCTCTCTCTCTCTCTCTCTCTCTCTCTCTCTCTCTCTCTGTTTCTCTCTCTCTGTACACACGTGTACACACGCTGAAAGCGACTCTTAAACAAATCGGACTATTTGCTCAAAATAGTACGTTCTACGATGGAAAATTCTACGCTAAAGGATTGTTTATCATATGATAGTACTTTAAATTACTTTCTTTGGTCAAGTAATGTTGACTCACTCAAGATTTTGGTGTCGGAAATTTTGAAGAACACGGCGATTGCTTCAGCCGAGGTGAACGAAGATAAACATCACAAAATGCTCTCGTTCAAGGCCGCGGACTGCACAATTAAATTGTACACTACTACAAAGAAGATCATTATTCAAGGTTCTGGCAGTGCAAGTTTGACAAAGGCATTCTCCGACTTTTTGAACGTTAAAGACAACGGAGATGAAGCAAGGAATAGTAATAATGGCGGCCAGCAAAGCGAAGCTCCGGCAGCAGATGAACATATTGAGACGTATGCAATAGAACAATTAGATCCGGCGGATGCTTTGACTACTACAAGTCAGGATAAGGTAAAATCTGATTTACAACTAATAAAAGAGGAGATAAAGATGATGAAAAATGATATCTCGTATATTTTGAATGATGGCGGGAAAATTAACATATCTTCTGCTGGTGCTGCTGAAACTGAAAATTTGAATTTCAAATTACAGGAGGAGAATAATCTACTTCGTAATCAACTGAAAGTCGCGAAAGATAATCTAGCCGAGCTGAAGGAAGTGATAGGAACCCTTGAAAGCGAAAAATCAACTCTTATTTCAACGATAAGAATTTTGCAACGAAATGATTTAAAGCTCAGTCAAGATGAGGCATATAATTTTACGGCTGTTGGGTCAATAACAGAAGCTGTCACGCCATCAGAAGCAGTCACGCAAACAAGTATCCCTGTTGTTAGACCTGAAAAGAAAACCAATCAAAACGGCAAAAAGAACCAGAGCCAGAAGAAGAACCAGAAAGGCAGTGGCAACAGAAAAGATGAGAAAAAAGAGCAGGAACACGGCCCGCAGTATACATTGTTAGAATCAAGTAACTCACGGCCCGGCACAAGCTTCAATCGGCAATCTGACCAACAAGATTCAGAAAATCGGGTAGTTATTCTTGGCGATTCTACTGTGAAGGGATTACAATGGTGGAAAATGTCAAAAAATAACACTAAAGTTCAGATGAGGTGTTTCCCGGGTGCTACAGTGAGCGATATGGAAAGCTATGCCATCCCAACTGTTCGTACCGACCCAAGTGAGATCATACTACATGTTGGCACGAACGATCTTCGCAACAGATCTCCTCGGGAAGTCGCAGAAGATATTATAAATCTGTGCGAAGACATATCGCAGAATACCACAGCTAGTGTAACCATTTCAGGCCTCACCCATAGAACAGACGAGCCAAGCATGGGGGACAAAGTAACCGAAACGAACAGGATTATCAAGTCATTTGTAAGTGGCCGTGACTTAAGTTTTATTGACAACAGCAAAATAGGAAGCAGCATGCTGAACAGTAGTGGCCTGCACCTAAATCAGAAAGGTAGCGCAGCACTTGCTAAGAATATTTTGAATCATATTAGTAATTGTTATTGATTCAATGAAGTCAACAGTTTTTTGCCTGAATGTGAACCAAATTGTTATGATGATATGACCTCTGCCTTGAAAGTGAGGGGCTTCAAAATTGCGAGTATTAATGTTGCTAGTCTCCCGCTGCATATTGAAGAGCTTCGACTAATTATGGCTGATCAGTGTCTTGATTTGCTAGCTGTTAATGAGACTAGACTCGATTCTACAATAACTGACAACTTGGTTCATATTGACGGCTATTCAATCCTAAGAAAGGATCGAAACCGTAATGGCGGCGGCGTGTGCATTTATCTTCGATCGAATATTAATTATTGCCTTAGAAATGAAATAATTCCCAATAACGAGTTTGAAATGTTAAGTGTTGATATTAAAAAGCCTAATAGTAAAGCTTTTAACGTAACTGCGGCCTACAGGCCCCCTAGCTGTACGGTTGGCTTCTTTGAAGCTTTAGAAGCTATTGTTCGCATTATTGACATGGAATCTAAGGAACAAATTATCTTAGGCGATTTAAATTGCAATTATCTATCGGATAGAAATAACATGCACCTGTCTCAGTTGAAACAATTAAGTTCGACCTATCAGTTTCAACAATTAATCAATGAACCTACTAGAATTACGCCAAATTCTAGTACACTTATTGATATAATATTATCAAATGAACCCTCAAGGATTTTAAAATCAGGAGTGGTGCATATGGGTTTAAGTGACCATAGTATGGTCTATGCAGTACGTAAGTTTGCCATTTCATCTAAAAACACTCATAAGCATGTGACCACTCGTTCTTTTAAAAACTTTAATGCAAGTGCTTTCAGAGAAGACCTAAAGTCAGCGCCCTGGGATAGCCTAAGAAATTGCACTACTTCCGATGAAATGGTTGAAATCTGGGAAAATATGTTTTTAAAAATAGCTGACGCTCATGCGCCCATAAGAACGCGGCG
>JAEMWC010000518.1:165000-212500 GCA_016490735.1 Pachyseris speciosa
GCCAATGTGGTTGACCGACTGGGAGATTATCTGAAGGGAATGTCGTGGTCTAGGGAACAGAAGGAACGCCTAAAAGTCCGCTAAACGCTACCTGAAAAGTGACTTCAAGGTCAGATATGTGACAAGGCGAAACGCAGTAAATACCACTCATTAGTAAATAATAAGACGCACGTCCTTATAACACGCTTCCAAAAAGAAAAGATTGATTTCAGATTAATCAGGTATTTAAGCACTGTGTGAACAAATATAAGCCTTCTTCCCTCCATTCCTTGATTATGAAATAATTGCCTCTGAGAACTTAACTGCACACATATCTTAAAACGTTAAGTTTTTATTAAGCGGAAACAATTTCTGTTTACGACAGGTGCACGTATTCAAAGAATCCAGTGTCGCTGATGACTGTAGGCAGTACGCTTTGAGTGATCCCAAGGACCATGACTTCCAGACCATTTGTAGCCACCAGCATACAGACCGTTGCGATCGGTGTGACGCACTTACAACAAATCTTGTAGAGATCGAAAAGGCTCTTGCAACAATGACAGAGGACAATATATATATTTTTATTTTTTTTTGTTAATTAAGACATTGCTTACAATACTAACAATACTGGCTAATTAAACAAAAAAAATTACTAACAAGACGACTAACGCATTACTACAATACTAGATTTACAGACAAGACTATATATCTTTTTTGGTTTGATATTTGAGCTCACACAAGGATTTCTTGTCACTGAATTATTAACATTATTTGCCTTATGTTACAAAAACAATAAATACTTATAAGGTAGCTCGCTATACATTACAATTATTTACGCTACGTATAGTACAAGAAAAAACTGTGGCGGAAGTGCCGCCAGCTCAGAGCATAGGGTCATAAAGCGAAACTGAAAAGAAAGAAAAGAATGCCATGGAGACTTAAGTTTCAAGTTCTAGGTTGGGCAGAAAGAGATTCCATTTCTTTGCTGCTGTTTTACCTCTCTTTTCTATTTCGCAGTATTTCTTTATAAAATGCAAAAAGCTTAGTATTTTGGGGTCTTGCCCTTTTGATTGGCATAGCCAGATAAAATGCTTTGCAGTTAGGCATAAGAAATTAATTTGGAGTTTGTAATTCGAGTATCTGGCCTCAGACCCAAGGCTGTCTCTATAGTTACTTGGTTACTTTGTAACGGAATTTGACAAGATTTTATCTATGTGGAAATATCAGCCCAAAAAGATTTTGTTTTCACACATTCCCAGAAAAGGTGTATTAAGGCTTCTCTTTCGTTACGACAAAAAGTGCATTTGTCATTGTCTTTTATTCCTATTTTTTGCAAAAAACTATTAGATGCTAAACGACGATGTAGAAATTTGAAATTAAAATAAACAAGCTTAGAGTTCTTGGTGCACTTAAAGGATGTTTGGTTAGCCATTTTCCAATTAAAAGCATCGTTTGAGCCAGACATTACATCCTTCTTCCATTTTTCTTGGCATGATATTGGCTGCTCGCTTTTTTTGGAAACAAGCTTCTGGTAAGCGAGTTGGGAAGGATTTTGGGTTTGCAGTAATTTCAAGAGGAAACTTTCATGTTTAGTCTGGGTCCTTGTGTTTGATCGACGTAGACGGTTCACTGCAGAAATCAATCCAAAGAAGGATAGTGGTCGCACCTGAAACCCATATTTATTTTGAAATGCCGTTAGAGAAAGAAAGCTGCCGGAGTGATCCAATAGCTGTTTTACTTGTGTTATTCCGTTAGAGATCCAGTCGTTGTATAGTACAGGCTTATTCTGTATTCTTATTAGCGAGTTTTGCCACAAAGGTGAAGACAAAAAATGTTCGTCGGATGTTATTGTTCCCTCAAAACAAACCTCTGACCAGATTTCAAAAATTTCTTTTATAAATGGGTCTGAGATTTTTAAGTCTTTGATATCCTTTAGATTAAGGTTCCCTTTTGGCAGTCCGAATTTTTCTAATTGCAAATCAAATAAAATTTTCCATTTACCGTTGTTTTCTGGGTCAAGATATTTTTTTCAACCCAGACAACTATCCAGCATTTTCAGACCGCCATTAGCATAGTCGTTAATCATTATTTTCTGTTTAACTTTATCTCCTTTATCGTTCCATAAAAAGGCATAGAACATTGAGTTTATCTCTTTAATCGCTTCATGGTTAGTTTGCAAGGGGGAGAGTATATAGACAAGTTGAGACGCGACAAGGCTTTTTAAGACTACAATTTGTCCTATTAAAGATAGCCTAAGAAAATTCCAGCATTCCAGGATGGAAGTTATTTTTTTAGATTATCACTGTAATTCAAAGAGATCATTATATTTGGGTCCGTTGAGAACCACACAACTAGTGCTTTAACTTTTTTCCTTGACCATTTGAAATCTTTTTCTGGGCAGAGCTTATGTTCACAATCCATTAGATCCAATCCATAAAACTTCTGTCTTCTTATTGTTGAGCCTGAGGCCAGATAAATTCCCAAAAGCTTCTATAAGGAGTATAGATTCAACAAAGGATTCTTTTGAACCATCCAAGATAAGTGTTGTGTAATCTGCAAACTGGCTTAATTGAAACTCTATTCCATTTATCTCTATACCACCGATTTCTTTTCTCCTTCGGATAGCTTCGGCAAGTACTTCAACGGAGAGGACAAATAGATAGGGCGACAGAGGGCAACCCTTCCTAACTCCTCTACTAAGTTGGAAGAAGTTACTTGACCAGCCATTATTCAAGATACAGCTTTCAATATCACAGTAGAAGATATTGATCCACTTTAAAAGCGATGAGCCAAAATCAAAATGTTGCAATGTTCTGTTTATGAAAGACCACTCTAGTGTATCGAAAGCTTTCTCGAAATCAAGGAAGAGAAGAATCCCTGGGATATTGTTTTCTGCCGTGTATTTGATGATGCCGTCAATTGTGCGGATGTTCTCGCTTATATTTCTGCCTTTTATAAAACCTGTTTGGTCTTCAGAAATAAGTCCATGAAGAACCGCTTTACTTCTACTCGCAATGGTTTTTGATGCAATCTTATAATCACAGTTTAGTAGTGTTATTGGCCGCCAGTTTTTAATTGAAGTCAGGTCAGCATCTTTTTTGGGACGAGTTTAACAATTCCACGTCTTTGTGAAATTGAAAGATTCCCTGTATCATACGAGTGGTTAAGAGCGTTGACTAAAATTTCTCCTATATCATTCCAGAAAACTTTGTAAAATTCACAGAGGAGACCGTCTGTGCCTGGCGTTTTTTCAGATTCCATGTCTTTTAAAGCACTTAAACATTCTTTCATAGTAAGAGGCCCTTCACAAAGTAGTTGCTCCTCATTGTCTAGAGAGATTCCATTTTGTAATGACGAAAAGAAGGTTCCTGCGGAACCATCAGTCTGCAGTAGAAGGTTTGGATCAACAGTGTCATCTTGCTCATATTCTGCTTTGGTTGTTGCTGTAACTGATTTAATTTGGTCGACGTACATTTTATCTGATAAAAACGGGGTGTTAAGTTTCCAAAAGCCTCGACCTCTTGTGTTTAAGTGTAGTGAGATGTGTAAAGTGATCATAGAATGGTCCGTTTTATAGCCTGGTAGTATGTCTGCATTGATAGTGTTACAGAGCGAACATTGACTGATAAAAAAAATAAAGTCTACAGTGAATTTCAGCTTTTCTCTGCTGCCATGTATATCTCAAAGAGTCCGGATTTAGAGCTCTCCAGGCGTCGACTAGGTCTAAGTTTTGAGCATAATTATTTATGACTTCCAGAGATTTATGGTGAGTTCTAGCAAGGCCGCCCTTTTTATCTTTTTCAACATCTAAAACTAAATTAAAGTCACTTCCTAGCATGATGTCTTCACAATTATATTGAAGTCCATTAAATGTTCAAAGAAATTGGTAATTTTCTAACAAAAACTAGTGAGCAGCACACTGCAACAGATCTTGTCAATGTTGTTTATTATCCGACCGGTTTCATCTGATCAGACAGACTTCATCAGGGATTTAACAAGATTACAAATTGAACTACTTTTATACTAAACATTTACAGTATAAAGCACGTTCAGAGTAGGGTGTGAACAGCAAAAAACACCCACAAACAAATACGCACGGGATACAACGTAAATCCTGCGTTACAAAATGTGCAATAGTTAATTTTGGGGGTCACGATTTAACTTAGCTTCTCACTCTTACATCACCAGACCTATTAGTATTCTTATAGACGAGTTAGTTAAACCTTCTATAACCATGCCTACGGTGTTACGTGATTCTGGTGAACTGATCCAATGTCTAGAGGGGATTAAGCTACCCGCAAATTGCATTCTTGTCACGGCAGATGTGTCATCACTTTACCCGAACATTGACACTAAGAAGGCTATTATTGCTCTTGACCTCTTGCTCCGCGAGGGTTAGGTTACGCAAACTCCTCTGTTGGTTCAGTTAACTAGATTAGTCTTTGAGAATGATTTCCTTAAATCAGAATTCAGCTGTGACATATACCATCAAATACATGGAATCGCTATGGGCACTCCCTCTGCTGTTACAGCGGCAAATGCATTTATGTATTATCACGAAAGGGACATTATAGAGTTGTATGCTCAACATCTTACTCTTTACAAGCGATTTATTGATGATATATTTGTCATCTGGGATGGGACGCGGAAAATCCTTTCAGAATTTCTGAGTGCTATAAATGCTAAGGATGAACGAATTAAGAGAACGTACGAAATTAGCGATTCTAAGATTTCCTTTCTAGATTTGCTTCTTTTCAAGGATTCTTTATATCCAATGCTGCAATACTCTACTTTTCAGAAACCACTTAACAAGTATTTGTACATACCTTTTGAATCATTTCACCCCATTAGCAATAAAAAAGCTTTTATGAAGGGCGAACTTATGCGCTACGCCAGAAATAGCTCCAGGTTTTACTCATTCAACGAGACACGGCTACTTTTTTGGAAGCGCCTACGCCTTAGGGGTTATCCTGCTAAGTTTTTACTACCCATTTTCAGGGAGATTAGCTATAGGAACATGAAGAAATGGTTTTCTAAGCCTTTAAGAGTACTTACGCATAGACGGGTGGTGTTCAAAACGTCCTTTAATTGCAGTCATATTGGAATCAAGAAAGTTATTCTTAAGCATTTACCTAACCTTAGTACTATCATTAGTTATAAAGCTACTAACACGTTAGCACATCTATGTAAATAAAACCTTTTTGGGGGTCACGATTTAACGTTAAATCGTGACCCCCAAAATTAACTATTGCACATTTTGTAACGCAGGATTTACGTTGTATCCTGTGCGTATTTGTTTGTGGGTGTTTTTTGCTGTTCACACCCTACTCTGAACGTGCTTTATACTGTAAATGTTTAGTATAAAAGTAGTTCAGTTTGTAATCTTGTTAAATCCCTGATGAAGTCTGTCTGATCAGACGAAACCGGTCGGATAATAAACAAAATTGACAAGATCTGTTGCAGTGTGCTGCTCACTAGTTTTTGTTTAAAAATTTTTAAAAATTGTCATCATTTGGAGCGTAGATATTTGCCAGTGTTATCCGCTTCCCACTTGTATTTAGATCACATATTATAAAACGTCCCTCGGGATCGATATAACTTTTCGATATTTGGAAAACAAAATTATTGTTGAATAATATTGCGACACCTGCTTTTTAGCTGGAACAGCAGCTGAATAGAGCTTGATAGCCCCATTCAGCCCTCCAATCATGCATACTACTGTCAGAACAATGCGCTTCTTTTTCTCGAAGCCATTTGAATGTTTCTCTTCGCTTTTTCTTGTCTCCAAGACCTCTAATGTTTATTGATGCTATCTTAAGATCCATTATTAGCTCACTTTTGTGCCAATTATATCTTTTGAGACTGGCAGCATTCCCTCAGAAAAATAATAATAAATAAATAAACTTGATTTCCGCACAATCACAGACGTTGACTTAAAGACAAATAAACATACAGTGAAAAATATAAAAAACAATGATAAGGCTTGACGAGAAGAAGCGAACAGTTTGGCAATCTACCGTTTAGTTTGTTGCGACCGCCTCCGACAAAGCAATGTTGTGCCGAAGGTGTATTAAAACATACAAAACTTAAGAAGCTATCATATCACATTTGTGTCTCTATACATCGAGTTGTTTACCTACCCGCCACAGCTTTCCTGTAACAAATAATTTTTCCGGTTGTGAAGCGCTGAAAGCTGCCGGAACACCATTTCTACGTGCCAATTTCAGTCTCAATCTGAGGTTTTTTCTGTCAACTATTTCACTTGGAAGGTCCCTGAACATTTGATATCTAGTTCCGCGGAGTCGGCGACCTAGGGCTAATAATTTCTCACAGTCCTGGTAGCGCAAGAAGCGAACAAGTATTGGTCTCGGTTTTTCATCCCTCCTCTTTCCGACGCGGTGCGCCCTCTGAATCTCTACATCCCTTGCATTTAAAAAGCCAAGCTCTCGTTCCAAAAATCCTCGAAGAACTTGCTCCGTATCTTCCCTTTGATCTACAGTCGCAGTCTCTTTAACATTCATAAATTTAAGGTTTTCGCGTCTCGAATACGCCTCAAGATAAAGATTCTTTGTATGGAGGTCTTCAGTTTTCTTCTCAAGGTTTTTCACTTGGCATGTCAAATTGGCCAGATCTTTCTCAGAGGCTGTTTGCTTTGAAGTTACGTCCTTCAGATAACTTTCATTCTTGCTGAGACTATCCTTTAGGACAGATATTTCGTGTTCATTTCCATGTTGAACTTCCTCCAGCCATTTTGTTCTTAACTCTAAGTTTTCTAGTTTTGCTTCAATGTTTTCCAAAGCAGTTTCGATGCTGTCTAATTTTCTTAGCTTTTCTAGTATTTGCTCCAACTGGCGACTGACATTTTCTGACATTGTTAGAGCTTTCAAGATGTCGTCGCCTTCTTCTTCTACCGAACAATTTTGAGCTTGGTTCTTAGCTTTCTTCTTTTCCGGAGAATTATTGGAATCTTCCGAGGAGTTAGAGGATCTATTTCTATGTCTTCTCATATAGCGTTCCAAAACATTGGCCATTTATCCTTTTCCAATATTGCCATCGAAGGCGGACGGCAAACGACCACGTCCTATTCCGCCATTACTCGACCCCAGTCCTTCCAGAGGACAACATGGGAGAAGATGCGAAAGAAGAAATAAGCCTCATCGCTGACCATGCAATCACCAGTATTCAAGCTTGGAAAGCTCATCTTCTACGTAGTGTATACCAGGATCAGGCATGACTCGACGTCATTAGCGATCTAGATGGTTCTTCATTACTGATGGTGGAAGACTGGGCAATGAATTTTTTACCACGTAAATACCGTGAAAGCCAGAGCGAATGATTTGGCAAGCGCGGCCTGTCATGGCATATTACCGTGGCGATTCGAAAGATCACGCCCAGTCAACAACTTCAAATGATGACGTTTGCCCACGTATTCCAATTCTGCAGCCAAGACAGCAATGCTGTGTTAGCCATCATGGAAGATGTTATTGGTAAGCTTAAGGTAATAATGCCATCATTGATCACTATCTTCTACAGACCGGACAATGCTGGCTGCTACAGAAGCGGAGCGACGCTAACAGGTGCTTTAAAGGCCGGTCAAGCTCACGGAGTTTTCGTCAAACGACTTGACTTCTCTGACCCCAAAGGAGGGAAAGGTTCGTGTGACAGGAAAGCTGCAACGATTAAAGCGCACATGAAAGTATATCTAAATGAAGGCAACGACATCGATAATGCTGGCCAAATGATTGATGCCATGCGATCGTCTGGAGGCATACCTGGTCTTAACGTCTCAGTGCGAGTTGATATCCCCAAATAGCTGTACTCATGTCAAATTTGATGGGGTTAGCAGCGTGTCTAATGTTGAATATGGCGTGGATACAATAACAACCTGGAAGGGATATGGGATTGGTCCAGGTAAAGTCATAAGTTGATGCTAGTATTCCACTTCCAAGACTACGCCATATTATGCCGGGCGACGATCCATTAGATAAATTCACAAGTGTCAAGTCCAGATCGAACAAACCTGAAACGGCATTAACTTCAGATCATTCTGGAGAATCAGTAACTTCAGACCAAATTTTTGCCTGCCCCGAGGAAGGCTGCATAAGATCGTACATGCGATTGTCTGCCCTACAGGAACATCTGGACTGCGCAAAACACGAGCGCGTTTTAGAACAGGAGAGTTTGTTAGATAGAGCACTTCGAGGTTATGCCGTCCGACTGGAAGAACAGGTCGCCAATGTTTCTTACATGCAGCAGTGCTCAGAATTTCAGACAGCAACGACTCAGCATTTACTTCCCATGGGATGGGCTCTTAAACCCAGTCAATTATCAAGAACACGATTCACTGAGAAGCAGAAGGGCTATCCTCTTCGCAAGTTCCTTGTTGGTGAGCAAACTGGGAAGAAAGTTGATGCTGGTTCGTTTCTCGGTCGATGGTAAGCGCTTGAGATGAAAATGGTGTTAAATTGTTCACCAGTAACGAGTTCTTGACAAGTCAGCAGATAGCAGGCAACTTTTCACGTTTGTCCTCCAAGCGTAAAATCCAAGTATGCGACACTTCGCAAATCTATCATGCAGAGGCGGATGACGAAAGCCTGGAAGCTAAGGCAGCGTTGAGCGAGCTAAGAGGAAACGTTCTTCTCAATATTCAGCCTACTCACAATATCATGTACGACAGCTTTAACTTATGCGAGCTAATAAGTCAAGACAAATTATCAAAGTTTGTCATTTCAGTGTTACAGAGAATATGCACCCAGTTTGAAATTCCCACGTTTGATATCCAAGTGCGAAGAAAAGCCCCTTTTACCTAAGGCGCTTTGAAGATTTTCTGAAAAATTGTAGCTGCTGGGAACCTTAAAGAACTTAAGTCACGTTATTTGTACATTTAGCTCGGAATTTATTTTTATTGCAAGGAATGGTTACAGTGCAAAGCAAAGAAGGAAGTAATAAGTGAAATTGCAGAGCCGGAAAAATAGACACACATAACGTCTATAAACGGAGCTCGATACTTTATAATGACAGCAATTTGATGTTGGTGTAATGAGGTTAGGGGGATGTCCTAGGAGTTATTATGAAAAACATATTTCAGATGATTTGCTGAGTGTGTTTGTAATGAAATAAGTAGCACTAGAGGTCTAACAACACACTAGCAAGAAAAAAAAAAAGCATTTAGCCTTGATGATTCTTGACTGAAATGGAATCTTGCACTGTGGACCTGTTTCACAAATGAAATTATATGCGTTACTCGATTTTCTTCACGCGTTTCTTGTATGAGTACGGTGCTGACTTTGTTCTTGTCGCGTTTCATTTACAGCGTAGTTGCCAGCTGTATTCTAGGTGTACTCTGTTCACTTACAGTCTGTGTTAGAAGAGACTGATCAATAGCAAATATACATCACACAAAACTGTGTTTACAGCTTTCTCAATTAGCTCAGTTTAAAACTCGATTTATCATTATGTGATTGATTAAAGGTCTTGATTTTTTAGATGACGTTTGTAGACGGACCCCACTAGCTTATGATTTAATGCCCAATCCCGGAGCAAGTGTGTTTTAAAATACTCGTAGTGGTTGTCCCAAGAAGGTAGAGCTACTGATGCAATAGTCAAACATAACCGCAGGGAAAGAAAAACGAGTAAAGTCCTCCTCAGGCGCTGCTAGCCAAGCACAACAGGGAAAAATTTCCGGAAAGTTCGGGAGGTTCAGGTGGAATTTCCATCAAAAACACCTCTGCAAGGGTTACCTCGGTCACTCGTTGAAGCGACACTTACCCTTCACAGTGTTAGTCAAAACGCAAATGGAACGCTTTGATGTAGTTGCAATGCAAGCGGAATAGTAGACGCGCGAAGTAACTCAGACGCTTGTTCCCCATTCTTCTCACAGCTTTTCAATACTTACTCATATCGCTGCTCCGCCGGCAAATGTTTACTTCACTCACCAACATCACAGCAAGCTATGCAGATACGCAGGCTACTTCGAAGTCCTATTCTCCCCTGGCTTCTTCGACTGATCTCTACGGAAAGTACCCTAGTCACGCAAGAAGTACGACAGACGAGCGTGGAGCGCGCTATGCCTGTCTCACGTGACAGCTGTTCAATAACATCTAATATGTAGGAGCAAAGGACTTAACCTGAGTATAAGGCCTACCTTTACGCATATGACCGTCCTTTAAACATGTTTATATGTATATATAACCTGACGTGATGTAAACCGAGCTCTGTGGCATGAGATGTGCAGAATGCAAGTGTATATATATAATTTGACGTGATGTAGACCGAGCTCTGTGGAATGAGATGTGCAGAATGCAAGTGCACATAGTCCACATAAAGAACAAGAAGCTGTGAACACAGCTGTGAACACATTGCCAGAATATGAAATAAAAGTCTTTCAAAAGCATTTCAACTAATTCATTTCTTCAATGTGCGTTTACATGAAATTTATGGTATGACTTTACAGCGTCGCGCACTGCTGTGACACATGGTGACCTTTGTTGACCTGCCGGCGTGAAAGAAGGAACTGTAGAAATTTTAGCAACGAGCTCTCGCTCTCAAATCACAAAACCACTCCTCAGACAAGATGATGGTAGGTTTGAATGCGACTGACCACTGAAGTAATAATTTCTTTTTAAAACGAAGATTTTGAAGTAATACTTGCGTTCTTTGCAGATGTCAACAAGATGACAGTATGTAAATTAGGTTGAAGTTCAGCTAAATATCTCATACTTTCATTGCATTTTTTGAAGCGTCAGCTGAAAAACCCGGACTAAGTTTTACATATCCTGAAAGAGTAGCATATGGGCAATTTATGAGCTAAAAGTTAGCCTGATTGAGGGTTTCCCACATATCGAAAGTTTCATTCGAAATTATGGGTCAAATTTACCAGCGAATGCTGTTAGACAAACCGCTTACTTGATAGCAAAAGTAATTCTGAAGCCCCCAAATTGGTATCGATACGGATCAAAATACATCCTCTTTTAGCTGTTAGCATTTAATTCCCATGTTATGGCCACTGCTTCTTGAGCGAGCGCTGTATTGCCAAGGGTATTTTCGTTGATTAGTTCGGCCATTTTTAGGCCCGCACAAGTGCGTAATCGATTTTCTCGAATATTTCAAAAAATCGGCCGTATTATGAGAAATAAAGTCCAGAACCTTTAAAAACTCATCATAACCTTTCTGCAAACTGAAAACGAGGGCAGGTTTGTTTTTTAGCCGTGGCCACTATTTTGTGATTTTGCTCGATATTTCTGTGCATTCACTCTTAAAGTGTCCCATATACTAAATTCCATGTACTCAACACCCAAGCAATGATTTGAGTAACATAATACAGTTTGTCCAGTAAGATTATTAACAATCTCTTACCATCTTCCTTTGTCCTTAGAATCTTAGACGAGCTCTTGGGTCCATCTCCAGCTAGAGTGAAAGCTAGAACTTGAAATTCATACTCTGTGTATTTTTCAAGCTCACTCACGATGGTTACAGGGTTTGCTGAGCTTCTAACTGTCAGTATGGTTGGGCGGTTTTTGCAAACACCTTGCTGCTTGTAAAACAGTTTATATCCTGTGATGTTTCCATTTCTGGCATCTTCTGGTGGTGGTTGCCAAGATGCATTAACAGTGGTAGATGTTTGTGCAGTCACATTAAAGCTGGTTGGAGCCTGAGAGGGCACTGCGATAAACACAATAACGTCCAGTTAAACATCTACAATCATGGACAACAGTAGTTGCGACACTATGCGAAAAAAACACTTTTTGTTAAGCACGTGATTTTTCCAGTCTACTCTTCTCATATTTCACACCCTCCCCCCATTTCAGTGTTGTAACCACTGGACAGTGACCACAGCGCGTGTCTCAACATTGAAAGGGGGAGGGGGGTTGCCTATCTATTAAAATATTTTTCATTTGTCAATTAACTTAGGGTGCTGATAAAAGGCGTGTGTTTGACAGAAATCTCTCAACACTTTTGTCCATGATTGAGAGTGAGAGTCTATTAGCATTAACGATTGTAAGGTGTTTTCATTGGCAAGGGGGTGAAGTTTCCCCGTAAAGTATATTGATGCAATGTCAAAAAATGTGGATACGGTTGCATTTTATGGACTCAGTCAATTTTAATGCAAATAATAGGTTGTTGTAGAAGTATTTCATGGCTTGCCCGGCGTGGTGATTTTGTTGCGGTTTGGTAGTATATTTTGCTTCTAAGTTTATGCCCGTTAAAAGCTGCCATGGACTTGCTACAGGCCTATAATAGCAACAGCTCCAGCTCCTCTGAAGATGAGTGCTTAACAGAAAAAGAATATCGCAGCGTGCACATAATAACATATAGTCAGGCGGAAATGTCCAACTCGCGAAGAATTTGCGGGTGTCATGGAAGAGTCCTTTTCAACAGGCGCGGCAAACGTTTTTCAGTGGGTGTGTTGTCGTGAGAAACATAGCAAAAGCGAAGAGCATTATCGTTTGGCAATCAAACTTGACAGAAACCACCTGTGGATGATGTCCAAACGCTTTTGCACAGGGAGCACAGTATAACAGTGCATTACTCCAGTCGCCATCACAATTACTACAGTGCTTGGTTGTATGTGACTAAGTCAGATCGCGAGTATCAGGAGAGCACAGGGGATCCAGATCTACGTAGCCAGGGAGAATCGTGAACTGATCGTGCCCGCAGAAGCCGTAGACAGAGCACTAGGAGATTGGAAAGCAAAAACATGACAGGGATGGAGATAGCAGTGAAAACAGTTGTGATGGGAGAACGTTTAAAACAGTAAAAGAAAGGAAAAACCCCGTTTGTCGGCCTTCGAAGTGTCCGCAATTATTGTTGAGAAAGGAATAAAATGTGTTACGGAATTTCTGGCCTTAGCTCACCGACAAAAGAGAAAGGGAAAACGGACTTGCCGAATTTATTGTCAATCGGGCTCCACGTGTGATTGCGGACATTGTTAACACCGCCTGGGAGATGGAAGAGGCGAATGTTCGATTACAGCGATCAACAAAAAGCAGAATACAACTGATGCAAGAGGCAGCTGAGAGCGACTGTATGAACGGTTGCGATGGTCCCTGGAGAATTTGCGCTCAAGAGATTCTAGAAAACAACAGCATTTCTGTGCAGCTCTTTCCCAATGCTGTCAGCGATTTAATGCTGCACGGCCGAGAGAAAAACTGAAACCTCTTATTTACCGGACCTCTTGACTGTGGTAAATCATTTGTATTAAATCCTCTCAATGTGATTTATAACACGTTCTGTAATCCTGCTACCGGTAGTTTTTGTTGGGTGGGTGTCAACAATGCAGAATGTGTTTTCTTAAATGACTTTAGGTGGTGTGCCCAAATCATTCCTTAGCATGATTCGTTGTTGATGTTGGAGGGCGATATTGTCCATTTACCTGCGCCCAAGACCCATTTTGCTTAGGATATCTCTTTGCAAAGGGACACTCTGATCTTTGCCACAGGAAAAAGTCCCCTTATCTATGTGAAGAACGGAGTAGTTGACCAACAAGAAACCGATATGATGGCTTCCAGATGGCGAAGTTTTAATCTAAATCATCAAATTCCTCGCGAGGCTCAGCGGGAAATTCCGCCATGCGGAAAGTATTTTTCGAAACTAATTCTGACTACCACTTAGTAACTATGGATGAAGATACAAACAGTCACTCCGGTGAGGGTGGTGTGTGCGTGTGTGTGTGTGTGTGTGTGTGTGTGGGGGGGGGGAGTACTTCCAGAAAAAGTGGATGTGGGTCCGAGCCAGCTTCCTGAAACCCTTACCCTATTTAAGAGCGAAATCTGTGATATTCCCCGACCAAAAATTCGCTACTCAATTTCAAACCTATTTACGTGCATGGCTTGCGTAAAAATATTTTGAGATGGGCTTTTGTTTGATGGTCTTATCGCCAAATTCTTCCAAAAACAAGTATGATTCAACGCTAGAGAACACAAACCATACCCTATTTCAAATTGAAATGGTCAAAATTCGTTCAGTAACAGTGGAAAGTGTTTACGGTCAAGCGCCTTCAATCATTGTTGTTGTTTTGTCTCTCATGTGGATAAAGCGTTACCATTAAGATGCAAAACAAACAGCGTTAATTAAGTGACTTCAAAGGAGAATTGAAAAAAAAAAAAACACTCAACATCTAATAAACAAGATGGTGTAGGTAACATGTTAAATTGATTTGTTTCTACCACCTTTCTTGCTAATGATTAAGTCCATTCTGTTGTTCATCGTTTCTATAATGTTATCAATGATTCCCTTGTCCATATTCAATATCGTCATTGGAACGCGTTCGGAAAAGTCCTCAAATGTCTCCCATGTGATGTTCTTCTGGAGGGCATCTTTTGCTAAGCGATCTTTCATACCCTTAAAACGTTTTCAATATGATTAATATCCGGACTCCTTGGCGGGATGGAAAGCGATTGGGCTTCCACATTTAACCATAAGGAACATGCCATTGCACTGTTTTGGCTTTGATCGCCATCCCGTATCAACAGTTTCGAGTTATCCATGTTAGCCTTTTCAAACATGTTCAAAACTTCTCTTTCAATTGAAGGGCTTGGGTAATAACTGACCTAAATGACTTTTTTGGTCTAAATCAGCTGAATGTTTACATGTGGCCTTTGATTCAAACAAAATTGCCCCATAATATTTTTTGACCATTTTCCATTCTTTTTCAAGAAAAAGCGTATACAAAAAAGGCCCTAAAAGTCATTTGAGTCTGTTATGCCCCCAGCCCTTCAATTAGGCCTTTGAAATACTGCCCATCCAGTTTGCTGTATTGTTCACAAAGGAGTACTCCTTCTAAGTAACTGATAGCGACCATAAACTTGGCCATCCGACGGCCAGAACCACAATGAGACTCTTTAGCTGCGCATCCAATACTGAGCCCCTCCTCTAGTTTTCGCCAAATGCGTCCCTTTGCTGCTCGAGCCTGATCGGGTGGATTATATTTATGCATAAAGCTTACACCATCTAAATAAAAGGCAACTTGTTTAGTCCATGAGGAGCTCGAATAGTCTCGCATTATGGCACGTGAAAATTTAAGCCTCTTTTCCTGATCTGCTTGTGTTAGTATTGCTTTTCTACGTGCTTGTAAGTACTTGTAGCCGTGCGTATGTAAAAGACGCCCAACATTTTTGTATGGAACAGTTCGTGGATTTATTCCGTCAAAAAACTATGTTCTAACATAAGTATCACCAACAATCCACTTTTGTGACGTCATAACCACCGGCGCGAGACAGGATTTTAGTTTGCAAATGATGATGTTAAATATATGTAGTAGACGGAACTTCTAGTCGTTTATGCTTATCACTGCGCAAAGTATAATTCAGACAATCATGGACAAAAGTAGTTGAGACACTATGCGAAAAGAACACTTTTTGTTAAGCGCGTGATTTTTCCAGTCATATTTCGCCCCGCGCTCCCCCCCCCCCTTTCAGCATTGAAAGGGGGAGGGGGGTTGACTATCGATGAAAAGAATTAATTTAGGGTGCTGATAAAAGGCGTGTGTTTGGCAGAAATGTCACAACGATTTTGTCCATGACTGTAGTAATACAACTAATTCAACTCATAATTACTCGGCCGACAGAAGGCCGAGTCTACATCTGGGCTTCGTTCTTCTTTTTCTTCGAGTTTCATCCACAAAGCTCACTTCTGGCGTTTTTGCGCAAGCGCTAACTAAATATAGCACTCTTTGAACGAGATTGCAAAATAACAAGAATGCCTTCACGGAAAATATCACGGACCTTAAAACGTCGATTCACCTCGTATTTTTGAGGTTTGAACAATTAATATGTTAAGAGAAATGTGTATGTAAATGTTTGCACGTTCAACGAGACGATAGGTTTTAACATCGCCAAATTGAACTACAGGTGTTTCCTGGCCGCTTTATACTAAACTCTGTTGAATGAGTTTTCTGATATGGTTTATTATGCCAGTAGCATCCCATGTTATTACAAGTACGCTTTGAGCGCTCGCCATTTAGTAAGGAACCTCCGACTAAGAAGCCGCACAGACCGCACAGGCTCTGAACAGAAGGTAAATTTAATCATTTCTCCTTGCTTCAAGTCCGAAAGCGCACCAGAAGACCGTCTGCGCGTTGGAATTTGATCTTGATGCCCCTTGAGACATCAATTTGTTAATCTAATTGGTTAGGTCCAGAAAACATGTCGCAAGCTTGAAGTGAAAATATTTTTTAATACAACTAAGAAATTGAGGCTATGTCTACACTATGCTGGATAGCATTTTATGCCGTCGTGAAAAATACTATGGCCTGGTGTGAACGGAAGTGGCCCAAAACTGCCGCCACCTTTCCACTAGAATCGAATCCTAGCTCCTCGTTGTTGATTTCCGTTTCGGTTCGATTCTTTGATCACACTACTCCAGAAAGTATCACGAAAACCTATCCGATATGAGACGATTCACTTTCAAGACCGCAGCAGCCCAGCATTGCTCCGACGAAATCATCGTTTTGAATGTGAACAAAAGCCCTATTCGATATGGTTGTCGTGCCAGCACAAGAGCGCGAAGCGTGAGGAAATATATGTACAGGTTTGTAAGCTCTGTAAACGACAAAATGTCTTCCATGTCGGTTTGTTTGCTCTGAGTTTTTCTTCGCGACGACAGTTCGTCTAAAATCAATGTTCCCTGATCTGTTGTCAATAGTCTTCATATCTTGTAACACATTGCTTGCTTTGTATGAGAACCAGAAGTTAGTGTGGGAGCGAGCGCATTCTCACGATTCAGAAAAACTCTTCTAAATGAGAGGTGTTATATTAAGAATAAAAGGTTATTTTCTCAAAACAGAACTGATTGCAAATGAGATTTTACTAAAATTAAAACAATTTTCTGAAATTAAACACTAAAAGAAGGGAAAAAACTTTTTGTTCTAAAATTAAGAAATCTGGTTTTAGAGTGTGAAGTACGGGATATGACACATCCCTGAGACTTTGACAGGTCGTTAATTTACTATTTTTATTTATCTCAATTTCTTGACATTTGTGCAACTATCTGTATATGATCATAATACGGATGCTACATTGAAAATAAAATATTGAAAGGAATTCAGATCTCGTTATGCCAACTTAATATCATAATATTATACAACCGTGTTGGTGAATCAGTGAAGTAGCAAAAAGCATTTCTGAGTCCCTCTTGGGAGGCCGAGTGAGGGCCATTATAGTCTCTTGTTCAACTGGAAAACCTTCCGCGAACTCATTAGCAACTTTCCATTAGATGTGTACTTTTGAAACGAAACAAATCATCAATATTCTGTTAAAGCATTTCTAACTAAAGGCACCTCTTTTGTAGTTGCTCTTAATTACTAAATATGTTTGCCATTCTTTCAGCTGTGAAAATCATTTCTTTCACACAATAATTAATGTACACCTTAATTAGCCCTAAATTATATAAAATGTGCAAATTAGGGCAAACAAGGCTGTTGGGATTGCAACCTAACTTAGTTCATGACTAACATTAGCACTTTGAAAGCCCGCATCAAATTAGCACTATATTTTGAATCAAAATTTGTGACAAAAAGTATTAAAAAATAAGAGGCTACAATTAGCCTAAACTCAGGCCTGCTAAAATACAGTGTGTATCGGTTGTCTACTTTAGGGGGGGGGGGGGGGGGGTTGGGGGGACAAGAGAAAAGATAAGTCTCTTCTCCTTACATCAGACGCATTGCGCGTATCATGGTGTTCAAAGTCTATTTGTTTGTACCCTGTCAACATAAATCCCTTTAAAACTGACGAATTGCTTTACAGGTCAGCCATTGATAACACTTGTACAAAAGAAAACAAAACAGAATAATCAAAGCAATAAAAAAAGAAACGAACAAAAGAAAACAAAAAAACTCATGGATATTGCACTATTACGATTCCAACCTGTAGTATTCTGCATCAGAGGCGGCGATATTGACCGCTACACCATTATATTTTTCTGCATAGCTAATGAGGAGAAATTAGTTTATTTATTCCAAAGTCACTTATCACATTGTTGACATTGATAAATAATTTAATTTCTGCTCAGGGTTTGAGAAAGAAAACGCTTTTCGAACGGGTTAGGAGTCGCGACATGGTCAGAGAAATCACTGAAATTGCTCATCACATCGAAGCATTTTCTTGCAGATAAAAAAGAAGAAAAAGGTTTGCCTTGAAAAACATATTTCGAGCTTTCATGCAGTTTTCCATGGACTGTCACTTAAAACTGCATGAAAGGTCAAGCCTAGCCAGGGGTTTTGGGTATATGGCATTTCAATGTTACAATTTGGGTATGAAATATCTGGTTTTTCATGAATTTTAGGTGTCTGGTATATAGACATGAATTAAATGGTTGAACATAATGTTAGGTACTAAGCAATTCACACGTTTTAAAATTTTTAGGTATATTGGTATCTCATGGGGAAACATATGGGTATATTGGTGTCCCACTACTCCGCTAGCCGGGCCTGAAAGGTCACGCAAGTCACGTGCACGACACGTCAAGATGACCAGCTGTCTGCTAAACCCTTCCCTGCAGTGGTGCGTGTTGGACACGTGTACTGGAAAATCGCAACACGGGTAATAGATCTGTGGTAATATTGTTTACCAAGTTCTCAAATAATTTAGTATGAATCTACTAGCGTTCTATCACGACTGCCGTTCTCTGATTAGCTACGCTACTGGCTGTCTATTCTGTGATAGATAGTGAGTAGCGGTTGTCAACAAAATGGTGGCCGCTTCCTCGCGCTTTTGAAGTGTCTGCGAGGAGGATTTAGGTAATTTACTTGTTTAGTTTTGAATGACTAGTAAATTTATACTAAAACAATTAGATCATTCGCTCTCGATTTCTATGCGTGATAGTAATCTCGAGCTCATAATAGAACTGTCACGGCGTATGCGAGACTTCCAACCTTCTTCTAAATTTGGCAAAACGTTTTGTATGCCGACAGACCCTACTGGATTAAAATCTTCACAACTTCACAAAGATATGTGCAGGAAAGTGTGTTTAGGTCTTTCGAAGTGGGCTGTATAACCTTGAGCACTCACTGAAGGTTTCAGATTACACTAGCTTAGTATGCAAATTTGTCATATTTCTGATTCACATAGCTAAATGCTCTTGATGATGTAATGCTTTCCACTTTGGACTCCGTTTTGCTTTAAGCAATGAAAACACTGCCATGTGCCTTCTCTTGTGCATTGGCCAATCAAAACACTGGCACGTACAGTATTGTGCACTTTGCTGCACAGGAAAAAAGACTGAAATCTGACATGTGATTACACTCTAGCTGGGCATGCTGCTTGTGGATAATTATACAAACTTCAACTGTTTTTCAAACTCCCCCAGATAATCGGATCGTCATCAGTGGGACCCCTTCTAAAACTGTTTGTTGCACGCACTAAAAAGAGAATACATGCCATATTTGGTACTTTCTTTCATTCTGTAACCATATTTATATTAAATAAAGCCACCAGAATCTAGTCTACATTGAAATAATTATAACCTAAAAAGAAATATCCAAAAGACCAAGATGAATCAAAATGAACCAATCGCTTTTTACAGTGGTATAAACGCCAATAATGTAACAGGTTCTTTGGCTGAAGAGCAATGACAACATGACTAACATTAACCGATCACTGTAATCAGTAAAAAGATAACATAAAAACACCTCATGCCATGAACTCATAACATACTGATACACAATACACCTTACCATGCATGGTGAGAATTTCAAGTCAGTTTATGGAGACGTCAGTGGTACCCACATTCACCTAGAATAGACTGCTTAAAACAAGAAACTACAACCAGTTGCAAAAATATTTGAGACACCACACTAAATTCCGACTGAAAAGAAATCACCCACCAGCCTCCCCTTATCAATGTTTGTCTTCGTAGAAACGCGAGGCCAGGCAGAAAATGTGGTCCAGCAACATTGCTTAGGGCTGGCGGAGGAGGGGAGTCTGGACTGCCGTGTAGTAACTGTCATGGGACAGTTGTAGGAGAAAAGTGTGTTTTTACTTGGAAGTGTCTCAACATTTTTGCAACTGGCTGCCTGAATGGGTTTTCCTTGTATGAGCGTTCTGTTACGTACCCAATCGATGCATGATGTATACTTTTGCGATGTTATGTGTTTTTAAAAATAACTGTTTCAATGTCCTACATTATGAGTCTTAGAAATGGCCAACGCTCAAAGTGTATTTTACTGCATTGTGGTTATGACGTAATGACTGCTACTTTTAGTGTTTTAATAGAGGAAGCGGGAAAACAAACGCAAATATGACCATGAAGGATCGATGAAGAGTTTTTTGGCTCTTCACGGAATTGTTGGACACCTTTCTACTTAGAAAAGTGTAAGACTAGGTGACGTGGGTTTATTCGCATTCAGAAAGGACGTATGAACCGCTGTTAGATCGACCATATAAGGGTTTGTTAACGTTCTTTGAAATGAACACGAGCACACGTTCTTCTGTGATCGCGTGCCATTTAAAGGGAAAGCCATTGGGAAAGCGTCTATTGGCGTACTGTGAACGGAGGTTGGCAACCTTCACGGTCAATGTTTTCTTTTCA
The DNA here is from genome assembly GCA_016490735.1 of Pachyseris speciosa. Classification (NCBI taxonomy): domain Eukaryota; kingdom Metazoa; phylum Cnidaria; class Anthozoa; order Scleractinia; family Pachyseridae; genus Pachyseris; species Pachyseris speciosa. The sequence continues at coordinate 185,503 of JAEMWC010000518.1, forward strand.
CAAATTCGGTGGGCATGCAATATCTCAAGAAGTATGAAAGTAGTGACTCGGGAAAAGAAAACAGCACAGAAAATGAAGAAAGGACCAATTGCTCAGGTGATTGAAAGACAGTTATGAGCGCGAGAGCATTTCGGCATGTTTGTCGAATAATCTTCAGCCAAGCTGATTTAAATAAACACAGAAGTTCCCGATACGATACTCATTCGCGGGAGCCGTTAGACCTTCTTCCAGTAACAGGAACACCAAAGTTAATCACTGGGTTACTTTTCGGGACGGTCTACCACGATCTACCATAGCAACTGATAAATAAATAGATGATATCATATTTTCTACTGTTATGATGGTTGACCGTGCATTCTTGGTTGACCGTCGGATCATGAAAGAGAATTTATGTAGCTCTTTTATGGTCATCTTGCCTTTAAAGCCTGCTATTGACGACTATTCAGGACTGATTGGAAATAATCAAAGTAACCGTCTTTTCCATTTATTTGGCTTTTGGAAGAAGTAAGGTGTTCTCAACATGTAAGTAACGCCATAGAGTTACAAATCTTCTTAGGTAAGAAACTACGAGTAAATAAAATACTGATTTTTCTTTAATCAGGCTTATTTTTACCAAACCATCATATCTTTTCAGTATTTGCTGCGTCTGGCTCTGTTTTGTACAATTAATTGTAAGCGCGTTTAGATTGAGTCAATAGTATTGTCAATAAATTTTTCTTCCAATTAAGTATAACGATTTTTGAACGTGATGAGGTCGATAAGTAAACTCATGAAATGTCTGATGTGTGATGCTCAGTCTTACAGCTCAACTCGCTCTTTGCCACACCAGGAACGAGTTAAATCGTCAGTACGCTTAGGCACAGCAAACAGCTTGCAGCAAACGTCTTTTACAGCTCCGACGCCAAATTGAATCCAGTCCTTTGCGTTAAAACACACAAACTCAAAACTGCACCACTTTAAAAGCGCTTTTTCCACACACATCTGGATCAATTAGAACACTAACAAGTCTGCGGTTCTCTTGAGTAAAACTAGAACTTTGTAAAATAACTCTTCTGCACCCATGTAGTTAGCTTACACTTGTAGAAAACGACGTTTAATCTTGTACATAAATCAGACAACCAGTTGGAAAAATAATTCAGACACTACACTAAATTCCGACTGAAAAGAGATCACCCACCATCCTCTCCTTATCAGTGTTGTAGGGCCAAATTTTGTCTTCGTAGAAACGCGAGGCCAGGAAGAAAATGTAGTCCAGCAACATTGCTTAGGGGTGGGGGAGGAGAGGAGTCTGGACTGCCGTGTAGTAACTGTCATGGAACAGTTGAGGAGAAAAGTGTGTTATTTATTGGAAGTGTCTCAACATTTTTGCAACTGGTTGTAGCAACTTATAAGTTCTCACCATCTTCTTTTGTTCTTGCAATGACTACAGAGGACTTTGGTCCATTGCCAACAGAAGTAAACGCCAGGACCTTAAATTCATATTCTGTAAATTTCTCCAGCCCAGAAACAGTTTTTGTGAGAATTTCAGCACTCACAAACAAAGTGGTTATTGTGTTGGCTGCTGAGCCCTTCTGTTTATAGAACAATTTAAAGCCTTTGAGATTTCCATTCCTAGAATCTATAGCTGGTAACTCCCAAGATGTAAAAATACTGGTGGAAGTTTTTCCAGTCGCCGTGAGGTTCCGAGGTGCTTCTGAAGGAACTGTATGAAAAGATCAAGAAGATGATATATACAAAATAATTTGGCACGCTATAAATCAGGTATGTATAGAGGATGACCTTAGTTTAAGTATGTAGACACTCACAGGCAAAACCATACAAGATAGGTATCAATATTTGGCAATAAAAAAGTTCCAAAAACATACAGTGTATAATCAGCGAAAGTTAATTATCATTCTCCGTGTCTGTCAACAATTAATAATCAGAACACATACAAAAGACAACAGATCAAACACCATTTAGCTGTGAAGTTCCGCTACAATTCATTCAAAGCTGGTGAAGTTACTGAACCTCTGGCATCAGGTAACAGCGTCTCGGAAGTAAAGTATTACAAATGAGGCCTTATTGCAATTGCCGATAATAATTCAAGAAATTTGACTAACTTCACTTTGAATCACATCAACGAACTAATCTTTATTTTCCAATTCTTCTGAGCCAGTAGTTCTTCAAAATCAACGTGGAACTCATCTTAAGGGACTGTCTTAATATCAAGAGGAAGAGTGTTACTTGGAAAATCAGAACTCATTTGTAAGGCCTATAAGTTTTCCTTTGTATTACGCCTGAGTTAGATATATCTGTTGAACCCCGAAGAGTAGGGGACGTAGTTCCTGGTGTGGTGGTTCATCTCTATCTTTCATGTGGCATTCATGTATCAGCTGGGTGGGTCGGTGAAATGAAATATGGACCGAAGAAGAATAATTGTAAACCGCCAAGTGTCTGTACTTTAGTTACACAACCACTGGGATGGAGCCTGGAACCTATACACATGTGTATTTCCCCAGAAAATTACGAACAACAGTTGTTGCAGAAATATGATGATGTGTAAGGCCTATAAGTTTTCCTTTGCATTATGCCTAAGTTACATGTATCTGTTGATCAAAACTGTTATGTATACAGTGGAACCCCGTTTTATGGGCAGCCGCTTAATACGGACACTCGCTTATAACAGACAGTTTTCTTTCTCCCGATTACCAAAAAGATCTTATATTTTCTCTTAAATTAGCCTGCTATAAAGACACCCAGATAATATGGACACCTTGGTATGTCCCTTTGGGGTCCTTATTAACCGGCTTCCACTGTAGCACAAGTTTATACATAGATATGTTGTAGATCAAAATGAAGTTCTGGAGAAAATGATTTTAACCAAAACGAAAAAAATGAAACAAAATGAAACTCCTTTGTTTTCTAAGGCTAATTATTCATCAGATGAATCATGAATAATTAGGGTTAGAAGACAAAGGATGGAATAAATTATTATTTTAATTTTAACATAGTTTAAAATCACTTTGACTTAAATTTCATTTTGACCTGCAACATATACATGTTTATCTTATCAGTACGGGTTGCCGGTACACTGGGCTTAGTAAAATTAATGAATGATATTACCTGTGTTTTGAGAAGTTGCTGAGACTGCCCGAGGGCAATTCTTAGCAACTTCTGGAAACATGAATGATATTAATCCATAATGCATAATAATAATTAGTTGCAATAAGATGTTTATAACATTAAGAACAAAATTTTCTTAACTCTTTCGTGACACGTGGAAAAACAGTCAGCCAAGTGGATAAAAACACTCATTTGCTTGCAAGCAAAACAAATAAGCAGTAGAACTACTTCTTTTCGTCCAAAACAAAGGAAACAACGATTAAACCAAAAGTTAAGCTTCAATTTATTACATTCACCTGTACTGTAGATGTTTCTACCACTTGAAAGTATGCATTCACTTCAAAACATGCATTCAAATATAAAAATAGCAAATGGTTTGACCATCGCCTTCTGTAATATCTTTTTTAGGTAGCACTTGATCTTTACGCCTTTTTTAATGAATACAACCCAAGTTAAAAGAAAAACTTCGAAGGAGATGAAGACGTTGTTGTTCTCAAAATGAAGAAACTAACTGAATCAAGGGTACCCAACGACAAGTTTCGTCAGAGGGTAGTTCGCCTTAGGTTTTGGGTATCGATTAAAGGGTGCACTAGGATTTTCTTAACTGAAACATGGCCTAAAAGATTTGCATAGCCCCTGAGGTTTTTGGAAAGGTCGTTATTGCTGTTTTTGGGAGTCAAAAACGTCAGCTCGTATTTTCGGAAAGAAAATAGTTCCTAGAAAGGTTCTTGGAAAGTTCATTTCAGCTAGCATTTTCTCTAAGGAAGAATTTTTTCCCTAAAATTTTCGGGCAATTAAAATTTCAGCTAAGAAATTCACTTTAAACAGACTTCAAACACCATAAGGTGCTCAAAACTACATTTCTACAGCTTTTGGTTGATTTGGCTCGTTGGGTGCCCCTGCTGAATGTGAAAGCAATGTGTTCAGCCAATCAGGGGTGAGTATTTCCGATCCTCGACCAATCAGGAGCAAGTAATTTTGCCATCTTCAGTAGCAAAATTAAGGGAAAATGCCCTCTTCTTCAACCAATCAGCATTCAGTAATTTTGCCCTCTTAACGTTATAAGAGTGAGGCATGATATTTTTACAAGTCATTTCAAAATGGGAGAGACAACCAAAATTCCCCTGTTAGAGTAAATACAGTATACTAGCATGAAGAGAGTTGTGCTAAAACCATTCTCTGATCTCTTACCATCGTCCTTTGTCCTGACCACCTTATGCATGCTCTTCGGTCCATCTCCAAAATCGTTGAAGGCCTGTACTTCAAATTCATATTCTGTGTACTTAAGAAGCTTAGTCACAGAAGTCTTAGTAGCTGCTGAACTGTAAATGGTCAGATTGGTTGAAAAGTCTTGAGAGCCTTGCTTTCTGTAAAAGACCTTATATCCTGTGATTTTCCTTTTTGATGGTGGTTGCAAAGAGACAATGACACTGGTAGAGGTTTCTGCAGTCACACTGAAGTTGTTAGGTGCCTGATAGGGAACTACAACAAAAAGTACCCAGTTACACTGATAACCAGTGAAGCTGTCATACTTGACAAAATATTATTTAGCAGACAAACTTGATACTTGAAATTGAGTCACCATGAACTCTCCAGTCTAAGGTTATAACATGGATTTGTTTCAGTTAGGAAGTTATAACATTGCTCAGATACATTCTAATGTGTGCTTTGGAGTGATTGGTGGAACACTCCTTTATTGCTAAGAATGGCCATCTTGCCACAACTACTGTTTTGTACGGTCTCGTCTTAACGCACACTTTGGGTCTATGTATGTTGATTTGTTTTGTTCACGAGTAGGCTGTAATAAAGCGTTCAGGTCTTTCCTTCTGCCACTGATAGGTTCAGCAGTTTCAGCGTCAGGTTATACCCAACTCACGATCTCTGCCTCTCCACCAACTGGTCACCAACCCAGTGCCTGAGTGCAATCAAAGTATACGAAAGCTTAAAAAGCGAAGAGCGGAGAATTGTTTTGCATATGGAGGTCGACTGCAACCACAAACTGAATCTGAAACTTAGACTGTCTAACACTTTTGTACACTTGCATGTATTAATTAAGTTACAAGCTTGTAAACTATACCCAGGTTTTGTAATACATTTGGGGTTACATGATCAACCTAGATGCTAATTAACAGATAAGGTACGATTATTGAACATGCCGCAAGGATGCTGTTTGCTGAAGAAGAGATAAGTCTCTTAACTCTCGAAAAGAGTAGGTGACATAGTTCCTGGTGTGGTGGTCTATCTCTATCTTTTATCTGGCATTCATGTATCGGTTGGGTGGGTCGTTGAGATCAAATATAGACTAAAGAAGAAGAATTGAAGGGCGGGGCAAGAACGTCCTCCGAGTTTTTGGTCGATTTTCGATGTGCTCAAAAGTAATTGAGATTTGGCATGTGGACTTCACTCCAGTTAAGAAACATTGCTCAGTATTTTTTCGCTGATTTCCTCTTCGTTTTCGAGAAATGACGTATGCAAAAGACCCAAGTCAGCTCATGCGCATACGTATTAATATTCATGCACGACCTGAATTACCTGAAGAGCACGTGAAATGATTGACGGGGTAGAAAGGATTGTTTGATAGTGTGACGTAGACTATACGTTTGGCGGTTAAAGCATCGATTTAAGTTTTATTGACAGGATATATATATTGGCGTCAATCGCTAGCTTAATTTAATCGAAACTCGCCAGCCTGGTGGTCGAAAGACATCATTTAAGTCTGGAGACCCGAAAGTCAGGCACTTCTCAAAGAAGCCAGTGGTGTTTCTCTGTACTTGCCAAATGCGCAGTTGACTCCCGGAACAGATCGGCGTTTTGCAGTAAAGAGTACTGAGCCAGGCGGGACAGTCTGAAAGCAACTCTCGTCTTAAAAGCGGCCCGTAGTTGAGAGTCTTGGCTCATTTGCCAAAGGTTGCCGTGCTAGAAATTCGGAAAGGAGAGTTGAGAGTTGTTAGGTGAAAAAATCAGATGTTTGAAGAGGTGCTGTCCGCGTTTGAGATGCCATTTGATGCCCACAATTCGTTGCGACCACAGAGGGCGCTGTCAGGACTGGAAATGAAGTTCGCTCCGCTGCGGTGGAAAAATTTTCACTTCGGAAACATTACGAAAAATTCATCTAAGAGGGGGAAATCGGCATCACGAGAAGTCGCTCCGTTTTCAGTGAGCTGAGTATCTGGGAAAACAGTGCAAGGAAAAGTTTCATTGCCGCGCGCGGCAAATATTCAAAAGCACAAAACTCGTGATCGGCTGTCTTGTCATGTAAACACACGTAGAGATTAACACCAAAAACAGGGAGGACGTTCTTGCCCCGAGCCATTTAATTGTAAACCGCCATGAAACTATGTGATATGTGTGGTATACAAATCCATTACCATTACCATTACCATTAATGTGTGTACGGTAATTCAGCAGAAAGTTGGTTCACACTACTAAACATTATTATTATTTTATTATTATTGTTTAGTCAATGCAACACAGTTTAGTTGGTATGCAGTCATAGAGTGGAACTTTATCCTATAATCTAATCAACATGAAGGGTAACTACTGTAGACTGAGGATAGAGCCAGTGTGGACATTTTTGACAAGAGCAAGGTTAGTGGTGGATCACATGTACGGCCTAAAAGAAAGTACACTGATAAAGTTTAAGTTATAAATTATCATACTTTGCATGAGCCCAAAGAGTACAAAATAATGGTATTTTAGAAGTCAAATGACACAAGGAAAAACTTGTATGCAGTGAAATATATTCAGTCCCGTTATTATTGAACAAGAGACGTGACATAACAGCAAATTATGGACATAACAAAAAATTAATTATCACCGTTATCGATAACTTGCTCTAATTTTTCTTCTTTTAAATATTTTTTTTAATTGATACATCTTTATTTCACAAGTTTATAACAGTTTAACATGTAAGTGAAATAGATTGCACTAACACTCATACATTTAACATGTAAGTGAACTAGATTACACTAACACTCACACATACACTTACACACACATACATATACCCATACACATACACATGCACATGCACATGCACATGCACATGCACATGCACATGCACATGCACATACACATACACATACACATACACCTACACATACACATACACTAAACATGCATAAGCACCCACACTCATTATAGATTACAGTACTTGCTACAGGTCGGTTTACATTGTTTGCCGTGATATCCCACCATAGCCTTACAAGTTTCAGAATTAAAAAGAGAATAAAAATTGGACATTGGAAATCGCTGCCCACCTCACACCTTGACAAAGGAGGATAAAATTTTGGCACTATTTAGACGACACAAAAGCTCCCCATTTCTCATTAAATTATTTAAAAGTTCGTTTTAAAAGCATGGCGTCTTTCCGCATCTAGGCAAGTTAATAACTCCTTGTAAAGGTTGCTCGTGAAGGAAGACAGTTTGTTCATTTACATCAATAGATATCATATCTCGCAGTTAGAAGGGGGTGATGGAAAAGGAGATTTTCAGTATTCTCCACCAAGCCTAAGCAGGTTTGGAAGGAGAACTTGTCCTCTGAAAAGCATGAGTACCCGCTTATCCAATTTTTAACCTCGTCCCAAAAGATTTTACGTGTGTACATTGCCAGAAGAGATGAAGAAGGGTTTCCGAAGCGTTATAACAAAAACAACAAAGAGCACTTGCTAGAAAACCTATTTTGAAAAGATAATTATCAGTTGCTATTCTTCGGTGCAGAAGTTGGAACTGAAAGATTCGTAATTAAAGGTAATTGGTACATAGAAATCCCAATTCATAAGACCTACACCAATCAATTTTGTAAAGTCCATAAGTCCCACAGTCTGAGAGCCATTTACTTTGACTTTTGTGCGAGATGGAAGCAATTCGCTCAGTTAGTAAAGTGTTAGCTAATTTACAGAAATCCGTTGAGTTTAGTAAACTTTTTGTGTCATTTGCAGAAGATGGCGTGTGGGGGTGAGCCCAGGTTCGTTTCGCATTAGAGATTGCGCTTACTGCGCTAAGGTACTGAAGAAAGTTAACTTTCACAAGATACTTTTCCTTAAAATCATTCTAAGATAAAAAGTGCTGGCCTTCATCGAGGAGGTCGTTTACAACACGAGAAAGAAAGAAAGCAAGAACAGCGAAAGAAAAGGGAGGGGAGAAAGCAAAAGGTAGAGGGAAACTATATTTTGCTTTCTGCACATGCCCGAACTTAAAAAAAAAAGCTAATATCAAGCATTAGGAACAGTGCCTAACTCCACCAGCAAACAGAATTTTGGGCAGTTTTGGTTCTTTTTGGCTAGAATCTGGCCAGAAAACGGCTCGACGGGCTTCAAAAGGTGTTTTACGTCAAAATGCTTGGGAGTCAATGGGTTAAAAGGCAAATGACACTAACTTTATTGAAAGACTTCCTTTAAAGTGCTACTACGAAGTAAATTTCTGCTCATATTTTTCACTTTTTCTGACGAAAATTTATTGTCTAGCCTCAAAATAATACAATCGGCTAGAAATTAGAGTGATATTAGGTAATTTAACAAGAAAATAGTACGCCGAAAATCGCGAAAATCCCGTCCGTCATTACTCAGTTCGCAGAATGATCCAGTGAAAAACGGTATACGCTTGCAAGGACCACCGAGGCAAAATAGAAGCACCGGATCCTATAGTAAAGGATCTGATCAGCAACAAATTGCGTAACAAATAAACCAAGAAAGCAAGGCTGAATTAACAGCCAGGGAAATATATTTCGAAATGCACGGCCTTTCTTCTTCAGGGTTTGTTAGAGACTGACCCTGTGGCAAAAGAAGTTATAATTTAAATAAGTTGTAATACGATACTTGAAACAAAAGCTATATATACAGTTACATGAACAAAAACGTTACAATTTGAAATTTGAAAATTAAACTGGTAAATAAAAGCTAACGTAACAGCATGGAAATAGAAAACTGATAACGTAATAAGAAACTGATAAGAAATAAACACGTAAAAGGAAGATGAAAGACTGGAAAATTGTTCATGTTTCATATATGGTACAGACTACACAATCCTTCATAAAAGACACTACTCACTTTCGTAACAAACTCCAACATCTCGGACAATTACCCAACAACGCCATTCTTGTCACTCTGGACGTCTCTTCTCTCTACCCAAACATACCTCATAACAAAGGGTTTGACGCATGTCGACACTTCCTCAACACACGTAACCGCACCCTTTCTACCATGAGCACCGAAACTCTATGTGACCTCATACGTATGATACTTACTATGAACAATTTTACGTTTAACGACAAACACTATTTACACGTTCACGGAACTGCCATGGGAACCAGGATGGCTCCTTCATGCGCCAATTCATTTCTCGCCAAATGTGAGACTAACGCGTTATTACGTGTTACATTCCAACAACAACAACACCTTATTTCACATTTCCTTCTCACATCACATTAAGATATATTTGTATGGGTAGTTAAATAAAAGGTATTAAGGTATTTGTAGGTTAAACTAAGGCGAATATTGATGACAATGAAGGAAATGCCTAGCGCCTAAATAAGCCATATAGTTTTCTTGTTAGGCACTAGTCTTGTTAAGTTTCATTAAAAAAATATAGACGTCTAGATGCATACAAAACACACACACACAATGACACTTCACGTATACTAGAAAGTAGAGGAATTAGAGAACTGAAGTAAACGTAATGTGAAAATGTTTTCTACTGTAAGTAGGCCTAGTAAGTTCAGTAAAGGGAGGGCAATATCTGTATTTTCGCCATACAGAGTAGCAAAGAACATTAGACGGATAATATGATTTTGTTTGACTTGAATTTTCTTCAAATGCGATGCACAAGCGCTGCCCTAAGCAATAACAGCGTGGAATAGATATGGATAAATCAAGTTATAATAGAATTGTCTAAGTTGTTTTAAGGGAAGAAAGTGCCTTAGCTTGAGGAATATACCTGTATTTCTAGAAATTCTCGAGCATATATAAGAAATATGGTATTTCCATAAAATCGTGTCATCTATTAGAACTCCAAGATATTTCATACAGTTTTTTTTTCTACTGAATATTCAGAGCCATCTTTGTCAGGCAATTTGACTTTGAATGTATTATCCATTTTCTTTTTAACTGATTTAACAACCGTGAAGTTTGTTTTCTTGAAATTTATTGACAGTCTATTTATATCACACCATTCCTTCACTTTTAAGAGTTCTTAGTTAATAAGGGTTTCCAACTGGGTAGCATTGGAAGACGAGGCAAAAATATTAGGGTCGTCTGCAAAAATTCTAAAGGAAAGTTTTTCAGATCAGTTGGGAATGTCATTGATGTAAAAAAGAAACAACAAGGGTCCAAGCGAACTGCCCTGAAGATTCCGTACCAGCTAAAGATACATACTGCTGTCTATTTGTCAAGTAGATTGTGAACCACTGGCGAGGTAGTCTTCTAATTCCATACATTCCATTTTCTTTAAAAGAACACCGTGATTAACAGTATCAAACGATTTCGCGAAATCAAGGAATACCCCGCAGGTTAAGAGGTTGTTATCAATCCCATTTTTAAAGTTATCTGTGATCTCTGCTATTGCTTGTTCAGTCAACCTCCCTTTTCTAGAACCAAATTGAAACTGATAAAGAATTTCATATTTTTCAGTTTAATTTATCAATTGCCTGTAAACAAGCTTTTCAAAAATTTGTGTAAAAACTGAGAGAGTCGAGATTGGGCTGAAATTTGTTGCGTCTGTAATACCACCGACTTTATCGATCGGTGTTACTTTTGACAGCTGCAATATATCCGGGACAATGCCTTGTTCTAGAGTTTGGTTGTATACTTTTGTTATTGCTTTATATATATATATATATATATATATATATATATATATATTCACATGCATATTTCACGCATTTGATAGGAGGACCTGTAGTCGATTTGTTTCCTTTCAAAATTATAATTAAGTCACGTCTTCGTACTCGTGTACAGGGGAGAAAAAGAAGCTATTTGAGAATGTTCCGCGGATGTATTTAGATGGATCTGAATTTCTACGAGTGGGTAGTTGGGCGGATAATATGGGACCGACATTTATAAATTACGTGTTAAGCTGTTCACATATGCCTTGTGTATCAGTATAACACCTGTTGTTATGAAGAAGTTTGGATATTGTGATACTAGATTTCTTTTTCCTATTTATAATCATGCTTATTAACTTCCAAGTCATTTTAATGTTTTCTTTATTCAAGTAGAATTGAGTGGAGAAGTATGTCCGTCTAGTGAATTCTTTAATCTTATTAAGTTTATTATTGTACTTTTTGAAGAATCTTACTTTTACTTGGTCGTAGCTCAAAAAAATGGGATTGGAACATCTTTTGCTTCGTTTTAAATGAATTAAGTATACCATTAGAAATCCAAGGTTTCTTAAGAGCCGTTGTCTGTAACTTTCGAGTATCCGACGACAGAAGCGAAAATTCGAATTTCTTTTTTTTGCCCCAAAAGACCCTTTACGTGAACTATTTCAAAAATATTATGCAAAAGTTCCAACGATTTTTTATTTTCGCGAGAATTAGGAAAGTTCGAAATCGGCCTCAAAGCGGTCGCAAGCCCCAACAATTTTAGACAAATTAGTCCATTTTCAACACGCTCGTACAACACGGGCAAACCTTGTCTTCAATTGATATTTTCACAATTAATTTTACTTCCCTTGGAGATTCTTTTAAGCTACATTTCATCTCCAACTAAGCTTTGTTTTATTTCTATACACTCGCGTAAAGAATACAATGTTTGTTGCACTGTTTATACGCTGAATTTTGCCATTTTTCAGAAGGCCATAACATCCGGGGTATAAGAAATTATAGGACATAAGATAGCTCTCATCAACGGGAAATTCTTCTTGTTTATCATACTGAAAGGGGGTGAAAGGGTTAGTTTGGCCCGCTAATAGCGAGCACGCTACGCGAAGATATGTGGCATGTACTTTCAAGGTTTCGCATTGTGCTCCTATTGTAAGTCAAGCATTACATTAAGAGAAAACTCAACGTCTTTGGTCTCTAATAATGCTTTTAATTGTCCATTTAAACAGATGAATTTAATTTAGGCACTTAGGGACTTAGGGACTTATCAAGCGAAACCTGTGGAACTGCCCAAAGACAGTGAAAGAAACTGCGTACAAGACTCTTGTGAGGCCAAAACTCCAGTATGCCTGTAGTGCATGGGACCCACACCACCAGAAAGATAAAGCCGCTCTAGAAAGAATACAGCGGAAAGCAGCGCGCTTTGCTACTGGAAATTACGATCGAACAGCGAGTGTGACGGAAATGCTACAAGACCTACGGTGGGACACACTTGAAACGATGAGGAGACACGCAAGGCTCTCCACTGTATACAAGATGTGCCACGGCCTCCTAGATGGGGACTGGGGGGATTATTTGAAAGCAAACAGAGAAAGGAGGACTCGGGGAAGCCACGATTTTAAGTTTATTGTACCAAAAGGACATAGAGATATTTTTAGATTTTCTTTTTTTCCTAGGACAATAACTGAATGGAACAAACTCCCACAAGAGACTGTCTCCAGCCAATCTCTTTGTATTTTTAAAAGTAAACTTAATTAGTATAATTTTATCAGTATTTTAACTTTTACTGTTATTTTGTATATTTTAGTATAGTTTTATTTTTTTAGCTTTTTAGAGTTGGCGTGACGTCGTTCCACGATTTTGCCGACATAATGATATTTAGATTAGATTTAGTTACGTTTGCGAAAGACTCTTTACGTGAAGTTTTTTTCGGTTTAACTTCCTTTGAGTGCTGAGTAAACAAGCCGTGGACATGACATGGAAAGACGATGAAATATGCCTTCTGTGGACGGTCAAGTGTTTTCCTATTCCTGCAGTTGCGCTGTCGCCTATTTTAGTATTGTCCAAACTCGGCTACAGCCGGTCCTGCGGGGCAAATAGAATATACCGTTAATGAATGTTGCTTTCGGTTACGTGAGCGGCTCAATAAGCCAAAAGTCATTTCCACAGCATAAGCAATAACAGGTCTTTGATTTTTTTCCAAGTTGTTTTGGATTTATCACCTATATTGTTACTCAGTATCGAGTGTAATTTAAGACTTATGTTTGCTTTTTGGGCGTCAGGTGCTTCTGTTCCAACTGCTCTGTTGACTTGACAACTAAACCAGACGAATGCCGATGCTGTCAGGAAATCGACCGATGCGAGGAGGTGATGGAGAAGTTTGGCGATCCGAAACAATGCATTACCCTTCATCTCGGGTTTCAGGACGTTTGCCTCAATAGGCATGTTTTAAAAATTGCTGCGTTGGGTCTGAAGACTAAATTAGGAAAGTCTTACAAAACAATGTTTCTTCAAGGACGAAGGACAGAATCAGAGTAAGTTAACATGTCTCTCACACAACAATTGACCTTTTTACTTTATCCAGAGCTATATATCAGGCTCTTTTTCAGTCAGAATTAAGTGTAGTGTATCTAATATTTTGCAAATGGTTGTAGCTTTGGAAGCCATTTATCTGAGAAACAGTACAACTAAACTAAAGCAATGACAACACAAAAGTGAATTAGGGCACTGGTCGCAAATTTATTGATTATGTTCACAGCTCAATTTAAAAGTACAAACAATTCAGTCTGACAATAATTTATAGTATATTGCATTACCTACAAAAGTACAGAGAGTGATAAAACCATACATACCTTTGGTCATCCGTACGCGTGGGGTTGTGATTTCACCATGGGCACAAGTATTAAATAATCCGTTTGGAAGATCTCTGGGCTTGTTGAGGACATGGGAGAGAAAGGTATGGAACTTTGCCAGGTTGACTTCTCCCAGGTGTTCTTGTGTTGATGTCACAGCCCAATAAAAGTGTCGCTCGCAGGCTTTCCTCCATCTTCCAATTATCTCTCATTCTTTCTCTTTGCTCAATTTTGTCAACACCTTGTGAATTTCTTGGGAAAATAATAAAATTATAAAGTACATGTACAAATATATTATTCAAATGCACCATATATCTAGGCAAATTATTCCATGACACTGCAGCAGCAAAAATAAATGTTCGATCACCAAGAGTTGCCTTAGACTTAAAAGTAGGATAACTACATAAGGTACTGTCAGTCACTAGAATCCCTTGAGTTATATCTTGAGGCAGCTGAGGTTTACGTGTAACCAAAGAAGTCAAATATGACATTTTGGTGCGGTAAAGGTAGTACATGCATCAATCCGAACAAATAGAAACCATAACTTGAGGAATAACTTAGACAAACTAAGGACAATCTCCAAGTCATGCACAAATGGAAAGACGAGGAAATAATTCTGTGATGTTCTCTTTACTGCCAAGAGATAACTATTAGCATGCTTTTTTTTAAATGTGCAAATGTTGCATACTTTTTCCAATATGCCAAATGTCAAAGAAGTGTTCAACAACAGGCTTCCCAAGGTCATTGCATTTTTTAGCACAGTCCTCCCTCAGCCACTTGGCAATAGATGTCTGGCGGTCTGATATGAAAGATCTTATTATCATCCCTGTGCCTAGAAGGAAGGTGAAGGCCCTCTGGAATGCTAGAAATTCCATACCCGAACTGTTACCAGCCTGACTTGCCTGAAATTAATCATGGAAAAATAATTATCATAAATGAACACTAAATAACAAGGGGATTTTACTTTTAAAGAGCCTACACACTTTGTTCCACTAATCAGCGAAACACATCAGACATCGTATTATTGGGTATTGATTTCCTGTAGGCAGAGAATGACTTACCTGCACCAAAACAATGTGGATGATTAGTCCAATAGTGCAACAGAAGATTGTGTAGGTGCCATACTTGGCTGAGTGTTCCATGCTGTCATGGCGACCATCCCCTGCAAGAACCACTTCTTTGTTTTTTAAGCTTTCTAACAGTTTCCTCTGGTATTTTCTCCAGAATGCCACAACAGAAGGGATAAGAAGATGCCTTTGGTGGTAATAGTATGTTGGCTCATGATAGGCCAACATGCCCATGTGTCGAAACAACAAAGGCACCTTCTTTATGGAAGCGTCTGCACACAACCCTACAAAACTCATCAACACATTTCCTGCAAGAAACTTGCCCAGTAGATCAGGTTGGCTTTTCCAGGTTGTTTTCTCTTTACAGTTGATGCACTCAGATTCAGTCATCAACATTGTTCCGGTTTAACGGACGGACACCTTGGGTTTGGGGAAGAGGCACAAGTGGCAAAATTGGAAAAACAGCAGCAATTTTGATAGGAACTCTATTCCGTTGGGTTCCTCTCTCACATTTTTCCCTTCCAAGTCCAGCCTACAAAACATTAAGGGATACTCTTTGTCAGTTACTATGTTAAATTTAGAAAATAATTTTGTGTTTAAATAAGAAAAATGTTAATAATATGTAAAGAATCTTGCCTTTGGTTATTTTGTCTCATCATATAACTAACCACTCTGTCAACTCCATATCTGTCCTCAATAATAAGTACTGATGCAGTTGTATAGAGGGTATCAGTCATTTTTAAATCATTTTTAAAAAGTTTTAAAACTGCATCAGTCCTTTCTTATGACCTGGCATCCTAAAAGAGCTGTTTACATGATTACCTTGGATTTCCTTTGTCTTTCCACTGTCATTTTCATCTTTTATCTTTTCGTATTCTAGGTCAATTTGTTCAGGGCTCCATGTGGGGTCGTCATCAGGCCAATGGCCCTCTTCTGTCTCTGCATCATCATTGCCCATATCCTGGTCAGGAAGTTGGTCTTCAGGGTTTCTGGGAACATTCTCAGGCTGAACAATTGGATCAGTTTGGACAGCTACATACGTTTCCAAACAAATGTATTACATGGTGTAAAATATAAATGTTCACCCTTGTTATAAGTCTCGAGAAAAGATAAGATTGACCATGAATGTCCCTGTTGTTGATAAATATTTAAAAATGTATGATTGTTAATTGCTAAATTTTGTTGCTGAGTTTTGTTTTAACTCAGGCTTTTGGTTCATTTATTGTTACGATAATGCTAGTGACCATGACAGTCTTACCAGTGTTCTCTATAAGCACTTGTTCCCGCTCTTGAATCTCTTGAAATGTTTTAACCCACTGCTCTTGGTTACTGGCAATTTTATTCTTCAGCCTAGTCACTTTGCCTTTTAACTGGCTGATTTCAGATTTTAGTATCTGGTATGTTTCACATACAGTAGTTTGACTTTTTTTCTCTACTTGTCAACAAGAAAAAATTTAAAACATAATAGGAAAGAGTTATAATTGTAAAAGACGCTAGGAAACATGGACAACCTGTATAGCAGATCACAACTGAATAGATCTATACATTGTCGAAGCCAAGCATGTTAGGTACAGTGTATGTGCTTTGTGTGTACATGCATGCGTAAGGTGGGGGAAACAACCTAAACTTTTGCCTGCAACGGACGGATATACCTGCCTTAGGAAACTCTTTCACCTGTTCCAGATCTGGAATTTGGATTACACCACCAGCGTGCGCAACTTCACTGACCCGCTGAACCACTGAATCTACCAGTCGTCACTCATCAGCCCGCCTCACAGCACCTGCCTGAACCCTATCACCTGCCTGTACTTCCTCATCCACCTGCATCACCTCACCTGCTTGCTCTCCATCACCAACTTGCAGTTTCATATAATGTTCAACAACTATGTCTACCTGGAACCCATCAACTACATGCATTTCATCATTAGCCTGAATCATTACATCCATTTGGGATTCTCTTAGTGAAGTGTTAATGCTGCCGGGGCTTTTGTGTAAAACATCAAATGCATCATGATGGCAAGTGGAAAAATTACGTAGAGTTTCTCCCCAAAGTAAAAAACAACAATTCAAAACTAATCTGAGCGTCCTCGTGTTTGAGAAAGCGAATATGTCAATTTACGAACCCCACGTAATTTCTGATCTGTTGATCTGGCTTGTATAAGTAAACAATGAAAGAAAAGTGCAATTGATTCTTTTGAGAGTCTGTACAGTGCGGGGACGTTTTCAAATGAACTTTAATTATTGCCATTCAAAACAAAAATCGCTCACTGAATGGACCTTCAACTCCCAACAAGAATAGGTGCGAAGAAAATATGAGCTATTTGACAGAATGAAAAATGACTAGAATTTCCACTAACCTTTCGACGACGTCTTTCGCTCAAGGAGACAGGCGCCGCTTTCCAAATGGTTGGTATTGATCCCAGTTTTACTCGTCGCTCCGTTCCCTTTATGTGGACTGCCCGGGTAAAACAGTCATTCGTAAAATGCAGGAAGCATACGCCAAATTTCCCTGCAGGCTTGAAGTTTCTCCGATGTCGAGAGAAAATGTTTTCCACTGGCTGTAAATAGTGTTGCTGATCGTTGGAGAAGTATGGACTGAAATTCCCAATTCGAGATTGGATGTTCGATCACGGTCTTGCACTACAAAGCGCCCTGGAGGCATTTTGAGGCGGAGGCATTTGTTTGGCCAGGATGCGAATATGACGCCACATCCTGCTCAGTCCAAGTTAGACCCAACCCTCTAGATTCTACTCAACCATTTTTTGAATTCAATAATGGCGGGCGACAAGAGCCTTAAAACACGGTTCCCCTGTGAATTTCCCCTTTGAATGTGTAAATGAAACTTGGCGAGGTAAGTATTCTGTACTTCTACTCTCTAGGACCGAAGAGTAAAGGGTATTAAAAATTTTAATCATAGTAGCACTTTAAAATTGAACATTGATTGACTGGATTGACCACAGGTCCACTGACCACTGAATGCCAGATGATTTGAGTTTCACTCGGAAACATTTTTCAGAGTGCTTTTCCAAGGTGACTATTTTTGGAGTGCACGCATGTATCTTGGTCACTGATCCAGTCTTGATTTTGACTACACTGTATTTTGTTTTGATGCAGATTTGAGGAGCATCAGGACACAGTCTTCGGCACATTTTTGAAAGTTTGAAAGTGTACATGTAGACATAGCCGGACTTGTAAATTTCAAGACTAAAATGCGTTTGATCAGGACAAAGAAAGGGCTTAATGTATATATACTCTCGTAATTTTTCCAATAATACTTTTCCACATAATTTTCCAGGAATTTAAATGAAGACCAAGCAGAAATACAAAAATAAATCTCTCTACTACTGCGAAGTCTTGCCAGTGAAGTTTTCATTGTTTGAAAAGACCAACAGTTTCGTCAGTAAAGTTGAAACCCACAATCAATGTTGAGTTCTGCAATTTTATAGCTATAATTGTTGAAAGGATTGATTGATTGATTGATAAATCTTTATTGATAAATTAAACCAAACACTTGAAGATATACGTACAAGTTTACAATGCAATAAAAAGAGGAATAATCTATAATGTATTATTTTCCTTACAAACATTAAACTAAATAAAGTTAAAAAGACGTCTTTTTACAAAGCAATGCTTTAAGTGCTCTGTGCGAATGTGTGGTAGTATATAGTCTACATAGTCACGAGCACGCTGATGTAATGGTTGATGTGCACGTTGCTTGGTACAAGATCTGTTAAACAATGTGTATCTGTGTCTATTTTCCCCCATAGTTGTTTATTCCTAGCTTGAATTACATCGCTGATGAATATGCACTTATTGGCGCACAACCATAATGAAGTAAAGGAACTTTTTCACATCCAATATTTCCAGCGCAATTCGCTCTGGTTGGCTGCATTCGCATCAATATACTGTCAACGTTCATATCCATTGCAAATACGTTTATATCCCAATTTCTTGGCAACTATTCACTTGCTTTGAATTATGTTTTTTTTTTCACTTGAAAGATCACAATCAAAAGTTCGTTTTGATGGAAAAAATAAAAATCGAAAATTTTATACCCTGAATGTACACAGTAACGCTATAAATTTACTGGCATGTTCAAGCTATTTCATGACCCTTTCCAAAATTTCAAAGTGTTCATGGGCCCTAAAATTAATGAATGGCCCTTATGGTCCTATGAAACTAATCACAACAACATAGTGACTGAAAGAGGATTTTCATCAGGATTTTTAACAAGTTTTTTATTAGACAAGCCTTTTTAAGTCGTAAATGCACGTAAGCGCAGTGAGCGACTTATAACTGTCTGCTGAGAAGGGGTAAATTTTGGTGTAAATTCCCTGGGTAACCTGGCCATCTTAGCACATGTAGTGGAACAGAGAATTAACTCTGAAGTGTAAATTAAAGTGCTACTTAAACCCATGAATAACCCACTGGGCGTTAGCCCTAGTAAAGGGAAACAGGGAACCACACGAGGCAAAGAAAAAATCTTTTGACCTCGGTGGGAATCGAACCCACGACCTCCGGATTAGATCTACCGTTACTCTGCCGACTGAGCTACAAGGTTAGCACATGATTTGCTTCGGTTTAAAAATGGCTGTATTTCACAGGACAGAGAGTCGATCAGTTCAAGATAGCAGTGGGCCGTTCTAAGAAGGAAAACACAGCTTTTCAAAACTGTAAATCAAAAGAGCAAGTTCTAAGGATAACTCGACAGCTTAAACAGTGAAAATCAGCTTGTTCATAGCGAAGAAATCCCTCCTAGAGGACATATTGTGGTTTTGGCGCTTCGCGAATCACTGTGAATCATCACAAGAATGTTGACTTTCTCGGAAATATCTTAGCGATTCAGGGAATCCACCTTGCAAAAAAAAAAACAGGTTTGAATATTAATTTTACCGTGCTTAATCTTTTGTTGACTGATTCATTGCATTCCAAGCAACTTTGGCGAAATTTGATAACGAAACACGCTGGCTCGAAACTCGCTGGCTTGCTTCACTGTCGCGTAGATTTGCATGAGGCGAAAATTGAACACGTTTGGTTTTCAACATTCTTGTATCATTTAAAAATAATTATTTCCTCTTTTTTCTGGGTGTCTTAATTCAAGGAGTTTTGTAATCACTCGATCTAAGTAAACGACCTGAAATTCTCGTAGCGCATATCAAATTTGCCCATCTAACAGCAAGATCAAATTTCTCTGCGAATGTTTTTATTTATTATTTTTTTTACTTTTAGTTTGCTTTTGCAGGGGTGGGGGGGGGGGGGGGGGAGTTGATTGCCAAGAAGTGTATTTGACTTGAAAATTAGGAAGTTTGTAAGTTGTCTGTTTGCATAGTGCCCATGGCATACCAAGTAGTGATTTGCAAAATTTTGAAATTCTTTGAAATTCCAAAACATTATTTTCACTGCCGATGTTGATAATACGACCAAGGAAAATGATGATATTCATGACTGGTGTGTAGTTGATGAATGCCCTTAAGGGGTTACAGATTCAGGGTTGCAGCAACCAGATGTAGGAGAAAATTAAGTCAAAAATCTTTGAAAATCCAGTGATATTACCATGAACAAAGTACTGGATTTTCAAGGGTTAATTCACCCTAACAATCAAAAGAAGATGATGACCACTGTCATTGCATACATTTCATTGCGTCCTCTGGCTTTAAAATAAGAACCTCACAAAGCAATAAAAATATTTGAAGGGCTAAGGGCAAGAACGTCCTCCCGGTTTTTGGTCGATTTTCGATGTGCTCAAAAGTAACTGAGATTTGGCATGTGGACTTTATTCCAGTTAAAAAACATTGCTCTGTTTTTTTTCGTCGATTTCCTCTTCGTTTTCGAGAAATAACGTATGCCAAAAACCCAAGTCAGCTCATTAGCATGCGTGTTAATATTTATGCGCGAATTGAATTACCTGAAGAGCACGTGAAATGATTGACGGCTAGAAAGGATTGTTTAATAGTGTGACGTACTAGACTATACGTTTGTCGGTTAAAACATCGATTTAAATGTTATTGATAGGAAACTTACGTGGCTGTGAGGTGTTTATCGCTAGCTAAATTTAATCGAAACTCGCCAGCCTGGTGGTCGAATGACGTCATTTAAGTCTACAGACCCGCAGGTGAGACACTTCTCAAAGAAGCCAGTGGTGTTTCTCTGTGCTTGCCAAATGCGAACTGAGAGATTCAAGTTGACTCCCGGGCAAATCGGCGTTTTGCAGTACAGAGTACTGAGCCAGGCGGGACAGTCTGAAAGCAACTCTCGTCTTAAAAGCGGCCCGTAGTTGAGAGTCTGAAGGTTGCCGTGCTAGAAATTGGGAAAGGAGAGTTGTTTTTGGACTTAGGCGAAAAACTCGGATGTTTGATTACGTGTTCTCCACGTTCAAGAAGCCATTTGATGCTCAGAATTCATTGCGATCACAGAGGGCGCTGTCACCTTGAAAAGTTCTCGTGAGCACTGGAAATGAAATTCGCTCGGTTGCTTTGGAAAAGTTTTCACTTCAAAAACATCACGGAGAATTCATGTAAGAGTTGGCAATCGGCATCACGAGAAGTCGGTCCGTTTTCGATGAGCTAGGTATCGTGGAAAACAGTGCAAGGAAAAGTTTCATTGCCGCGCGCAGCAAATATTCCAAAGGCAGTTGAGAGCGACGAGCATGAAGATAGCGACATTGTTTTCAACCCTTTCTTAGCCCTTGAACTAACCGACGATTTAAATGGAATTCTAAAAGGCATTCTAGAAAAACTTAAGAAGCTGAACACCATCGAAAGGACCGTTAAAAAGGTTGAAGGCAGTCTAGAAAAATTAGAAGAAAGAACCACAAGACTCGAGGGGCTAGAGAAAACGGCAAGAGAAGACATTGACAATGTTAAGATAAACCACAGTCTTATTAAGAAGAATCTAGACGACGCCAATAAGGCATTAAATAAGGCGATCGAAAACCTAGATGGAAAAGTTGCTGATTTACAGAGAGGCTTATCAGAGAGGATTATCAACCAGGTTTTAGATGACCTCAACACGATTAGATTTATACTTAGAAGCCTACTCGAGGCTCGAGAATATAAAATTTAATAACATTGCCGAATACCCTTCGCCGAGAAATGAAGTAGAAGACACAGAAGAAGTGCTTAGAACCTTCCTTGGCCAGCAGCTAGGTTAGCGGGAGGCAAAATCTGTAGAAATTCAACGTGTTCACCGACTGGGGAAGAGGAAAGAAGATTCTCTCAAGATTCCTGCGCTCCAAAGACTGCGAACAAATACTCGCTCTGGGATCCCGTCTCAGAAGTACTAACTTTCAGATGTTTAGGGATCTTCCTCAAGAATTGGTCACAAGAAGAAGCAGACAAATGGACACCTTAAAGAAGGCCAAAAGGAACAACATACCAGTATCATTTAGCAAGTCACAACCTGATAAACTTTTTATAAGGGGTAAATTCTGGCCAGTGGGACAGGTACTGGACATATAATCAGGCAGCAAAAACCCCTGTAACCATTTCTTTATCCTACTGGTTTTCTCTGTACTACCTTCGATTTCAGACATTTTTCTTCTGTTGTTGTTTTTTTTTTCGCCATCTTATTATTGACACTATAGAATTTGCGAGTGGAGAGAGCATGTAAACGAAACCGCGGTACCGAAAGTTCATTCCTTAGTTAGACCACTTTAAAATGTTTCTTTGCTGTTGCTGTTGTTGTTATTAGTGAAGTTACTTTTTTGTGTGCCTCTAACGCTACTCGTTTTGTCTGTATCCTATGTGTCTTGCCCTAGTTTTTTTCTTTTTTCTCTTACACAGTATTTTGTTAGTATTTACTTTCTGGGGCAATCGTGATTTCTTTTATTTAATATTTATATGCTAATGTGAAGCGATGGATCTTAAAGTCGTCTCGATAAACGTCAGGGGAATTGGAAATAACGCCAAAAGAAAGGAGGTGTTTAATTGGTTGAGATCTAAAAAAAATTAAATATACATGTTGCAAGAAGTCCATTGTTCCAAAAATACCACAGACATATGGAAGTGTGAATGGGGCTACAAAGCCCTCTTTAGTTGCGGATCGAGCAGCAAAGCAGGGGTCAATATTCTCTTCAACAATAATTTTAATTTAAACACTATTAAATTCCTCCGAGACTCTTGCGGTCGGTTTATCATTTGCGATATCGAAGCAGACGGCAAATTATTGACCTTGGCTAGTATCTACGCTCCTAATAAGGATGATCCTGATTTCTTTAGCGTCTTCTTCGGTCACCTTTCTGATTGTGTGCTGTGATTCCTTGTACCAAAGTGCAACTGAAAGAATTAAGGTCTTAAAAGAGGAATTCAAAAAAATTTTTGAATACCGAACCAAAGGAGCTATTCTTCGGTCAAAGTCAAAGTGGTATAATGAAGGTGAAAAGAACACTAAATACTTCCTCAGTCTTGAAAAGCGACTCAATAAACAAGGCACAATAAGCCAATTAAAACTCAAGGACAATACCCTTGTCACATCTGACAAGGACATTTTAGCCAAATGTCAATCTTTCTATGAAGACCTCTTTGCCTCGAAAATAGAAAACTCCCCCAATTTTAATTTTTTCCCGCAAACAAATCAAACTTTTCTAAGCCCTGAGGATCAACAGGCGTGCGACGATATCTTAACCGAAACAGAATGCGCAGAAGCCTTAAAGTCTATGGATTCAGATAAAACGCCCGGTACAGACGGCCTTCCAGCTGAATTTTATAAATTAACTTTGCGTATCAGTCGGGCTGCTTATCTATCACCCAAAGACGTGGAATTTTTAAATTATTCCAAAAAAAAAAAAAAAAGACTCAGAGCCTTTTTATGTAAAAAAATTGGCGTCCTATAACCCTCCTCAACGAGGATTATAAAATCGCAGCAAAAGTTATTACAAATCGTATTAAGTCCGTGCTTCCAAAGTTTATAAACAACGATCACACAGGTTTTATTAAAGGACGGTTCATCGGCGAAAATATACGATTCATTGATGGCATCATCCAATATGCTGCACAGCATAATATTCCAGGTCTACTACTCTTCACAGATTTTGAAAAAGCTTTCGATTGACTTGAATGGCCTTTCATTTTTTTTCATGCATAGATGAATTTTTATTATTATAATTTGACAGATACAATAATTACAAGAAATACACGAACAAAGTAGAGCGCGCGTAATGTAGCTTAGTAACAATTGAATCAGAGATATAGTGTGCAATCAAAATTTAAAGAAGAAAAACATTACAAAAGAAAAGCCCACTTTTGGAAGAACTTTGAAAGTGTTTTTTCAGCCGTAGCAATTTTCTTCAATATGACTAGTTTTTCATGCAGTCGCAGAAGGAAATCCCGGAAACGTAGCCCGTCCTCGCGTCCACCAGTGCAAAAAATATAATATTTTGCAACAAGAATACAATAATCTAGTGCCTGCCTCTTAGCCGATCGCTCGTAACACCCGTACAAGATTTTTCCTAAATTTAACGAGATATGTTCTTTAGATTTTTGATACCACCAGGTTTGAAACTGGCTCTAGAAGGAGGCAGTCTCGTTGCAAGAGACTAAAAGGTGGTTTAGAGTTTGCTTCTCGCTTTTGCAAAAGGCACAGAGATCGTTTTCTTTTATGCCATCTCGATGTAAGCTCGCTTGAGTAGGCAGTATGTTATGTAGAATTTTGTACTGAAACATTTGAAGCTTAACTTCTTTTGTGGTTTTGAACGGTAAGCTATAGACCTTATGCAGATCATTCTTGGAGAAACCATGTCTCAGAATCCTACTTTCCGCCGTTGGCGGCTCATATTTCGTTTGTAGGATAGTGGAATAAATAGCTCTTGTTGACATTGCTGAGTGAGAAACATCTACGTTAGATATATTCTGATTTTTTACACCCCTCTTCCAGATTAACGAAATAGCATCGACCAGACCACAGTATATAGTAAAGGGCGTATTCAGATTGAACTTTGCATCAAATTCCGAAAGGCTAAGAAAATTGTTATGTTCGTTCAACTAAACACTACTGTAAACGATATTGCCTGAGTACCAGTCCTTGTAGAACACAGGTTTCTTGTCGATGAAAATCTTACAATTATTCCAAAAGATTTCGGAGCTGTAATTACGGGCGTTGCTCTTGGACAAGTGCTTGAACTCTTGCCAATAGGTTGTGTAAAAAGGTGGAGGTTTATCTAAGTTAAAGGTCAAATGAACCAAAATTTCTAAGTTTTTTTTCTTAAGTCAATTTTTATTGAATTTTGTAGCTTAAGTAAGAAATAAACATATTCTGGAGTTTCAGAGTGATCGGGTATTGTATCGCAGAGATATTGGATGCTGAAAAGTGCTTCGTTTCGGCTTTCGTATTCGTAGAGCGGTCGGATCAATTGTCGGGAATTTGTCGGAATTAACAGTAGTGACGTCACTATTGGCGAGCGGAAAAATTGCGAGAACATTAAAAACTACTAGTGAGTCTTGAAATTAGTGTCGTTTTTTAAGCGGAAAGCACTGTGCTATGCGCTGCAATAAACTGCAGCAACAATTCCAGGTGTAAAGTGAGTACTTTCAAGTTTCCACATGACCCAAAACTATGGAGGAAATGGCTCATAAGACTGAAGAGGGAATCGCTTGTGCAGACCATTTTACATTTCGCACCACACAGCTTCAAACAAAATCTCGTGGCAAGGAGTTCGCTAGTTCCAGCTTTCAAGCCACGAAGACTGATGATGCCGTATCAACTTTTTTAAATTACAAAAACGTGGAACCCGAACCAAAAATTGGCCAGAAAAGAAGCAACACCGACAACAATTCTAGGCCGCCGAATAACGGGACGACTTCAAGCGGCAATTCCTAATCTATTCGTTCAGCGTTTGCCAAACGGCAGAAAGTTAGCAGCAGGCATTTTCCATAGCTGGAAAACTGACAAAAAATATGACAACGTTTACAAGCATACATACAGATACCCATTTAGTGGCTCATTATAAATCCGGCCTTCATTCTCTAGATACTGGTTATAAGTTATCTAAATAACAGCTGCACACAGCAGTAAAATTCTCATTCTCAGTAATACAGGACATGGAATGTGGTATCTTATCAGATGACTTTGAGATTTCACGACAGCAGACACTTTCCTGCCCAGTTTGCATGGGCACACAGTTTCCACAAATGCACCTGCATTTTAAATGCAAGTCAAGATTGTAAAGAAAAGTAAACATTTCATTAAAAAAGCATATGACTTAATTACTGGCATTTTGTCAATTACACGGATACTCCTGTTACAACGATCGTAAATGTTTTCTTGCCTTTGGGATTGTACACGCCGTGTCATCGGTATGAAATCGGACTCACAAAAACAGCAGCATGGAAATTATGGTATTGCATAACAATAAACAATGAAAATGTACAAAAACACAGGGAGCAGATAAAATGCGTGAAATGAAAGCGAACAGCATGCAGTTGTAATTTTATGGCCACCTTTTCATAATATGGTGAATATAAATATAGACGAAACGCGGATCAAAACAACAGCAGCGCATGGATGTATGGCTTCACAGTATACATCCAAAATACAATTACACACCACAGAGAACAAAGCAAATGCTTCAAGGGCGATTCCAACGTATTTATTGACCATTCTATGGCGACCTTTTACAGTATATTGATCCACTTGACCGATTCGGTCCTTGTTTACATCGTATTCTTTGCAGTCAGACGAGTCATCGGAGGTTCCAGCATACGATTCCGTTACCATTAATCAGTGCATTAATTGGTTCATACTAGTATCGCTTTATGTTAAAAACCACATGTTCGACTTCCTCGGCCTTTTTCGAAGAGAAAACGAAGTGTAAAACGAAGAACTTTTCGACAGAACGCAGAGAATAAGTACAGCATCGAGCTCCTCATGTACTCGCCAATAGTGACGTCACAACAACACGTGCTTGTTTCCATTCCTTCCATGTCAAGCGCGCGGCTATTTCAGAAACGTTTTCGTTTGTTCTTCGGATATTTCCGTACTCCCTGTTGTTTTACTCCCTTAAAAGCTCAGATCGGACAATTTCTATGTGATTTTGTATTCCAGTAGTCCTTTTTAGTGTTTGGTCACTTTAAAATTACACAAAGAAAAGATTTCGAAATTTTGGTTCATTTGACCTTTAAGGAGGTTAGTATTGTAGTTGCAGGTCAGTAAGAAGGCAGGCTTGC
>JAEMWC010000518.1:222500-322500 GCA_016490735.1 Pachyseris speciosa
GAAGTCTCTAAGACGCATGAAGAGATTGCTCGTGATGAAACAGCAGCATTTGCCTGCCCTCAAGACGGGTGCGTGAGAGTTTTTCAAAGGCATTCTGCCTTAGAGAAACACCTGTCCTCAGAAAAATGCACAAAGTCTTTAGAGAAGAGATCTTTGATAGACCTGGCCAAGATCGCATACAAATCTGCATTGGAAGAAGGTGTGGGAACTATACCAACTCTGCAACTAGTTCCAGGAAATGAACGTCGAACTAATTGCTGTAATAAGGAAGGCTGGACTCTCAAGTCAACCAAGAAGGCCTACAGATTTAGTGAGAAGCAGAAGGCATACCTTGATGCCAAATTCAATATTGGCCAAACTTCAGGTAGGAAATTAGACGGGGAAGTAGTTGCAAAAGAGATGAGACGTGCCCAAGGACCTGACGGTGCTCGAATTTTCAACGTTGCAGAGTTCCTGAGCCCACAGCAGATCTCCTCCTAATTCTCCCGCTCTGCTGCTAAGGTTCGGAAACAACTACCGGATGATTGCGATGTTCAGGCCAGGGAAGAGGAACTCAACTTCACGATGGCAAGGAATTTGGCCCTAGAAACCATCTCTCTTCAGCACCCAATAGTGTTCGATCAGTTCGATATTTGTACCATGGTGAAGAACGACCCGTTGAAGAAGCTAAAGCTTGTCATGCTGCAGAGTATTTGCCAGAACTTGGAGCTGAATGTTTCTGTACCTGCCATTCGACGAAAAGCACCATACCTTGCCTTGCTTGGTGAAGCTGTTTCGCAGTGCACATGCCAGATCCGCCAGTAACCCATCTTAATTCTGATCGGTTACCTCGTTAGCTTGTTTTAAATACCTTAGGCTGTAATGGCTGAACAGATCGCCTAATCGATAATATTTTATTTAGATAAAAATTTTAATCGGCAATTTTGGCATTTTACGTGGTTTAGGAGTTTCTGTTTTGGTTATCTTAACTTAATTAAGACAAGAGGGTAATTGAACAAAAACAAAAACAAAAAACAAAATATACGTACGAGATAAGATTTAAAAAGACGTGCAGCCAATGAAGTAAATGGATAACTTAATGTAACTCTTTAAAAGAAGCAAGCAATGGACAAAATAAACACAATCGCGCGATTTTAAAATTTCCCCCGTAACTGTTCTTAATGGTCCTTTTATTATTGGGGTGAGATTTAGTTCTCAGCAGACGTGTTTGAGACCCGAACAAGTGTCCCTCGTTTAGGTTATAATACTGCGATTATTACATGTTAGTTGACTTAACACTCCCGGGAAGTGGAAAAATGGTCGCGCTAAAACAGCGCCACGATCGACAGGTACGCGGCGAGCTGAATTGAACCGTCAGACGCATGTGAGGTACACTTTATGCGTTACCAGGAAGCTCTCACGCATTGCATATGCGTTACACGAGTTCATGTGTAGAACTTAAATACATATTGTGATTTCGCAGTAATTTGATGCTCGCTCTTTGGAATTCGAAGATTTTTTATTGTCAGATGTAGCTAGATGTTAAGTGTAAACGGCCACAATAGAGTCGAGATACTTCTTGCTAAGGAGTACGCATGCTGTTGTATCGAGAGAACCGCGACATTTACACAAATATCATTGATAAATTTGATGTAATCTCATGGCTATCTACGCTGTACATGTTGCACGGCGTCGACCAAGGCCACATATTTTTTTCACACTAAAACGGGTATTTATTTGCTTTTCCAGTGCCGTAAGGTGCTAGTCATTCGCACGTTCGGTTATGTTTAACTAATACCCCCAACTGTGTTTTGACAGCTGTTAAATTTGACCACTTGCGGCCCATCTCAAATTGCTTTTCCCAGGGAAATTCTCAGTCGTGTTTCCAGTGCACTTTCCCTAGCGGTTTTTTCAGTGTGGCACCAAAGATTTTTAATCACAGTTTGAAGAAGTGAGCAAAAACCTGAAAAAGGCTTAACCTAAGTTGTCAAATTTATTGGTTATCCGATTTAAGTCAGGGGTTTCGTCACGTACGCAAAATGGTCACGCAAAGGATGAACTTACGAGAATTTTCAAAAGTTATCTACGTTTTCGGTAGTTATATGCAAGTCATCAAACCTAGCATACTTCTCTTTTACTAAGTTTAAGTTTGTAAACCGACCCTTTTCTTAAGGAAATATTAGAGTATTGGGTCGAAATAAACTTCGAGCGTTGATATCTTCTGAGATCAATTTTGGAGAACAGGCAATATGGTTCAATTCACTAATGAGAAAAGAAAATAAGCCAGTTTTCTTTAAGCATTGGTTTGAAAATGGGATGACTAAACTAAAACACCTTCAAACAACAGGAAACAATGAATTTCTGACTCTGAATGCTTTTGTTGCAAAACATGACCTAAAAGTACGCTCTCTTGGTTTTTACGGTCTCTTGTCAGCTATAAAATCCCTTCGTAAAACGGTCTCCGGAGGTGCCGAGCCTAGAGAATACAACTCGGAAACTTTTTGTGACAAGGTTGTGAAAAGCAAAAAGCCAGGTCCATTAATTTACAAACAGCTAGTCAATGCCAAAAGTATAACCCCAAACAAGCTTATCTCATGACACCAAGATGCACCAAAAGCACTAAGCTGATCGAGTTCCAGTTTAAACTTTTGCACAGGTGCATACAAACCAATGACTTTTTATTTAAAATAGGAAGAAAAGAAAACGAGGAGTGCACGTTTTGCCATGATTCCGCGGAGACATTAATCCACCTATTTTGGTCATGTTATGCTACTTCCACCTTTTGGAAAAGAGTGACCGACTGAGACAAAAGCGGGAGACATCTCAAAATGGACACTTTTTCTTGACTGCTTTAATTTGTCTTTTTTTTCCTCTTCCCCTGACGGACAGTCTATAGGAAAATATGCGAACAATTTTGTAATTATCTAAAAATTCTATAAGTATATTACTAAATTGCTCCACTCTTCAATTTTTTTTTCGTGTAACGTGCTCTTGTAAATGGTTTGTACATGTAATTTGATTTTGTTACATTGCTGTTACATTAAAAGTTCCTCCCAATAAAAAATATATATTCAAAAGCGCCAAAGTCGTGATCGGCTGTTTGGTCATATTAACACAAGTAGAGATCTACATGCTGGCGGCTTTTAACATGTAAATCAGTTTTGCATCGAGTACCTCGGTTAGTTCGCTTATATAGAGTCTTGTAAACATCAGCAAAAAGTATTTTCACGCAGGATTAACAGCAAAAAGGATTTTTCACTGGAGATAAACAGTTAAAATTATTTTCACGCGAGTCGTGTGACAGCCCATTGTGTGCGATCGAATTTCACAATTCAATATACCGGGTATGCAAATTTTCTACCGTTTTAAGCTAAAGAATATCTTCAGAACTAGTTAAGTTTACTGTACAAATTCTTGAGCTGTCGTGATTACTTTGATTTTAATACCATTTTCGTTCCATATTTTCCATTTGACGATGAAAATGAACCCGCCGACAACGCGAAACTTACTATTCTGAAAGTCTTGTTTTGAAACCAAAACCGACGCAAAATGCACTGTTTTCAAGATACCCAGCTCATCGAAAACGGATCGACTTCTCGTGATGCCGATTGCCCACTCTGAGATGAATTCTCCGTGATGTTTTCGAAGTGAAAATTTTTCCAACGCAGCCGAGCGAATTTCATTTCCAGTCCTCGCGAGAATTTTTCAAGGTGCCAGCACCCTCTGTGATCGCAATGAATTCTGAGCATCAAATGGCCTCTTGAACACGAGGAACACCTAATCAAACATCCGAGTTTTTCGCCTAAGTCCAAAAACAACTCTCCTTTCCCAATTTCTAGCACGGCAACCTTTGGCAAATGGGGCAAGACTCTCAACTACGGGCCGCTTTTAGGATGAGAGTTGCTTTCAGACTCTTTGTCTTTGGCCATCGTAGCTTAACAAGAAATAACACACAAACTGCGGTGATAAACATGACAATAGAACGCATTGTTGGAAAACAAAAATAAAACTATATCGTTTAACTTAACGTTTAATTTCGTATGTTTCGACATACATCTTCAGAATCTTAGAGAATTGAAGCCTACCTTAAATGAAAATGTAAGCAGCGAAAAGCTGTATCTCTATTAGTTTGCATCTTTTATATGCAAATTATTTTTAGCTTCTGTCAAGGTTATTGTTAATTAGTTACTTATCTTAAATTTAAATTTAAAACGGTCACTTCTGAAGATGTATGTCGCAACATACGAAACGTCAGGTTAAACGATATAGTTTTATTTTTGTTTTCCAACGATGCGTTCTATTGTCATGTTTATCACCGCAGTTTGTGTGTTATTTCTTGCTTTCAGACTGTCTCGCCTGGCCCGTAATCTGTACTTCAAAACGCCGATTTTCTCCGGAAGTCAACTTAAATCTCTCAGTTCGCGCACAGAGAAACACCACTGGCTTCTTTGAGAAGTGTCTGACCTGCGGCTCTCTAGACTTAAATGACGTCTTTCGACCACCAGGCTAGCGATGGACACCTCACAGCGACGTAAGTTTCCTATCAATAAAACTGAAATCGATGTTTTAACCGCCAAACGTATAGTCTAGTACGTCACACTAATTCAATTCGCGCATGAATATTAATACGTATGCCAATAAGTTGACTTGGGTTTATTACATACGTTATTTCTAGAAAAGGAAGAGGAAATCGCTCCCCCCCCCCAAAAAAAAAAAAAACAACAGAGCAATGTTTTTTTAACTGGAATGAAGTCCACATGCTAAATCTCATTTACTTTTGAGCACATCGAAAATCGACCAAAAACCGGGAGGACATTCTTGCCCAGAACCCTTCAGTTGTTGTGATGACCTTCTAAAGCTTAACTTAAACATCATAATTCCATGATGTGTTGAAAACCCTTTTTTTTTAAGAGTCATGCGATTTGGTGTGGAAAAACATTAATTACACTGTATATATAGCAAATGTACGATTTCTCTCAAGAAATAACAAGTCTACTGAGGACAAAAGCCTGTAAAACTGTCAACAATTTCATACCACAATAGTTAAACTTGTTTCTTATAGCTGCTGCTCATTTATGGTAACTAATCACAGCTGGTAAGACAGAGAGTGTTTACGTCCTCATGTAACATAATTACTCGCATCTTATATCCATAGGCAGAGAATCAAAACTGTGTGAGGCTGTGCACGTTACTTCACGTCACTATAATATTTGACCTGTTATATTATTTATCTGTGCGTGTGACATCTGATATGGGTTCAAGTCTGAAAACAGTCAGGAAAAGGTGGGCGGGGCGGTCTCATAAATGTGTAAATTTTACATATTTTGATTCCAAATCGTGACGTGATAAAATCCAGATAAATAACTGGTTTGTGTAGTCCTGTGATATTTGATGAGGTTTTGAATCTGTTAATGTCTCCCTTGCCCAGTACTCGGATGCCATGCAATTTTTTTTTTCGGGGGAGAGAACAGACATCCAAGCAAATGTCTAGGTTCGCAGCAGGCAGGCAAGAGTTGTCTTTCATCCTTAACCCCTTCCCTCTTCACATTTCATGCACGCCGTCGTGTGCCCTTAAAAAGTAAATGACTGCTACTTAGGCTACTGAAAATGGAGGTATACATTATTCCCTGGTGGTACGGAATGGTAAATTCAAGACTACATGTATGCAGAGAAGATGAGTTCATTCCAAATGGGGCATAAAGACGTCTTTGTGTAAAAAGATCTTGCTAACAAGAACCTTGAAGTTAGACTCAAATTAAACAAGATTACATTTTATTTTGTAATTAAAAAGTAGAGATCATACTTTTGAGAATATATATAGACGGTACTGTAACTCACCTGCCGGGACAATTACTCCATACAGTTCTACTCTCAGTGCTTTGTGGCTACTGAATTCAGTTGGCTGGAACCTGACAATACTCGCTCTTGCAGTCTCCACGAGATCATGCTTCACAATGTCATTTCTTCCATTATTTGCATCAAAAATCTGTAAATCAGTTAAATCACTTTTTAATAAATGTGGAGCAAACTGAGCACTTGCACCAAGTACGTCAAAACGTTTAACTTACCTGACTTAGTATGCAAGTGAAGAAGAGTGAGTGTGTGTGATGCAAATTTGGAGCGATGAACATGAACTGATTTTGTTTAGGGGAAGGGTGGCCCTAGTTATTGCTGTTTGTCATGTACTGTAAGTTTCTTTTTTGCTTTTGTTCATTTTCTATTTCTTTCTTTTCTGCAGTTGTTTTTTTCGACTGACTGTACACGTTTACTGTGAAGAAATGTAAACAGCCATGGTAACTTATTCCCTCTAATTGAAACTGATTGACCATGGGTTAATGTGATAAAGTCTTAGTTGACAATGGCTTAACAATAGAGCTAAATAATTAAGATAACTGTTCATAAATTGAGAGTACAGTACTGGCAAAAGATGTGAGAGGTTTTTCCTCTTTGATATATTTTGTGACCTAGCTCTTTGTCTTTTAAACACATAAATTGACTTTTTAAAAGCAATTTGCGCCACATTTTCTTAGGGAAAAATGTAAATGTAAATGTAATTTGTTTACCCACGATCCACCTCAGGAGCTGAGACCTCGTTCAACATGTGGCCGTGCGTTCCAGATCAAATTGGAATTTAGAAATGTTGGTTTTTGAGGAGAGGGAAAAACGGGAGTACCCGGAGAAAAACCTCTGGGAGCAGAGAAGAGAACCAACAACAAACTCAACCCATATATGACGCCGGGTCCGGAAATCGAACCCGGGCCACATTTTTTTGTTTTTTTGTTTAATATACAAACCTTAATTACAATATAACATTATATGTAGACATTACAGTAGAAACGTTGCTTACAAAAAGTCAATTAATACAGCCATGGATCTTACAGCACTAACGCTACTTGTCTAAACGAAAACATCTTTAATTAAATACATACAAAACAATACATGAATATGTACATACATAAAAACAGAAAGACAGGCCAGACATACCAATACAAAAAAAAGGAACTAAGAAGAAGATTACACTGCTTTCTAGTTGATAATGGTGTGTGACATAGGAGGACCAAACTAAGTGAAGAGTGTCGAAAAGCTAAGGAAATTTTCAAGCTTAGGAGCTTTACCTTGTGTCTTACAGATCCATATAAAATGTCTGGCAAGTAGGAAGTAGAGGTATATTTGTTTGTGAAAAAGATTCGGCCTGAGGCCTAAAGCAATTGCTGCGTCAAGATTAATATTCTCTAAAATCGTTGTGTTGTCATGGTTATCTGTAATCCAGCCTTTAAAATCTCTCCAGAAAGGGGAGGTTACACTGCAGGACCAAAATAAATGAATTAGACTCTCAATTTCAAGTTCACAAAAGGTACAAATATCGCTTTGCTTGAGTCCTATTTTCTTAAGAAAATCATTTGTAGCTAACCTTCGATGAAAAAGTTTAAACTGGAAGGTGATTAATTTGGTTGATTTAATGTATTTGAATGGAGCTTGGTAAACAAATTTCCAATCAACGTCTTCACGAGTTTTCAGATGGCAGTCCAGCACCCATTTTTCTTGACTTTGAGCTGGGCGTTGTTGTTTCACAGTAATCAATTTTTTGTATACTATTCTATTAGGCTTTTTGGCCTTTAATAAAGTTTCCACGAAGCTTTGATAATTGCTGTCCCTTATATGCATACTAACTTTACATTTCTCCCTGAGAGATTTTAAAGAAGAAATCAAGCCATTGAAACTGAGAAATTTTGTTTTAATATTGTATCGTTCAGTGAATTCATAAAAAGAAAGGAAAGTGTTTGCATCCTTCATTAGCTGTGAAACCTTTGAAATACCTTTAAAAAACCATTCCTTATAGTACACTGGCCTGTTTTCAATTCTTATTAGAGAATTATGCCACAAGCTCATTGAGTGGAAGTGTTCAAAAGAATTTAGGTTATCTTCATAGCTGGTCTCTGACCAAATTTGCAAAATTTCTTTAATAAAGACATCCGATAATCCTTTAATTTTGGGTAAGTCTTCTTTTTTAAGATTACCTTTGAAAACAGCAGTACCACCGTAATTTTTTAACTCGTCGTCAAAAAAAAGTTTCCATTTACCTAAGTTTGTCTCGTCAAGATATTTAATGACCCACATGGTTTTAAGTGCTTTATTAAAAGATTGTATGTCTATCATTCTTAGGCCTCCTTGAGAATAATCCCCTATCATTATGTCCCGTTTAATCTTGTCGCCCTTTCCATTCCATAAAAAATTGAAGAAAACTTTAATAATTTCATTTAAAATATAGTGCTCTGTTGGCAAGGGCGACAGGATATAAACAAGTTGAGAGGCAATCAGGCTCTTTAAAACCGTTATTTTCCCCATTAAGCTTAGTCGTCGGTTTTCCCAGCAGCTTAGGCAGTTGGTTATTTTCACCTGCTTTTCAGAAAAGTTTACATGCGTGACTTCTTCTGGGTTGGTTGAAAACCAGACACCTAAAGCTTTTACTTTTTTCTTAACCCATTTAAAATCTTTTTCTGGACAGAGAATGACCCCACTCCCTTTGTTAGCTCCTATCCAGAGGACCTCTTTTTTCTTGTCATTTAATTTCAAACCTGAAATTTTCCTGAAATCATCCAGAACCTGCAAAGAGGACGTGAAGGTTTCATTTGAACCATCTAAGATAAGAGTAGTATCAACCGCATATTGGCTGATTTTAATTTCTTGTCCAAAAACCTTAATTCCTTTTATATCTTGACAGGTCCTTACTTTTTCAGCTAAAATCTCTACGCAAAGGATAAAAAGATACGGTGATAAGGGACATCCCTGCCTGACTCCTCTTTCTAATTTGAAGAAGTTTGAAGACCAGCCATTGTTTAAGACACAGCTTTCAGAGTTATTGTAAAAAGTATTAATGCAATTCACCAAAGAAGGACCAAAATTGAAATGTTGAAGCGTTTTGTGAATGAAGGCCCATTCCACTGTGTCGAAAGCTTTTTCAAAATCTAAAAAGAGTAGTAAACCTGGAATATTTTTGGTCGCTGCAAACTTTATGACGCCATCAATTAGCCTGATATTCTCTCCAATAAATCTTCCCTTCATAAATCCCGTCTGATCGTTATCTATCAGCTTCGGAAGAGCTTTTTTAACCCTGTTTGCAATTGCTTTAGCTGCAATTAAGTAAAGTAATGGGACGCCAATTTTTTACCTGATTGAGTTCAGCAGAACCCGGGCCACATTGATGGAGGCGAGCGCTCTCACCATTGCGCCAACCTTGCAGCTTGGTCCAATATGAGATTTATAGCTGCAGCAAGTTCAGCCAGGATCTTAAGGCCAATTTATGGTTTGAATGGCTCTGAAGATACTAAAAACTGATGTTGTTGGGAGGGGTTTTATAGTTTTGTTAACTGGCAACAACGTTGAATGACAAATAATAAAGTTTCTGTGGAACTATGGTATAACTAACACTGTATTAGGTCTTTCGCCTCTCTCTGCATGATGGCAGGTTCTCTTTATAATTTTCATCCTGACAGCACTGAGAAGGACCTGCATGATCTTTATGAGATCCTAAATGTACTGACCTTTCTTATGTCTGAGGCGAGCTCGTTGGAATCGTTAGCATTGTTGTTTTAACACATAAAATGCAATGAATTCTATTATGATAGGGAAATCAAAGCCCCAAAATATGGATGGTATGCATGGCTGGAAACTAAATTTCATAGCAGTCACCACTCAGGCGAGTATTAAGCTCAAAAAGCACTCACCCACACCTGTGATCGCTTGATTAAGAGAAATGTCTCACAAACAGTAGTCGACACACCCTGACCCCTCCTGCCACCAAAAAAAAATCTGCGTTTTGCTTTCCAATAAATTTAATTTCCTATGATTCTTAACATAATTATCACAGCAGAGAGCAGTACAGCGATGATCCAATAACATGGGCATGGTTGTCCATCACGTATCAAACCGCAATCTCATCTTCCAATGTAAAATACCCAACTGGAGCACAACAAGAAAAGAAATCAAAGGCTCCTTTGAGCGAGCTCATGGATGCATCTTGCTACACTAATTGCGATCTACACTTGACTAGTAATGCAACCTCTTTTCCAGAGTCTGTCTAACTTATTATTCAAACTAGACTGGTTGTGATGTTTTCTCTCCCGCACGCAACCTCCCATCAAAGAGAGCGCTGTGTGACACCCCGAAAGTCACAGCATAGTAACTGTTTTTTTGCCGCAATATTAAATTACTTTTGAATTATTATAGTGGTCGCTTATTTAAGCCAAAGGAGAGAATTTTTGAACAAGAACGGTGTTTTGGCGGCTAGATTTCAGAATACGCGGCTATTTCATTTACAAACCATTGAATAACAATAGTGTCCATTGTAATATGTCTCCGACTTGGAAAGCTATTTCAGACATTTCAGCAATCATGAGTAATTGCGATTTCATCTTAGATAAGCAATACGTGCCTGTCTCAGTTTAAGCAGTAAAATCGATGATATTTTTCTCCCAAAACAAATGTGTTGCATCTCTAAATATCAGTTTTATCCAGTAGAAAAGCTCTGCTTGTTACTTTGTTAATGCTTATTCAGTGTAGCGATTCACTGGCGATTGCGACATTGGATGTTGTGTCAAACATAAGATCTAAGCTTTAACCTGATATGCAACAACACGCAGTGCTCATCATGCGACGAGGGATTCAATTAATTGCTGAATGCTGCAATTCTTTTGCTCAAACTAATTAGTTGCTTTTGGTCCTTGTCTAAAGCGCCTGAGGATAGGAAATGTCTTATTTCCTTGCTTGCGCTCGCAGGAAATTTATTTCCAAACACTCGGTGGCAATAGCATGCCTTTATAAACCTATGGCGTTGTTTTCTCTCTGTTCTCTTGTCTTGAGCTCCAACCGTGTCCTTCAGTGCTAGTGGCATCGAAATAACTTGTTTTGATTGTAAAGACATTCATTCCTCCCTGCTGCATTCTTCCTTGGGTGACAAGAAAATATCGTCGATAGGAAAATCAATTTCATCATCGATTTAAGATATCAGAGCTAGGGTTAGAGCTAGGGATAGAAAGGGTTAGGCCTAGAGCATTGCAAACGTTAAATCTGAAGTAAGCGGCGTATTTTGAGTCTCAATCAGCTTAAAGGGTTCCTCCGAAATGAAAAGAGCGCACAGGTTTCTTGGTTGACTCTTAATTCCTTCAGAAAGGCTTTGGCCTATTTCAGTAAAGTGCTGAAGAGGGTGGTTTGGTTGAAAACGGCATACAGCAGGATCGGACTTGATTCTAACTCAGTGCTCATAAAGCTTGCTGTCGGCTGAGAAATAGAATAGAATATTAAGGACGGCTGTTTTCACTTATAGATAGGTTTTGCCAATACCAACAACTTCTGTTCGTGAGCAACGCCGAAAATTCGAGTTAATGATGTTCAAGAGCAAAATTAAGAGAAAGTAAAAGAGTAAGGTGTTTCCCGTCGGTTTCCGCTTCGAAACAGAGCTTTTACTGGCGTTTCGTGTGCTTTGGTCATTTGAAACGATTTTGAAGGGTTCATTTTTGTCGTCAAATGGAACTAGTGGAATGAAAACAGTATCACAAATCAACGGAAATGACGACAGTGAAAAAACTGGAAGAAAATACTTAACTATTTTTGTTGGCTTCAAAACGTAAATATTTGCATAAAATGTGAAATTTAATCCCTATTGTCTGATGCATAACACAACGACTTGTTAAAATATCTCGCGTGCAGATGCTTTTTTGCTGGTGTGTATCTCGCTTGAAACTACGTTTTACTGATGTTTACAAGCCTCCATAGAATCAAAATAACCGAGT
The DNA here is from genome assembly GCA_016490735.1 of Pachyseris speciosa. Taxonomy (NCBI): domain Eukaryota; kingdom Metazoa; phylum Cnidaria; class Anthozoa; order Scleractinia; family Pachyseridae; genus Pachyseris; species Pachyseris speciosa. The sequence goes on from JAEMWC010000518.1 coordinate 234,269, forward strand.
TAATCGACGCAAAAGTGATTAATATGTTGAAATTTGGCAGCATGTCTACCTGCTGTACATGTGTATACATAACAACTCGACGACCGACCATGAGTATATTCCCAACTTGGTAGTATTTGTCACGCGCGCCAATGCAACTTTTCCCTGGATTGTTTTCAAGATGCTCATCAAAAACGGACGGACTTCTCGTCATGCTGATTTCCCTCTTTCGGATGAATTGTTCGTAATGTTTCCAAATTTTGACGAACTGTTTCAAGGCTTCGGTGGCTTGCGAGACAGCGCCCCCTTCGGCCGCAGTGAATTGTGGGAATGTTATGCCCTCCGCGAGCAGCAGAAAAAGGGCGAGCTCGTTTTTTGGGCACCAGGACTCTCGCTTGGGGCTATGCTGCTATTCGTTTCCCTTAAACTGGGATTGAAAAGTTAATTTTTACCTTTGTAATGGACGCCAAGCTCGCAAAAGTTTATTACAGTCCCGGGGGCTATTGGAAAGGCCACGCCGCGATAAAAAAAAAAACTGTCTGAAGCCACCAAGGTCATTTCTGAATCAGTCGGCGGGAGTTTGTACCCGACGGCATTTTTATTGACCCTGTCATCTGCTATTCATCTCTTTGAATCAAACGCCGATAGCGAAGTCTTGTCCACGTACATGCCGAAGATGTGGTATCCCTTGCTCCGGAGGATGTTCATTCCATGTGTCAGCTGCTTCTTGCCGAAGAGCGTTTCTTTGTACTGCTCGTGCAGGATGTGCTTCTTGACCACGTTCATTTTCACGCCTTTTGCTTTTTTGATGTTTTTTTCATCCGCTCTGAGGATTGAGTACATCTTTGGCCGCAAGCAGACACATTCGGCGATTGGAGTTCCGGCGCATTCATCTTTCATTTTCCCCAAAACCTTTTTGTTGGTTTCTGAATGCAGCGGATGCTCTTTCGGATAGTCGCTGGTGTCAAAGAGAGCTTGGCCGAGACAGCCGCCCAGTCCCATGTCCTTATAAATTTCTTCCGTTTCGATTTTAAGAAGAAAGCTGTCAGTGTCTGTGTACAGAAGCTCGCACTTTGGGCCGTATTGCTTTTTGAGGGAGTTGTAAAAGAAGTCGTACATCAATAGTTTGCTGTTTTCCTAAATCGTCATCCCGATGTAAACGGGTTTATTGGGAAAAAGCCGGCTTTTGCGCATGTGAACCAGCAAGGTCGTTTGCAAAGAACTCGTGTCTCGAGTACAAGGTAAGCTGAAGCCACTCTAAAGGCACTAAGGCCACATGGTAGCGGGCATTACCCCTTAAATCTACCAAAGCAAAGATTGAGCCCAAGCATTAGCAGCCATGGACAGCTGTTTCGGCCATGCTAGGTCTCATCAGCATGGCTTAGCTAATGCTCAGGCTCAAGTACCCACATATCCATAAAACAAGCAGTGAAAACGTAAAACTTGTGGGATGTAGCTGGAGTGACAAGGATATACCTCACAAATTAATGTGATTTGGTAAGCTGAAGCCACTCTAAAGGCACTAAGGCCACGGGGTAATGCCCGCTGCCATGTGGCCTTAGTGCCTTTAGAGTGGCGTCAGCTACTCCCCGCCAGACTGCGAAAAACTCTTGCTGGCCCTGCAGGACAAAAACAACTACGTGGTACACAACCGCAACCTGAAGTTTTATCTTGCACAGGGCATGAAACTGAAAAGAGTTCACAGCGTACTGGAATTCGAACAAAAACGTTGGATGGAGCCTTACATCCGAATGAACACCAACTTTTGTAAGAGGGCCAAAAGCGCCTTTGAGAAAGACTTTTACAAGTTGATGAACAACTCTGTCTTCGGGAAAACCATGGAAAACGTGTGTAACCGCACGGACGTGAAATTGGTGCGCAGCCACGAGGAAACCAAACTGAGAAAACTGATCGCAAGCCCCTTGTACTCGAGAAAACGTAAAGCTTGTGGGATGTGGCTGGAGTGACAAGGATATACCTCACAAATTAATGTGATTTGGTAAGCTGAAGCCACTCTAAAGGCACTAAGGCCACATGGCAGCGGGCATTACCCCGTGGCCTTAGTGCCTTTAGAGTGGCTTCAGCTTACCAAATCACATTAATTTGTGAGGTATATCCTTATCACTCCAGCTACATCCCACAAGCTTTACGTTTTCACTGCTTGTTTTATGGATATGTGGGAACTTGAGCCTGAGCATTAGCTTCGCTTCCGCCGAGCGCCTTCGCGAGATAACTGCCCCCGATGAACGTCGCCGCATTCAAGACCGCCCCACCAATCATGATCGCGATTTTTGCCATGCTTGTATCTATAATATTCATTTTTAAGTCGCCGCCTTTCAAACGTTGGCTGGGAGGATTTTTTGGTCTTCGAGATACTGTTTAAGCGCTATGGTGCTCGCCATGACGGCGGTGAACTGAACGACGTTCATTGCATTGCTTCTGGGGTCGGATGTGAAATTCTCCTTCACCACCCTTTTTTCGACCCAATCAATGCCAGCGGCGAGACCGGTGACAGTCGCTGCATCCATGATTGTTTTGATGAGCTTGTTGTCAGACATGGCAGGTTAATATAAAAAAAGGTTCAAAGTTTAATATGAAAATTTTTCTGTATTCCGCCTCAAGTCGTAGACCGCGCCAAGCGAATTACCGTTTTCAATTTTCCTCATCCCCCTCCTCAACCCTCCCCCTCCCCTCATTCCCCTCCTCATTCTCGTTCTCATCCTTTTCTGTACCAAAGTTGAATTCCGTGGAGAAGGTATCCATATTAGCGAAGACTGTTAGGAAAACGTTGCGGTTAAATTTGAAACATACCCATCCGATGCCCGTGAGGACCGCGGCGTCGATAACCCCTTGGGTGATGCAAATGTCTTTCCACATTATGGTTGGTGGGCAATATCTGACGGACCGCAAATATTCAATACGAATTTAATCCATGTGCCTAATTCCTGTTTGTTTTTTTCTGCTGAGGTTGGAAAGTCTTGACAGGAGGGGCAACAAAATTGTTGGCCGCATTATCCACATTTTGTTGGGGTAGCTCACAGGCAACAGTTTGGTTGGGAGCTGTTTTTTTCCTGAATGAGGCCCAGTGCGCTTTGAGCTCTTCACGTTGGTAATAGGGGCCAAACAATGATACCGCAATGCCGGCCGCGGAAAGCCATTGGGTGGTGCTTAACGCACCTCTTCCCGGGCGTTCGTCTTCGGCCTCACTCCCACCCATTTTCCATCCAGATTCCTGCCCAGAGGGAGTTACCAAAGTTTGCGGTGTTGGAGGCGGGTGTGCGGCTTTTTTCGCTTTGTCAGGGCCCGGGGCAACAAATCCAGAACACCACCAGCGGGCGCGCCCGATGCCTCGGCTTCCAGCATGTTCATAACTTCTGCTGTTAAAAGCTCTTCTTCTGCCATTGTTATATTAACTTTTCATTTCTTTTTAATTCAGGTGCGGGAATACAGCTTAGCCCCGAAGGGGTGGCGAAGCGAGAACACGAGATAAGAAAACTTTCACTCTTTTAGCTTTGAAATCAGACCTTTGTACTCGTCTTGGGACAAGTCGCCGGCGTAATCATCAAAGATGGCCTTTGTGGTCTTGGCCGAGGGGTTGTAAAAAAGAACGACCGCCGCAATATTTTCCCGAAATGACGCTGTGATGCTGGTGTACTTTTGGGTCAGCGCCCAAACGCTGATGCCGATGTGTCGAGCGGAAAAGGCGAGATTCACCAGCTGGCCTGTGCGCTTTTTTACCTCTTTCGAGGCTGCGCAGTCATCGAGGATGATGAGGGTGTTGGTGCCCACGGAAACAAAGGTCACGAGCTTTAACCAAAGTTCCACCTTGTGCTGCTCGCAAATTATCATATCCACCCATGGATCTTTTTCACCAAATCGTAAGTATGTATTGTTGTGCGCGAATGTCGGCAGATGAGTACGATGTAGCCGAACTTGCCGCGAAAAGGGCTCATAAGCTGGTCGACCGAGAACCTTTATTTGCCTGAATTTGTCGGGCCAACAACGAGAGCATTGAACGGAATGTTTTTTGGGTTCATTGTGCCTTTGTCCAGGAGGTATATTAGTATTGCACAGACTGCAATTGCCGTTCCAATAGGTTGAACTGCGCATCACTGATAATGAAGATGTGGCAGTTCACAGTGCCCGAGCCGCTGGCGTCCCGCTCGAGTTCAAGCTGTACCCCGTCTGTGCTGTTCATGACGCGCGTGCCGCTGGCAATGCCAGTTTCCCCTCATAGTTTCTCAAGTTGTAATTAGAGTAGCTTTGAGCGAAAAGGCGTTGAGCTTTATTTTTTGGCTTGCCGAAGAAGCGGCTGACTTCCTCCTAAATGTCCTTTCCTTCGATGCCGTTGTTGTACAACATGTTGGGAACGCCATTCACCGTGACGCTGACTTTCGTCAGGTCGGGGTTGAAATACTTTTCTGAATCGCTGATGCCCGCGGTATAATTCTCAACAAAGAGGAAAAGGAGGCCTTTCAGGGATCTTCTCTGGGGGGTGACTTTGATGTTTATCCTTGTGTCTGAGCCTTTGTTGAAGGTCACAATCTTTTCCCACATCACATGATCATACAAAAATTCCTTGCCGGTGGAATAAACACTGTGCGCCCGTCCGCCAGAGTATTGCTTCTGACCATTTCGTACTCGAGCTGGATGTTTGTCAGCTTGTATGCGAGTTTCGATGCATCGGAGCCCTTCAAAACTTGTTTGCTGCCGCAAGAGTCAGCTCAAACACAAGATCGTTGTAAAGATCTTGGACATAGAAGACTCCGTGGTCGGTAAGGATCTGGTGGTCCAGCCTGATTCCGTATTTTTTTTCCGAAAACCTTTTCCAGCTTGTTTTCCAGGGCGACGCCGGAAGTTTTCTTGTCCCCTGCCCCTGAGCGGATCTTGTTGAGGTCCTCGCTCTGAGTTCCCTCGAGCAGCATGTTGTCCCGCTCCTCCTGTGAGACGAAAAGGTCTTCCCAGATCTTGAAGATGTAATACGCCACTGTTTTCTGCAGTATGGTGCCTGCGTACTTCACAACTAGTTTGTCGATCACCCCGCGTGTGACATTTTGCAAGAGGAAGTTGTGGGCATTGCCTCCTGCCAAGTCAATGTTGAAGAGAAGTGAGAGGGATCCGGGCACACGAACCTCGCTCTCATTCAGCTTTGGCACTGTAACATACAGCGTTTCTCCGGAGTTGGCTTCGCTTGGATTAAAGGTGATGCGCTTGACTGCACGCTCGGCTTTCATTGCGCCGGCATTTTTCTCTTGGTGTGTTGGCCACAGGTTTGCCTGCACTGCAGCCAGGATTATAACCAGCAGATCCAAACAGTTTAATTGAAAATATATTTCAAAGATATCGTGATGGTGGGAGTTGATGTTCCCGACGACCCTTTTTTTGATCCGAAGTTGGATAAAAAAGATGATGACGATGAGCACGAAGTCGACAAAACACAGCCATTTCAACCTGGCTCTGCATCCACCCCCTATCATGGTGGCGAAGAAATTGAGATGCGAACGCACTTGCGCGAAACGAGTGAGCTGCCAGGCACATCTTATGATGAGACATCTTTTGGTGGTATTCCTTCACTTGAGGGTTTTATTCATCAAGATGACAAACCGGCTCTGCTTGAAAAAGCAAAAATAATCATACAAAATAGGTTTCCCCGAATGGCTTTCACAAAATTAGACCCAATTGGTTTCAGTAAAAAGCCTGAAAATGAAATAACAATTGTCTCATTTGGTTCGAGAGGTGGTGAGACTGAAATTTTCAAAAACGATGGCAGCGGCCTTCTCAAAAGTTTCACAAACAGGTTCAAAAAATGCCTTGGGCCAAAAGCTTAACCTTTAATTTCTCAAGATAATGAAGAAATAAGAGAAACCAGACGTGTCTTAACAGAAGCAGAAAGACAACTCGAATATGCGGAAATAATCAATACACAAAAAGAAGCGACCGCTCAAGAAGTGCAAAAAATTGAGAACCAAAATGGAACAAATTCAAGCCAGGATTGATCAACTCGGGTCAAACGTTGAAAATGAATCAGAATTGCGCAGGTTCCAGCAACTGAAAAAGAATTAACAAACTGATTTTGAAAACAAGAAAAGAAGGTTGGCTGCTCTTAGAAACCAAGCGCAGCAACGAGCGCGGCAAACAGCAAAAGAGCTTCAGGAAAAAATTGAGGAAAATCGGGCAATAATCGATGATCCAGACGCCTCCCCTTCTGACAAAGAAGTCGCGGAAGAAAGGGTGGCCGAAAGAACAGAGGAGTTCGCGCGTTTGCAAACGCAGATTACGGAAAGAGAAAGAGGGCTTCCGCTTCGCGAGAGGATCAAAGAAATCTTCAAAAAATACGGTGTAACGGTGACAGCAATTGTTCTCGCGGCCGGCATCACTATTGGTGCTGTTATTGGCACCATTACCAACTCTTTGGAAGCCCTCGGGAAAGGGGTGGGAAACGGGCTGAAAGAGATCGGAAAAAAACCGCTTCGCTTCTGCCCGGCCTGATTGGATCAATCATTTCTTTCCTTTTCAAAACCGCTGGCCAGGCCATCGGTGTTTTGGCTGAGCACACCTGGCTGATTATTTTGGCCGTGAGGGTCTTTCTGGTGGAGAGGTATGTCAACAAAAACCGCTAGTTGCGGCGGCGCCGATCCCATAGTGAAATCAAAACCATCCCCGCGATAAGAACAGCACCAACCCCTCGATTATTTTGTTCATATAATGAGCTTCATTTCCTGAACCGGCGGGCGGAATTGGTTCAGTTCCCAGATCTGGAGTTGGTTTTGTATTTTCCTGTTGTTGTAGCTGCGAAATTGGAATTTTTGGTTTTTCTTTAACCGGAGCGTTCGCTTTGTGGATGGGGTTTGAAGGATGACTGTTTGGGGGGTTTACCTTTGTAGCTCCGCCCGCCATCAAGTGAAGGGCCGCTTTTTCGTTCCCTGGTTTACCGCATTGTTTACGCCCAGTTTCATCCCCGGCCCGGCTTGCTTGAGCTTGTTATTGTAGCCCACCACGCTTCCTGTGTTCAGGACCATCCGCGACGGCATCAGCAAGCTCCCCGACCCCACTGCAAGGTCCAAACGAACCTTTCCCTCGTCCACCGCCAGCTGATAGCGCTGAACGCTCTTTGAAATCTCTGGTGTTCGGATCGCGTCCTCCAGAAGAACAAGGGATTCTCTTTGCGCCTCCTTGGCTCGACCTCCGTTTCTCAAAATGCTGCTTCTAACATTTACCTGTGCACCAAGAATGCACTAAACAAAAGCCTCGATTGACTGGTTCAAACGCGCCAGACCGGCCTGGGTGAGTTTGTCCGCGTCCTGATCGCTTCTGATAAAGTCAAGCTTGTGTCCGGCATCGTCTGTGCCGCCCTCGTCTGCAAACCTTTGGTTTGATGGATTGGAAAGGGGGGTCGGGTACTGCCAGAGCCTTGGCGCAAAGTCTCCATCGTCAAAGAGAATGAAAACGTAGCCGAGGCCGTTGTTTTGGCCGTGGCTGAAACGAAAGTCTGAGCTCGGATCGACGCCGAATTCTGCGCAAATTCTTCTATATGAAGCGTCGTCATATTTGTTGTCTGTTTGATTGAAATTGGGGTCGTGCGGCAAAGAACTTATATTCTGAATTCCGCCCATCTCGTAAAGAATTCGCCTTGTTGTGAAATAAACATGAAAGAGATAAAAGGAGCGGAGCTGGCCAGCTCCTGGAGCATTTCCCAAAACGTCGCCGGTCAAATTCTCCCTCGAAATGCCGCAACCTGTTGTTGCACACCAAATTGCAAATTTCAGCTGTTGGGGCCAAAAACTCATGCATGGCCCGCCGAGCCATTTCCTCGGAACTTTCGATGATCTCAATATGATTTGCGTGTCTTCCAAAATCTGCCTGTACTGCGTAGTGAAAAAGTCTTTGGTGTGATATAAATTTTTTGCGGATTGTTCAGGTTTTCTTAGATTTACGATTCAATGTTTTTTGAAACATTGACCGCTGAGATTGTCTTCGGCGGGCGCCTGGTGGGGGCGACGTAAAGCTGGACTGGAAACCCGCCTTTGTAGTTTGCTCCAGGAGCATTGGCTCCAGGAGCATTTAATTCCAGAGCTTGTTTCATTGCTGGAGGCCAATATTTTCTGTCTGAATCGAAAACGCTTTTCAAATAACCTGGCCCCGCTTTGAAATGAATTTCTGCTGTTGCCTGGTGCTCATCAGCAAAGTCGGTTTGTGCCATGAATTTGCTCTTGTCGGCGTTCGGGAATTTCGCGAAAAAAGACGCCCAGGCCTTATCCTCAGCTACTTGTGCAGCCATTTTGGCTTCTGGTGATTGCATCCGTTTAAGCATCGCCTCCATCTCTCTAGGTAACAACACAGTTTTTTAAATTGAATTTTTATATGTGGATTAAAATACAATGGTTGTGCTAACAATCGACGCGATTTCGACTGGGGAAACTGTTTACTTTACAGCACCCATTCCAAACCCAAGGTTTGTCAAACTTCCCTCTTGCTCGCTTTTCAACTCACGACACAATTTAAAAGAACACGGCCGTTTATTTTGCGAAGTCGGCCAGCAGACGTTTGATGAGGTTGTTTTGTCTGGGTACTATAAATTTGATAATCTTGCGAAACGTTCGGAAAATGCATTTTCAGAAAAACCTTTGACCGTTTCAACCCGCACACCGGCATAACAATTAATAATTGAAAGAAATAGCAACATGAGGAGTTTTTGGTTTGATAAGAATCTTGCAAAATTGCTTGGCGCTACCCCCCAGCAAAGGTATGTTAAATATATAATCAAGCAATTTGGTATCCCAAAAATGTATTACATCCATTGTGACCTTCAAAGAAAGAACAACTTGCATAACGGCAAACCGAGCGATATTCTGGCTTTCATTCCAATCTCTGGAAAGCGGCATGAAATGGTTTCTTATCCTCTTAATTTCCACAATAACGCGAGCCAAGGAGAGCTTCATCAAGATTTAAACAGCATCACATTGACTGTCAAAGACGAAGCAGGCAACAATTTTGATTTTCTGGCGCACAACTGCATTTCGAATTAGAAATTTTTCGCAAATGTGTTGCCAACAGCTCCGCCTGAAAGCGTTGCAAAAAAGCAATATGCGCCGCTATATCCAAATCTTCCTAACGCCGAAACTTTACCGCTGACTGAACTCAGCAAAATACAGAAACAGATATCTGATCAAAGTCTGGCTACAGGTCTTTTATCTACTCAGCTGCTAAACTTCACAACAGCCTGAACACTGCCACAAAAAGTGCAAGCTCAATTAATTCATTTTCGAACAGTTACTGGTCCGACACTTGTAGATTTTTGTGAAACGTTATGTCATAAATTAGTATTTGTAATTAGTATTTAGAATTTGTAGTTTAGCACTACTATTTTTAAGTTTACAATTTTATTTTATAGATAACCTCAGATCCCTTTTTATTAGTATTACTAATTTATCTTATTTCTGATTGTATAGATTAACTTTACAGCACAGCTTCACTGGAAATAAGTGTAAACTTTATGAATCCTGTGCATAATAAAGTATCTATCTATCTATCTATCTATCTATCTATCTATGAGGCAGAGCATTACAGAGTTGTGCTGTAAAAGTACAAAAAGGCTAAAACAAAGTCTAAAACTATGTTGTTGTTGTTGGTCTTAGTAGCACAGCAACAGTTCTATCTTCTGTAGCGTTCACCTTGGTGATGACAGGCGTTGGAATCATGGTCAGTGTTCCTCTCGGTGTTGTGGGGGGTATGTGTCGAATGGGTTCCACCGTTTTGACTGGAGTTAACAAAAACCTTGCAAAGAAAGTTAACAAGCACAGCAGACTGAGTGCTCTGGCTTTTGCAAAGCATGACACAATCAACGCCTTTGTCTCCAAGGCTCTTGATGATAATCGGGTTTCGGACATGGAGTTTAGACACGCCACACATGAAATGAAGAGCTATGCCTAAATGAAAGAGGCTTTGCGTGCAAGGTTCGCGAAGAAACAGCCCGATTCGACCCCTCCAGATCTTCAAAAAATAAGGGAGGAGGCTCGCCAAGAATTTAGAAAAAAGCTCGCGCGACTGGCGCAGCTTTGAACTAAAATTTGACGGAAGAAATGTGACATGCTATCTGTGTCTCTTGATAACATAAATTGGACAGACGGGCCGATGGCTGAATAAGTTACTTCTTCTGGGACAGAATGATTGTTCTGGTCCATGCTATTGGCTGTTTTTTAACAGAGCAACACCCGTTTGGCAAAAGGAGGTCAGACAAATTGCCTTTGAATTTGTTCGAACAATGAAAGATGGAGAAAAAAAATAGCAAAACTGGTGGCCACCAGACCTTTATGCAGAAATGTTTACATTCCTGAAGGCTAAACATTCCTCTGGGCTTAAAAAAATGTTTAGCGTTTAGGAATGTGTAGTGAAACAAAAGATGGGGGTTTCCCATCTGCGCAAAATCAAAGCCTGTAAATAGCATGTAAATTCAAATAAGGGAACCTGTAAATATCATGTAAATCGTAAAAGGGAGCCTGTAGATATCATGTAAATGGAAAAGGGGGCCTGTAAATATCATGTAAATGGGAAAAGGGAGCATGTAGATATCATGTAAATCGAATAAAGGAGCCTGTAAACAACATGTAAATCGAATAAGGGAGCCTGTAAAAATCATGTAAATCGAATAAAGGAGCCTGTAAATAACATGTAAATCGAATAAAGGAACCTGCAGATATCATGTAAATCGAGAAATGGAGGCTGTAAATATCATGGAAATCCAATAAGGGAACCCGTAAATTTCCCGTAAAGCTAATAAAGGAGCCTGTAAAGAATAAGGGAGCCTATAAAAATCATATAAATGGAATAAGAGGGCCTGTAAGTGTCATCTAAATCGAATAAGGTAACCTGTAAATATCACGTAAATCGAATAAAGGATCCTGTAAATATCATAAATTGAATCAGGGCATCCTACAAAATTCACGTAAATCGAGTAAAAGAGCCTTCAAAAAACTGCTTTATAAATTGTTTTATTGTAACTCCATGGATAATTACATAACACCCTTTTTTAATTGTTTAAGATTCTAAGAAAGGAAATTACGTTTGATATGTGTCTGTCATTATAAATATAACCTTAATTTCTGCCTGTGTACATTCTTCATTTGATCATTCTTCATTTGATTTCATTTCCGCAGTTCATATATCAATCACACTCATTTCTTTCACGGGAACATATGGACTCACAATTGACCTGCTCCCAACGTCAGTGGCTTCGTAGCTCAGTTGGTTAGAGCATCGCACCGGTAAACGCGAGGTCACGGGTTCAAACCCCGTTCAAGTCCTGATTTTTTTTCAGGCTTCTTTTCGCAATGGCATAAATTGCGTTCACAACTGCGAGGATCATTTGATTTCATTTCCGCAGCTCATATAGCTCAATATTCATTCTGTTAATCGCGGAGGGTCGTGGGTTCAAATCCCATCTGGAACTCGGATTTTTTTCCGAGTTTCCATTTGATGTTATATGCATTTCTATCATGTTGCATTTCTTAATTCACTCATTTTGGAGGTTAATGTTTTACATCTAAATTAGAGATGTTAAATAACGAAGGCTGTGAGGTTTATATTACAGGTGATATAAACATTGACTTTTTTCGATACAATACTGACAACCAAACATGAATACCTTAATATGCTGCTAAGCTTGGGTTATTTACCAATAATCACTAAACCTACAAGAATTACTGACCATTCCGCTACACTAATAGATCATATCTACACAAATGTTCCGCAAAAGTGGTTAAATCTGGAGTCTGTCTTGCTGGAATAACTGATCATTTGCCGATTTTTTGCACTGTTAATAATAAGCTCCCAACATATGACAGGTTGAAGTATTTCAGAGATTTTTCTGAATTCAAAGATGAGCTGTTTTTAATGATCTTAACAACTTGAACGTTAACAATCTGGTTAGCTCAGATGTGAATCAAAGCATGAACAATATTCTCAAAGCTCTGACAAAGATAACAGATAAGTATGCCCCTTTAAAGAAAATCTCTAATTCACGAAAAAGGTTGTAAAAAAACCATGGATATCAAAATGTTTGTTAGTCTCAATTAAAACGAGGCATAAATTATTTAAATCCCATTTCCTAAGTAAAGATCCTGATAAGATAAAGCAATACAAAATTTATAACAATAAACTTAACAAGCTCAAAGAACAAGCAAAAAAAAATTATTTTACAGCTCAATTTAACTTAAATAAGCACAATATAAAAGCCACCTGGGGACTAATAGGAATGTTAATCAATAGAAAAAAGAATCCAAGTACATCTGTAAATCATTTATTTATAACAATAGGATCTCCACCGGTAAAAGAGACATATGTGAGCATCTCAACTCTCATTTTATTAATGTGGGCCCAAGCTTGGCTGCACAAACAGGTGACTATGGTAACCTTAATCCAACTCAATATATCACAAGATCGTATAGTAATAGTTTTATGGTCTGTGCTATTAATGTCCAAGAAGTAAAAGACCTGATACAAAACTTGAAAAGCAACAAAGCTTCAACTTACATTCCTAAAAAATGTATAAAATTGGCAGTAGACCACATTAGTGAAGCCCTGACGGAAGTGTTTAACTATTCTCTTGTTCAAGGGATAATGCCCAATATATTAAAGGTATCGACAGTAACCCCTATAGCAAAAGGCGGAGATGCAACTGACCCATCTAACTTTCGTCCAATATCTACACTTTACTCATTTGCGCAAATCTTTGAGAAGCTTGTCTACTCCCAAGTTTTAAATTATCTAGAAAAATATGATATTCTGAACAAATTTCAGTTTGGCTTCCGCAAAGGACGATCAACAGAACAGGCGATAGTAGAAATTAGTGATAATCTGAATAAAGCCATAGACAACAATCTATACACTTGTGGAGTCTTTCTAGACCTAGATAAAGATGGAAATAGTAACGTAATAGAAAAAAGAGGTCATATTAAATACTTAGGTGTCTTACTTGATGAAAAGCTTTCATGGAAGCACCACATAGCATACGTCTGCTCTAGAATTGCCCGAGATACTGGGATTTTTAGCAAACTAAGGCATTATATGTCTCTAGCCCAATTAAAACAACTTTATTATAGTCTTGTCAATCCCTACATATCTTATCTCGGCTTGAGCGAGCGGGGCATTGTCTTCCCCCGCCAGAGCGGCTGGGCCGTAAAACTCCTTGAGGACCTCTTCCGGCATGCGAGCTGCGGCCATTCGCTCATGACCCTCTAATAGGGGTAGTTTCTTGGTGCATTTTTTGTGCATAAGAGGTGTTTCGCCGTAAATCGTGTGAAAATAAGTTTAAGTATTTGGTGAACACACACATGTAAGATAGCGCGTTCTGGTGCAAAGCTTTTATATAAGCTTCATTTCCTGAATTTAAAGCACTCAGGAATGTCTTCTCGAGGGTCACCGGCTTTAAATTCAGGAAATGAAGCTTATATAAAAGGCTTTGCATCAGAACCGCTATCTTACATGTGTGTTCTGTCTCCAGTTTTCATTGATTTTTCAGGTATTTGTAAAAGATATTCGTCGGTTGTTGGAAGGAAGGCTAAGGCCTCTCCAGTTTGCTGCACAACCACTCTCAATGACTGTAGCTGTTTTTGTATTAAATTTCTGAGGAAAAAAAATTCAAAGTAGAGCTAGACTCTATGAAATTAGTCGTTCCATAAGGCAGCCACTGTTGAGATATATTTCAGGCATGCGCTATAACATCGCTTGTCACATTCCTGACAGGTGGTCACGTGCACAAATCAGATTTGACAAGATCTCACCTACGGCTTCATCCAAGAGAGCTGGGTACAAGATTAGAGTTAATTCTTACTAAAAGTGCACTGTTTGATGGTACTGGGGCTGTGCAAATGGCTTTATAGTCATGACCCCCACAATACGAACACATGGGTTGTTTACCATTAATAAAAAGTCCGTGTTGTTTACCATTTACCTAAAATTTCCGGATTGTCACGTCGCGCTTGCTGACTGGGTAGATTACATTTGGCCAAACGCCAAGAGGTCTCATTACGAAACATAGAAACTTGTAAATGGTATATGACTTTCTATTGGGAAAGTCCCAACTGGAAAAACAGGAATTTTTGAACATTTTATTTAAGTTTCAAAAAAAAAAAAAAAAAAAAAGAAAAAATACAGACAAAAAGATCAGAAACGAAAACTCTTCCAGTACATTACTTAAAACTAACCTATAGTCGGTGTTACAATACATCACCTAGATAAGATAGTTATTACCATTTACATCCCATGCAGCCAGAATTTCCGGAAATTTGTGCAAAACAACCTTGGCTCCATCCTTTTTGCGTCCGTGTATATATTAGACAGGTTCAACTGTAACGCCATTACGAAACAGTTAAACTGTTATTATACACCTGAGGTTGGGTACCTGTGGTACTGTAAATTATCACGAGGCAGATAAGAAGCCATATTTGTTTTTGACAAAGGTAGGAATTGCCAAGTTGGCACCTGGTTTGTTGGAGATTTCATGATGGGAAAGTGGAAGAGGAAAGTTAATACTTAGATATTTAGAACAAGATGAAAACCAGAAAGTTACACTTTGCGAAATATTTCCTTCTTGAACTAAGATGAAAATCGCACGCGCACGCGCCCATTTGGGCTTGTGATCGATGACTTGTGTTCACTTGGCGGATTTTACTATGGCATGGCCAAGCGGACTAGTGCTAATTCCAACCCTGTGCATACCTTGTATAAGACATCAGAGTCTCTATGTACAAAGAGCCTTCAAGTAACTAATTTACAACAAATTCTAGAGGCTATTAGATCACGAATTCCAGCCGAATTATAAGACCGTGCTGAATGCATTCATTACTAACCTTATCAGCACCGTTCTCTTTGTAAGCCATCCAAGTTTTACTGTCCAGTGATAAAAGCAGCTTGTACTTTGTTGTCCATTGATATACTTTAGGATTTCCTTGAGTCGCTACAGCGCAGATAAAGAACAAGTACTCCTGGCGAATTTGCAAGTAATCTTTGGGGTCACTGTTACTGCTGGGTAACCACGCACCATCCCCATACAGTCGACCTTTATCAGGTACATTGCCAGCTCTTGATGACGAGGCTGTGACGCTGCTGCTTGGGATCTCACGCCTACTGTCCACACCGATTGTTTGAATCTGACAAGCTGAAACAGTTATTTTGCATTAAAAAGCGGTATGTGTACTTAATTTATGGAGTTACTTTCCTTCCCCTCTACGTTTCATTTGCAGCATTCACGTTATACAGCTGGCAAAACAGATTGTCTGACTGTAAATCTGTCAGATGATTGTAATAAAATGAGAACTTCAGTGTATATATTATCTTTTCACTTCTCAGAATATATGACCCATTGTTCTGTTGTGCATATAACTTCAAGATAAATGCACCTTGATCAGTTGTAAAGATAAGCAATGACCGAAGTTATACTGGATAGAATTTATCCATCTGAGACGAACTCTAGATTGATACAAAATAAAATAATATCAATGGGGTGCCTCGAGTCTGCTTTTGGACTTTTTGTCTGACTCAATGAGTTACAACCCGTCCTATAAGGGCATCGATAAAACCAGGAACAAGGATTCGGAACACTCGGCCGAAACATGAAATACAAAAATAATTAAAAAGCTTCTTCAGCACAAAAATTGAAATGACACAAATATAACTAATACTTTAAGTTAATAACAAATAGAATTGGAGAAGACGAAAGTTTATTATTTATAAACAACCAGCAGCACTGTCTTCCAGAAGGAGGTGTGTGACCGGAATAGAGCGTTGGTTTCATACCGCAATGGTTTCATACAATTAAGTCGGTGCATGGTGAGGGATGGACAGTTGAATATTAAGGTGGGTTGTTATTATTAGAAGAATTACCGAATGCATGATCATTAAAATAGAGCAGTTCAAGCAGTTGATTGAGATTTTACTGAATATCTCACACTCTGGATGTACATAGTTATCCTCAAACAACGAATGAGCCCAGTGCCCTCACTGTACGTGCAACCGGAGTGAAAAAGCACTTCTATAACGTGCTGATATGGCGACATATATTCTTGGAACAGATAAACAAAACTCAAGTTTATGACGTACAATCAGAGTCGGTGTAAAGAACACCAGAATGAGTCTAATCTATTGATAATGATTACTAGTTATTCGTTCTGATTCGTTAATT
Organism: Pachyseris speciosa; assembly: GCA_016490735.1. Lineage (NCBI taxonomy): Eukaryota > Metazoa > Cnidaria > Anthozoa > Scleractinia > Pachyseridae > Pachyseris > Pachyseris speciosa. Next base: position 250,425 of record JAEMWC010000518.1, read on the forward strand.
CTGTTTATTCAGTATTACGTCATTAGCGTTACACGTGGAAAACTTTAGTACAAAATAGCGGCATTTTGCCGGTAGCCTTTAGTCGTCAGTAGTTATCGCCTTGATTAGAGTATTTTAGTAAGAGAAGTTTTTGAAGTCATCCTTGGCCTTTAAGAGTACAAGTGGGAACCGACGTGTAATTACAATTATTTTAATACTTTTGTTTACAGGTACTCGTCTAGGATATTAGTTTTCTTGTGCTCAATATTTTATAGATCTTTTTAGCGTGGACTTTAAGTTAAGCACGTGACAATGCCCTAGTCTTTAGTAGTATATGGGGGATTAACCATATACCACTTGGTTCTGGGGGCCTTAATTCCTCCAAAAAGCCCCTACCGATAAGGTCTTCGCCCCGCTCAAACCTTATCGGTGGGGGCATATAATACTTGGAATGTTCCTGGCTACACAGCGAGGAGACCGACCGGTAAGCCGTATTAGAGCTTGGATGTCTGAGAACATCCCAACGCTTGAGAAGCCGCGGCGCTCAGCTGGAGCGCCCTGTTAGAGAAGCACAGCGACCGCGACCATTCGAGGCACAGCTCTTGTGAACTCCAACGTTGCGGCCCCGGAACAAGAGACGGAGATTTGCGAAGCAATTCAAAAGCTTCCACCCGAGCTGTGGGAGAAGATTCTTAAGGAGTACATGGCCATAAAAATGAAGGGGTGAACGGCTCTGGGCTGGCATGAGGTTCATGAAGAGTTTCTTTGGACGCTTTGGGAGTCGCCCTATTGTGAAATAGTAAGGCTTAACGCAAAAGTTATCAAAAGTCGCAAATGCAGTACTTGTGGAAAAGATGGATTGTGTTACGCATGTTTAAGAGAAGGCCGAGAGCATCACTTTTACCCCTTCGTATATGATTTTGGTGAAATGGACGGAAGATTTGTAAAACATTTGTGATTGAACCTCACCAGTGAGCTGCTAGACATTTATTTTTGATAATCTGTGAAGCGGAAACCGTGTGACCTTTTTTCCTGAAGAATTAGCATATGAGACAGGAACTTTGTTGGGGGTTTCCCTTTCGAATGAGTCATCAAATTGCGTCATCTCGTTTTGGGGTTTTTCGCTTTAAGTTAACCTTTTACGCCTTCATATCAATTTTAATCTTTCAAAAGCTTATATTTATTTGAACCACAAGTGTGAAAATTCAAAAACATAAACAGATAAAAGGTTTCTATCTTACATATATGAATTGTTGCTTGTATACAAAGTATCTAACGACTGGAAAAAGAATGGGCCTTTCGTTAGCGAACTGTATACAAGCCCACCCCATAGAATAACGAAAAACCGCTGCCGTTATTCTATGGATTAAAAACAAAACAAAAATATTACTCTGAGATGGTGTCGGGTTGTTGGGTAGAGCTATGGTCGGGACTGCGCCTGGCGGAAGTGCCTGTTCAATCTTAAACCGGAGGGTAAAAAAAAAAATACTTGGCTCCCAATCAGGGAGTCTAATTGTGCTCAAAAGAGCGGTGTGGTGGTGGGAAAAACAAACAAATACTTGGCTCCAAAGAGGGAGTCTGATAGTGCTAAAAAGAGCGGTGTGGTGGTGGGCAAAAATGGAGCGCGTCAAAAAACAACAAACAAAACACCTCTTATGAGGGATGGGTTTGAAATAAATTAATCAAAGTACAACTGTGAAGAGGTCGTGGATATGTAACCCTATTTGCGATAAGGGGGATTAAGCCAAGGTGACTCGAGAAAACGGCGTTTTAACTACAATTAGTTTAAGCGCGTAAAAACTCTTCCTGGAAAGTGTTTAGCAATATTTTAATACGTTTAAATGGCCAGCTCTTGTGAGCATCAGCTTTTTTGTTCATGAGCTTAACGCAATTTAATCTCGGGGTGCATATTTACTGTATTTACATATTCGCGTTTGAATGAATTATCGAGACAGGGAGATATCGTGAGAATTAAAACAATGTGCTCCTTTTGAAAGCTGAACAGGTTTCTGTCTTGTCCGTATGGTCGGATAAATATCAGGCAAAAGGACGATTTCGCCAAAACGAAACCAGCCAAACACTGCAATATTTCGGGGAAACTACTGTCGAACGGACGCAACCGAAATTTGACATATGCAAATTACGCTTTTTACTGCTGATGTGAAATGCAACATTTGCCGTCGTTTTCTTAAATAATCATTGATGCCATGTTTTTGTATATTAAAGTAAACAAGTTCCATTCAAAACTTTTTCTGAAAAAATGGCGCGTTTAGTTAAAACGAAGAGTATTTTTCAAAGCAAACTTGTGTTTACATTGTGGCTAGACGCGATGGCGCCAAAACAAATAATTTGATTTTAGATTGCGCTGTTCTCGTTAGAATGTTATTTCCAACGCTGAAAATGGCTTCCAGAATGCAGCTTTATTTGTGTCAAAAAGTTTCCTTCATCAATTTCTGTGCACAGTTATAAAATATCTTGGGTTGAACGGCTCATATTTTTTCCAAAGATCGTTAATTGAATGAACGTAGGAGAAGCTGCGCTTGTGACGGAATATTGTTTATAATTTCTTTCGCCGTCTGGCTGTTTGATCGAACGTTCTTTTTCCCATTTGTTCGTTCGATCCGAGCCGAAACAAAGTTACATTACTTTACTTTTTTCATTCCATTCATCTATTCCACTGTTGCTCCTTAGACATACTAGAGGTGTTCCGGCAATATTTCGGAAAATCGATATCTATTTTTTTATGCCGCTGACATATCGATTTGTTTACATCTGAGTGAGTGACAAATTTGCATAATCTGACCCCCAACAACAGTCGTTCCTACGCTTCGCGTATCCACGACTAAAAATTGAGTCCCTCATGAGAGGTCTTGTGGCCACCAGTTTTGCTTTTCTTTTCTGCATCTTTCATTGCTTCAACTAATTCAAGGGTAATCTGTCTGACCTCGTTTTGCCAAACGGGCATTGAAAGCTCTGTGAAAACACAGCAAATAGCGTCGACCAGAACAATCATTTTGTCTCAGAAGATGTAATTTACTCAGTCTCTGTTCAATTTATGTTTTTAAAGATGTTTGAGATAGAATTTAGCGTTGTTTCCCTCAAATTCAGTTCAAAGCTGCGCTGGTCGCTGCGAGCTTTTTTCTAAATTCCTCGCGAACCTCCGCTGAATTTTTTTCAAGATCTAGAGGGGCGACTCGGGTTGTTTTTTCGCGAAGCTTGCGCGTAAAGCAGCTTTCATTTGGGCATAGCTCTTCATTTCATGTGTGGCGTGTTTAAACTCCATGTCCGAAACCCGGTTATTATCGAGAGCCTGGGAAACAAAGGTGTTGATTGTTGATTGCAACGGCCAGAGATCTCAGCCTGCTGTGCCTACTCTCTTTTCAAGCTTTTTGTTGACGCCCGTCAAAACGGTGGAAACCGCGTCACACACACACCCCACAACACCGAGAGGAACGCCGACCACGATTCCAACGCCCGTCAATGCAGAGGCGCTGCCCCAGAAGAAATAGCTGTTGTTGCAACACCATTCCCAGCAACGACATAGTTTAAGGCTTTTTGAGTTTTTTTGTATTTTTTCGGCACAATTCTGTAGTGCTCCGCCTCATCAGAAATCTGTTTCCTGTTTTTTCTCAGCTCAGTCAGCCGGAAAGCCTCAGCACCGCCTATTGCGAGGAGGTTTGGATAAGGCTGTGCGTATTGTTATGTCTCAGAGCGCTCGCCTGGAGGCGCTGAAGGAATAACGTTTGCCGAAGACATTTTGTATTACAATGATTGAAAAAATGTCTAATTCAAAATGAAGTTGTGCCCTGTTGAAGTCTAACATGTTGCCGGCTTTATCTTTGACGGTCAATTTCATGCTGTTTACAGATTGAGTTTGCTTTGCGTGGCATGGGGCGCTTTAAAACTTCGAATTCTTTTCGAGATGGGCGACGAGGCTTCTTTCAGGAATCTTTGCGCAGAATTCGCCCTCGATCCGAGCTCAGACCTTCGTTTCAACCACGGCCAAACCACGGCCTGGGATATGTGTTCATTCTCTACGACGACGGTGACTTAGCGGAAAAGCTGTGGCAGTACCCGACCCGCCTTTCCAACCCATCCAACCAAAGATTTTCAGACGAGGGCGGCACAGACAGCGCCGGCAACAAGCTTGATTACATCAGAAACGAACATGGAGCGGACAAAAAGATTGAATATTTTGTGCCGGATGCCGCGCGCGGGCTCACCCAGGCCGGTCTTGCACGTCTGAACCAGTCAATCGAGGCCTTTGCGTACTGCCTTCTTTGTGCGCAGGTAAATGTTAGAAGCAGCATTCTGGGAAACGGAGGTCGAGCCAAGGAAGAACAAAGAGAATTCCTTGTTCTTCTGGAGGACGCGATCCGGAGACCTGACATTTTAAAGAGCGTCCAGCGATTTCAGCTGGCGATGGACGAGGCAAAGGTTCGTTTGGACCTTGCGGTGGCGACGGGGGCCTGGCTGATGCCGTCGCAGATGATTCTGAACACAGGAAGCGTGGTGGAGCGAACTCCCCCATGAAATAACATTTCGAGCAAACCGCGGTCATCCGCTGCCGACATACTCGAGCTTGAAAAGGCCTGGCGTGCGGTAGTAAGTCATAAGTAAGTAAGACTTTATTTAAACACGGAAAATCATCAGTTGAGTATTACAAGTTAAAAATTAAGTCTATTTAGAACTGCTTTACATGATTGCCATGTGAGAATCCGATATGTTGGATACCTTCTTCAGATTTCGCTTAAACTGATTAACAGATCCGACATTTTTTAAGCTATCGGGCAAGTTGTTCCATAACTTGGCCCCGCTATAGGAGAAGCTACATTTTAAATAATTGGTTCTAAGTTTCGGCAATGCCAGTTCTCCCTTATACTTTCTCGGGTTGTAATTAGAGTAGCTCCGAGCGAAAAGGCGTTGGAGATATTCCGGGGTAAGACCATTCATTGTTTTGAACATATTTCTAAAGGCTTTCTGTTTCTTTCGTCTAATTGATAGCCTCTCCCAGTTAAGGGTGGATAGGAGATGGTCTGAGGTCGTATCAAAAGGCAATTTTGTATATATTGTAGCTGCACGATTCTGCAATTTTTGGAGCTTATCACTCAAGTAGCCACTCAGACAGACCCAAACCAGGCTGCATTAATCAAAGTTTGGCAAAATTAGAGCATTATAAATTTGAAGGGCAGTTTCCTTCGGAATAAAGGGGCGCACCCGTTTAAGGGCACCTATAGCTGAGGATACCTTCTTGCTTGTTTCTTTAACGTTTTTGCACCAAGTAAGGTGAGCATCGATGGTAACACCCAGGGATTTGGTATGTCCAACCCTCTTGATGATTTGATCGTCAATTCTTATTTCGACGTCTTCATTTTGGACAGATAATCTCTGCCTTGACCCAATTATTATTAACTCTGTTTTGGCAACGTTTAAATTAAGCTTGTTCGCTTTAAGCCAGCAGCTTAGGTTACTTAGTTCAGGGGTTAAGGCTCGTTTGAGATCCGTTAACGTTTTAGCCGATAGTGTAATGTTTGTGTCATGAGCAAACATCCTTGGCGCAGCGGTCAGCAGGCAGTTGGGGAGATCATTAATATTAATGAGGAAAAGCAAAGGACCCAGTATACTGCCCTGTGGAACGCCGCACGTTAGATCGCGAGTAGTTGATAGTTTGCCGTTGACATTACATATTTGGGTTCGGCCACTTAGATACGACAGGACCCACCTGATAGCTGCCTGGTCAACACCCATCAATGACATTTTACGCAAGATAATCTCGTGATCAATGGTGTCGAATCCCTTAGTAAAGTCAATGAAAACAACGCCATTTAGTAGCCCATTGTCGATGTCAACTGACCAATTATTTGTCGCCTCAAGCAAAACCGTAAGAGTGCTATGTAAGGAGCGGAACCCTGATCGGCAACTTGATAGTAATTTGTTATCATTTAAATAATGGTAGAGTTGGCTGTAAACAATTTGTTCAAAAACTTTAGAAACTATCGGAATAACAGAAATCGGCCTTTAATTGTTAGGATCCGATTTAAGACCCCTCTTAATAATCGGAGTTACTTTGGCCGATTTCCATTCGTTTGGATGTATCCCAGTGAGAATAGATTTAGAAAATATAGCGGTAAGTGAAGGTGCGATAATACCAGCAGCCATCTTCAACAGCTTGCTCGGAATCTTGTCAAGACCAATTGCTTTTTTGTCATCAATTTTCTTTAAAAGAGTTAAGAGCGAATGCACAGAAGAATCGAGCAAACCGTGGCCACAGCTCAAAACCTAACCTACCATCATTTTAAGTTTAGAACAAGGCTTTAAAGACTTTATAACAATGTTGCTGTTAAAATTTCAAAATGCGACCGAGTTTGGAAATTATTTGGGATTTTCGATTTCAAAGGTCTGCGGGCCTAAAATTAGCCGCCGAACACGGGGAAACAGTCCTGTGACGGAATTGAGCTGAATTTCATAAACGAGCGAATATATTGGCAATTTTCCATTTAAAATTCACGAAACAGATATCTAACAATTTAAAAACGGCTCATTTTTAAAGTTTAAGAAGTACATTTCAGCGAACGAGCAAAATTCTGATACATAATTTGTATAATGCGGTGTCCTCTCCAAACTGTGGCACACTTGTGAACTGGTCTTCAAGTCTCGCTGCATATGCACGGAAGGCTTTGTCGAGGATGGTTTCAATTTCTAGCGCACGGACGTGCTTACCGCTGTCCAAGTGCCTCTGCAATTCCGAAAACCTCTGATACGATTTCGTGCAGCCTACCTCGGGAGATGCGTATAGCTCACAACTTTCGGAAGGTATACTAGTTGGTGGGGGATCCTCCCGCGCTCTTTGGAAAGCAATTGAAGTCGTTGCTGTTCTGGAATTGACAGCAGAGAACTGGTCAGACACCTCCTTGCCTGCAGAACCAGTAGATAACAGCGCTATCTGAAAATTCGCGGCAATGTTTATCTTTGATAGTGGAATCTTCTTTCCCGGCCCTATTCCGTATGCTTTCTCTTCCATAGGCGAATGGATGTGCTGCCATATTGTACGTTTGCCACAGTGCTGACTCCATCGAGTTTTACTTGTGCTGTAGAACTGGGCGAGACTACACTGTCGCAGAGGGAGACATTAAGACCAGGTATACCTCCCGAGGATTGTGTGGCATCCACCATTCGACTTCCTGTTTCTACATTATGACCCTCACTCAGATGAACTCTAATGTGGGCCTTGATTGTTGCCCCCTTCCTATCGCAGGCCCCTTTACCGCCTTGGGGGTCTGAGAAGTTCAATCGTCGCACTGTTACACCATGAGAGTTACCAACTTGAATTGCGCCAATGATGGTCCCACCGCTTCGAAAACAATCGGCGTTATCTTGTCCGCAGTACACTGTACGTAGGGTCGGCATGACTCTCTTCAGCTTACCGATGGCATCGGTCATGATCGCTTGAACGGCTGGACTATCCTGGTTGAAAGACGTGGCTAAACGTGAACATCTAGAGATCTTGGTCGGGAGCCATGCGGCGAGTGGCCACTGTTAGAGGCCAAGAAATAGCGCACTTGCGAAACCAATCAGTCTGGCTCTCGCGATATTTCCTTGGCAAAACCTTCATTTTCCAAGCTTCTATCAGTAGGAGGGACTTCTCGTTGAGGCTGTACAGGACTTCGAGCCGCGCGTCGTCTTGGTTGATACTTCTTAGTAGGTGTGCCTTCTGCGACAGGATTTTCTGTTTCGACTGATCAGATACGAGCAAGAGCTCTCCTCTGATGTCTTCAGAGACATCGTTAGCAGACATCAACTGGATCCCCTCTTCTATCTCATGTAGAACTGTTGTCAACTCTTCGCAGCTATGGCATGTATCTTTGTGGTCGCGACTTGACTGATAGTCTTTGTCACGAGTGTCGCTCAGGGCATATTGTCTGCAGTGGTCGGGGACAGTGGAAATCTTTGCCACATGCACCAGAATCAAACAATGCTCTCAAAATCAGAAGAGTCTTTTCGAAACAAAAAGGCGGGCTAGAGGATAGTTAAACCACCGGTCTAATCATGTTTCCATAAGAAGGACGTTTAATGAGACTGGGAAACTATTTTAATTCCAGCTATAATTTGCAAGCGTTGCACCATGGTCGTTGAGTAAATTCGCGAACAACTTGTTAAGAAAGAGTAGCGGTATGACCGCGACAGACTTGCTTCTATCCTTCGTTTGAAAACCGTACTGGTCGCCAACTATTTCTTGAAAAGAACAAACTGTTTCCTCCCTACCAGCCATGGCGAACAGCTAGGATCAAATGTTACTTGCGCACTGCTTTTAATGAAGGAAGAGACTAGATGGTATAATTTCATCTACTCTGCTTTTGTTAAGCGCTCTTTCTAATGTAGGACAAGTCTAGATAGTAGAAATTAATGCAGCTTTTAAGCAAAATTAAATCCTTAAGTGTTAACAGGGATGCATTTAATAACAAGAGAAATTTAACTCAACAGAAAAGTTAGAAAAATATCAATTTTCGGACTTTGTCGTCTCGGTAAGAGAAAAATAGAACTGGAAAAGTATATTGCCACACGTGAAAATAAACTCAATCGTTTTTACACGAAGTGGAGGGATTCTTTGCAACGGTCATTTTAAGGTGTTATTGTTAAGAAATTTAACTTAATTTTGATCTCAAAGATTAGAATTGAACGAAAAAAACTTTTTGGGTGAAAAAGTAGAAGTCTGTCGCATTTGCGAAATGTTTACTGGGAAATGGAAATACAATAGCGGAAGTATTCAGCCTGTAATTTTCTATTCAAAGCACGTTATGACAAGTCTGACTATATCATTGGTAGCCCATACTTAAAAAGCCGCCTTAAACCTTGAAATTTAATTTATTTGTCTTTCTTGCCTCGTGCAAATTATATATCTTCTGAAGACTCATAGCACCTAGAACATGCTCTATCAGTTTTAAAAGTGGGACAATATATTTGCTAACCATCTTAGTTTACCATTTTTAAAATAACAGGACAGCTGGTCATAAAAGAAAATGAATTTGGTACTCCTTGAGTGTTGTGGTATCCCATGTACTTATTTTTAGCCTGAGACAATCGTAAATTGCCTGGTGACGCAGTAAGAGGTACCATACTTTGGTTTGTTTACTCACCGTCGCTGTTCAGCAAATACACTGCTTGCTACAAAGGATCCAAATTGCGCTACAGTGTTTTCATACTTTACCTACTTTATTTCAGGTAAGGCACGGCAAAGCTTATTTATTTACGACGACTGGAGCGAGAATTATTTCTTGATGTCATTCTGATTTCGCACTCACGGGAAAACAGACCTAAAGTAGACTCAAGCCTGCTCGCAGTCGCCATTCTCCAATCCACAAGATCTCAAGAACAGAAATTACCCATTGAACGGCCTCTCCTTTAGACGATAAGTAGAACTTCATTAAAACAGGTACATATTTAAAGAATCTTGTCAGTTTTTGCCTTCAAAAAAGCTTAAATCGACGCTTAAAACTGGAATGACTTGCACGTGCCAATTGACCCGAGAGTCAATTAGCAGTTGGCGGGTGCAAAATAACTCCAAAATAATCGATCTATTTTTGGAACGTTCGCAAAAAATACCGGACAAATTTCCAGATAATGTTCAACTGCTATCTCCCTTTGGTTAGTAACCGGGATTTGGGGTGATTTAGTGAATTCCCCCATATCGAAAATTCGATTTTGGTTTTTGCTGTAAATTGTTGTATTTATAAGCATTATGCAAATTATGTATTGGAATTTTGCTCGTTCGCCGATATTTTCTTCTTAAAATTTAAAAATGTACCGTTTTTAAATTGTTAGATATCTGTTTTGTGAATTTTAAGTGGAAAATTGCCAATATATTCGCTTGTTTATGAAAGGCAGCTCAATTCCGTCACTGGACTGTTTTCACGTGTTCGTCGGCTAATTTTAGGCCCGCAGACCGTTGAAATCGAAAATCTCAAATAATTTCCAAACTCGGTCGCATTTTGAAATTTTAACACCAGCAGTGTTATAAACTCATTAAAACCTTATTATAAACTGAAAATGAAGGTAGGTTAGGTTTTGAGCTGTGGCCACGGTTTGCTGATTTTGCTTGATTTTTCTGTACATTCACTCTTAATACCATATAATATTAGGACTTTGCAAAGAAAACGATTTATCAGTAGTTTCCAGATAAAATTCAGGATTTACTTCTACGGGAGGAATATCTTCTGCTAATACTTGCGCAATATTAGTGAAGTGTTCGTTAATAGTTTCAGCTATGTCTTCCGGATTACTAACTACTTTATTATCAGCTTTGATTTCCAAGATATTGGACATCTTGCCATTGTTACGGGAGGTTATCTCGTTAATTATGTTCCATGTTTTCCGCAAATTTCCTTTGTTAGCTTCCAGGTTGTCAGAAACATAGAGTTTCTTTGCGAGCTTAATTGCCTTATTTGCCCGGTTTCTAGCACGCTTGTATTGATCCCATGTGGCTGAATCATTGGAAGAGATTGCCTTCTTTTTAAGGGAATCTCTTCTTCTTGTTTTGCACAGGACATCACCTGTAATCCATGGACATCGCTTTTTACGGACTCTTTTCAATTTTAGTGGTGCATGTTTGTCGACACAGGTGAGAAACATTTTTTTCCATTCATGCCACATGTCATTTGGATCAGAATACAAATTGACATTACCCCATGGCATTTGATTGAGATCTCTTAAGAACTTGTTACTGTCAGAGTGCTTAAATTGCCTCGTTTCGATCGTACGAGGACCATTACGGTCATAGCGGGCCTTATGTGTTAGGAAAACAAGAGAATGATCACTTATACGTAGGTGGATGACACCCGATCTTGAAACCTTCTCTGGGGAGTTTGTTATGCATAAGTCAATTAGAGTTTTAGAAACTGAAGTGACACGTGTTGGTTCGCTAATTAACTGGGTAAGACCATATATGTCAAAAATGTTAATCAGAAAGGAGGAAATATGTGCATTTGCTTCAGGCAACAAATTGCAGTTAACATCACCAAGTATATATGTTTCTTTGTTTTCGGCGTCAATTTTGGCGATTACTTTTTCAAACTCATCAAAAAAATCAGGTGAAGAGCTAGGGGGTCGATAACTTTACGATCTTTCCTAACCAGTTCAAAGCCAAGCAAGTAGACTTCGTTATCATGCACCGTAGAGTCTAATTTTGACTCGTTGATTACTAAAATATCAACTCTAGAAGAGGACATAAAAACTCTAAGATCGTCAATATGGGACAGAAGACTATTTATGTTAAGAGACGCACAGACTAAACCCCGACCAAAGATACTAGAATGGTTGGACTTACCGCGGTCGTTACACTTGCAGGCATCAGCTAGATCGGATTCCCAGACGGCACTGTCCTAATCTACACGTAAATAATTAATAAAATTCTGAGCGAGACGCGAGGTTCCACCCTTGTTTAAGTGGAGACAACTACCATTGAGGTGTCAGTGGCAGAAATGTTTGAGTGATCAATAAAGCCCCAGGACTTTTGCTTGCAAAACTGCTTAAGAACTTTATTCACATCAGGAACTTTACTGGCCAAAGATTCATCGTCAGATCTAGTGATGAGACTGGATATTGTAATCATTGCTGGAGATTCCGAACTAAATGATGCGGCTAGGTCAATCAGTTCTTCTGCACATTCACGAGGGGAGTTGCTAGATCTTAAATTATTGGTTCCAGCATCGATAATTATCTAGTCCGGGTTTCTGCGTAAAAGTGGCTTGATGTGATCCTTCATGTCTTGCGTTGTGCATCCTGGGAATGTGGCTATCTTGACTTGTGACTTCCTTGACATTTTGTGGCCTCGAAGATATTTAAGTGTAGAATCTCCTGCTATGATAACCTTCTTCCGGCGGTCGGGCTGTAGTTGGTCGTGATCGTCTAACAGTTCGGTTGGAACAGTTTCAATGGCTTTCCGCTTTCTAACCTCTGATGAGGAAGAAGATGTACCTTGGCCATCGTCATCGCTGTTTACTTTTTATTGACTGCATTTCTCACTTTCACTTCTTTGTTGATTCGAAGGGGCTCAAAACTGTTTCGGGTTTCGGTGATATTGGTGTTCACTGGATTCTGGCTACGTTTAGCATTTTCATTCTTGCCTCGCGACTTAACCACATGGACCCAACAGTGGCTTGACCTTGGTTGACTGTTTTCAACTTCAACTTTCAACTTTCCTTGCATAATGATGGTTAATGCAAGCCTAAGGGAATCATTCTCTTGTTCTAATGACAAAACGCGGCTCTCAAAGGTCAAACACTTTTCTTATAACTCTCTGATTGCATTGTCTTTTTTGGACACAGAGGATAATAACGTTTCGCACCTCTTCTTGTAATCAAGGGGTTCGGTACAAGAAGCATTTTCGTCTTGATTTTTGGCATTCATAGTGGACAAAAGCTTTGTATTTGCTTCAACTTGTTTCTGAAGTATCAATAAATCGAGTTTTAAACCCTCAATGTCGGTCACAATTACTGGATTTGATCGCTCTTGAGTGCAATTTGACGGACTCTCATCTTCGACCAATATTCGACTATTACACTGATCACTGTTGGCTTCCTCTGATAGTGATGGTTCCATTGTTTGCTCAGTTGATACCAAAGGTTCCTGGTCTTGCAAATCCGTTGGCATTTCTGGTTTCTTTCGAACCAGTTCTACTAACTTATCTTTTAAAGCGGGGCCATCACGTCCCTGAAAGTTCAAGGCTCGTTGTTTTTTGTTATACCAGTTAATAATTACATTACCGTTGGAATTTTTGAATTGCTTCGTATTTCCATCAGGCGTCAGCCACTTCCCTTGCTGATTTAGAACATTTGCCACGAAATTCTTAAGCGAGTCGAGGTCGTTTGACCACATTAACATGTCGCCATTAAGATGAAGATATTCCAGTTCACAAACCTCAGGGTTGAGCGAACAAGACTCGGTTTTTGGGAGTGAATCCTGGTCATCAACAGAACCAGAAACTGACCATCCGTCCGCCATCCGGCGCGTGGTCGCTCCACTTGTCACTGTCTTGCCACTGTCTTTTGCTCGCCTCAAATTCTGCTCGCATTTCCGGCTTCACAACGTCTTCCAACTTTTCGCCGCTGATCGCCATGTATTTGCTGTCGGTGTCCATCTGGATCAGCTTGAAATCGCTCCTATCGACAAACCTGTCGAGAAAGTCTTAATAAAACTCCAACATCCGCAGCTTCGCCAGCTGATACACCGCGATGCCGACCTGAAAGGGTCTTTTGATTGTGATCCGCGGCTTTCGGCTTTCCAGCTCGTATGCGTCCCGAATTTCATCAAGATCGCAGAAGAAGGCGCTTCGAAGAACCTTGTAGACGACCTTCTCGTCTTTCGTGTAAATCACGTTGGTTTGCCGCTCCACGGCTTCAATCATTTTCCCGTACGCGCTGTTTCCCAGCAGCTTGAAAACCTCAGCGAGAAGTGCTTTGTTTTTTTTCCACGTCTCCCGTGCGGCGTGCCTCCGTCACCTGCTCCACGAACCAGGTGAAGATTTTCTGCAGCTGGTAGTCAATTGTTCGGTGAACCGCCGTGATTTCCGCCCTGTGGTCCACATACCACCGCAGAAGAGACGCGTAAACCAACATCTTTTCTGCGGCCATCGATCCCTTCAACTTTTTTCCGTCTCCGTGGGTTCAGCCTGTGCACTGCTGGTAGTTCGAGTGTGTCGCCGATGGAAACCGAAATTGGCACGTGCGCATTTTCCAACACAAGCGCGCCTGTCGGCTCTTTCGGCTGATTGTTGTCACCGTACGCCTCGAAGTCCTACATAATTGCGTGTGGGAAGGATTTTTTGAAGGTTTGTGGCTTTTTCCCACTGCGCCCAACTTCACACGGCCACCCCTCAACGACGTGGAACCCCGCAGCGCGAACCGCTCTTGTCCGAGCCACGGTGGCCCGGAAGAGGTCTTCGCTGGTCTTGTTCCTGCGGTCAGCGATTGTCTCTCGGCCCTGAAAATGACACCCATGATATTGGAACACAGCTTTGGTTGCGGGGTGAAAACCATCCACGGGGGCCCCAGCGACCAACTGCTCTCCACCATGTCCACACATAGCATGATGAATATGAATTTTTCGGTGTTTTGCTTCTCTTTCAAGCCAGTTGGTAGCCCGGCGTAAATTGTTTTGTCGGGAAAGAAAGCTTTCTCCAAGGCTGTTTGCAGCGCTTCCACTTTTACGGCTGGACAAACAATTTGCGTCTCACCTCGAGCGCAGATTTGGGTGTGGAGTTGAAGGTGGCAAGATTGTGTGAACCTTGCGCAGCAGTGCGCGCACGCGTAGACTTCTGCCAACTTTTCAATGTTCTTGATGAGAAATGCGTGCCCGTCGAAAGCACCGATTGACAAAATGTTTTTCAGCTTTGCTGGCGCGTTTCGTCTGAGGTGCCAAACCACCCCTCCTTCTGCCGGCTCCGGCTCATAAACACGAATGCCGAGCCACTCGGAGACAGCTTTCCCCAGGTTGAGGTGTTGCTCAACCTTGTCCAGCTCATCAAGCGAAGTCTTAGAGCCTGTGTGCAATGATCTGGTCTCGCCCCGAGGGACACAGCAATACAACGCCATAGACAGAGATTGTCTTAAAAGGTGTCCAGCGCCACCATTGCTCGGCCGTGGGCGAGGTTTCTCACCAGTCCGGAAGGGGGCTTGTTCCAACCAACGGCTAGCGGTCCAGCACGGCCCTCACATCAAGGTTGAAAAAGCCCTAGAACACCCATTTCGTGTTTGCCTTCTCAGTTTGATTCACGCCCAGCCGATCTGCCTCTTTGCTCTTCAACCACTCTGCAGCTTCTGCCAGGGAGCGGAACCATGGAGAGCCTTTGTTTTTAAGCTGCACAATCACGTCGCCGTTTTCGACGACGACGAGCATCGTTTCAGCAAAGGAGTAGTCCTCGGAAATCCCGGTGACAAACAACAATGATAAAGGCTGCACGATCACGAAGTCTTGGAGCAGTCTTGGCGCGGGCCGCCCCTGTGCAACGATCTGGTCTCGCCCCGAGGGACACAGCAATGCAACGTCAGAGACAGAGACAGAGACAGAGACAGAGACACCTTTCATAATAATGATAAAGGCTGTTAAATTTAAAAAATTAGGACCTCTGTGGTATAAAAGTAAGACTTTCTGAAAACGTTGTACGCTATTGAGTTCTGGATCTTATCAAAGCTTATCCTCTCAACAGTCTTCGTTTCACACTTGTTCGCGATTCGATCTCTGCCGTTTTTTCCTGTCATAAGAAGAAACATAGATGCTACGCTGGTAATCGTACCTCCGTGTCATTTACGGTTAAATAATTTAAAAAAAACTCTTGCCGGTAAGGTAACATTTTCTTTCAAGCGTTACTACCGGTAAATCGTTTTCCCTTTGCTTCTAGGTACTCGTACATGTACAAACACATGTCCAATATACACGAACTGAAAATACAGCCGAAAAAGCCTCAATTAACGCTGGAGGCCGTGAATAAAATAGAATGAATAGCGCGCAGTAATAATGACTGACTGGAATAGCGCTCCGAAATGTTGAATGCTTCGTTCTTCAAGCGTGGGGAAATCGCCGCACGCTTTCTAAAAGCACCCCAAAATGGCGAATATTTATATGCCTCGTTCTATAAGCCGCGAGTCCAAACAAGCGCACGTTACTCGTGTATACCTCGTTGTTTAAACCATACAGCCATAAGGAGAAAGGCGCAAAAAGCGCGCTACACTTGTGTATGCCTCGTTCTCTAAGCCACGAGCAGAAAGAAGCGCGCGATACACGTGTATATGCCTCGTTCTTTAACCCACGAACCCAGAATGCTTCTCAAAAATAGAATAGCATTCACAAATGTTGGCCCAAATGTTGCGAATGTTTCGTTCGTTCGTAGCGAAGTTAATACCGTGACAACATGCTGCTCAGAAATGATGTATGCTTCGTTCTCAATCGAAACAAGCGCACTACACATGTGTATGTCTCGTTCTCTAAGCCACGAGTAGAAAGACGCATGCGTTACTCATGTATATGCGTCTTTCTTTAATCCACGAGTCCAAACGCGCGCCTTACTCGTGTTTATGTCGTGGTTCAAATTTTATTTTGGTTTAAATTTTTTTAATCCAGTTAATTTTTTTCAACCTAGTTCATTTTTCTTAACCAGTTTATTTTTTTTAACTGGTTTGTTCTTATCAACTGTCTAAAAAGGGCTTTTATTTTTGGGGTGTCGTTAAAAAATAGGGCATGGAAAAATTTTTTTTGGGGGGGGGGTGGGGGGAGGGTCAAAAAGAATTTAAAAACTTTTTTTCAAATCACTTTTTGCTTTCCTCCAACCTTGCATTAGTTAATAAATTATAACTGGTAGCCAAAGTTAACCAAAGTTAAGATGAGTTCTGATAAAACAACATGAGGCTAATATTGTAATACAAACATATACAATAGCATTACAGCATGGTCTCCCTAACCCTTCCATAAAAGCTAACCATTTAAAGTCAGGGCTTACGCCTAAATAATAAGATCAGTGCCTAACCCTACCCCCCTAAACCCCAATCCATAACCTCCCTAACCACTAACCCTAACCGTTTACTTAATGTTTTTGTGTACTAACTTTTTTGAGGTACATGTAAGTTCAGTTAAAGAAAGGAAATAGAGTTTGTGCAATGAAGAAAAACTTCCCATGATTGTAAAAGAATGAACTGGTTTGAAAAAAATAAACTAGTTTGAAAAAATTAAACCGAATTGAAAAAAATTAACCAAAATAAAATATGAACCACAACATATACGTCGCTGTTTAAACCATAAGCACAAAAGCTAAATCGACAGAAACAAGAGCGCTACACATGTGTATACCTCGTTCTTTAAGCCACGAGCAGAAACAAGCGCGCGTTACTTACATATATATGCCTCGTTCTTTAAGCCACGAGTCGAAACAAGGGCGCGTTACTGGTTTACACCTCGTTCCTTAACCACAGTGGAAAAATGCATCTCATTAGCAGAAATAATAACATGCCGAAAGACTGAAACAAGCCCGCTACACATGTGTATGCGTCGTTCTCTAAGCTATATATCTTGAAGCCATGAGTCCAAACAAGCGCGCGTTACTCGTGTATACCTCGTAGTTTAAACCACAAGCAGAAAAGGCTCGACAATAATATCGCAGTATCCCTCGCTTACACTAACAAGCTGAAAATTTCTAAGTCCAAATAAGATGCATTTGTCCACTTTCTGTTAGTCTCTCGCTAAATGACTTCCGGTAAGTCGGGCCGTCTTTTCATATGACGGGTCGTGACGATCCGGGTGTGATCGACTCTATCCGTCAACATTTCTGACCTCCTCTATAGCGTTATGCTGAAATTGTTCTAAGTCTCTCGCCAAATGACTCCCGGTGAGTCGGGTCGTCTTTTCATATGACGGGTCGTGACGACCCGAGTCTAGTCGGATCGACTCCATCAGACAACATTTCTGACAATTCTATAACGTTATACTAGAATTTTTCTAAGCCCCTCACGAACTGAAATCCTGTGAGACGGGTCGTCATTCATATGACGGGTCGTGACGATCCGAGTCGGATGGACTCCATTCGACACATTTCTGAGCAGCAGTATAGCGTTATGTAGAAATTGTTCCAAGTCTCTTGCGAAATCACTTCCGGTGAGACGGGACGTCTTTTCATATGACGGGTCGCGACGTTCCGAGTCGGATCAACTCTATCCGACAACATTTCTGACCCACTTTATAGCATTAAATTTATTCTTATTTCTTCAATTTATTCTTCTGACGGATAAGCCATCTCTGGTATAAAAAACAAACTCCAGATGTGTTCAATGCTAACGTAATTTCTGATGAGAAGATGTTACGCTATTGTTTTCTGCAGTAAATTATTCCATCAGTAGATACTTTTCATAATCCATTTTAACGGAGTTTTACTTCCATTCTTGTTCTTTCTCTCCATAAGATCGAATTTTGAACGACGTTTCAAGTCAGCGCATTCTTGAACAGCTTGATGCCGATAACGCAAATGACATTAAACCACTTTTGCGCCAGTGTTAAACAGTTTGGTTTTTGCGTGAATTTTTTGGAAACATTTTTTTTATTTTTGAACGAATCAGGGAAAGTATCGCGTAGAATGTAACGCGATATCAAGAACTCGTAGGAGCCTGGCGTGCGAAATATATCACATAGAATAATGTAATTCCTTAACACAAGCGAAATACACCTCGTTCCGTTAAACCGGCGTAGCCTGTCTGCACCCTGTAGCAACACTGGTCAATCCGTGATTCTAAGGATTTTGTTTTAGCATTCAACGCGTTGAAATAGGGCAAAAAAAGTGTCAAGGTAGTAACACAAAAAGCCTGATAATTATTCCCTTTTCTTGCGAACACATCAGGCAGTTCTTTCCATCAACTTTTTCATATATTGCTGAGGAGGATTGTACAGACCGAATCCCGGGTGCATTGTCTATCACGGTGTCGCGTAGAATTCACCCAAAACATCAGCGTTTGGATCAAGACATTCCACGTTCTTTGCAGCAGGGGCAATCTTAAGCGTTTCAACAGTTATCGAAGACAGTCCTACCTAGCAGTATGCAGTTATCCTTGATACTTCTAGGATCTGAATGTCACCGAAAGGTGGCATATTCACAATGCGAGTCACTGAGTGAGTGGTTTGAAGATGATTGATATGAATAACTGGTTCGCTGTCGCACTTTCAAATGAAAATTTGTATCATGGATGTCAGTCTAGAAGATATCAGTTAGTAGTTAGTCCATCCTCAAATAAAATATTCTATTTTAGATCATATTAAAAGTTTTTATCATTTGAACACGTTGAACAACAAGTCCCACAGCTGACTAAAAATGGTTTGTAAAGAGTGTAACAGAATCCGATTTCCTTGGCAACTTTATAAATGCCTATTACAGGCGAATTCTAATATTGGTTTTGTCTATGGTCCTTTTTGTTCTTAAGTAGTTACTTTACTGGCATGCAATCAGAACTAAAATACAACACACACAAAAATACAAACCACCATAGAGTTTGTTATAGCTCTAGCTAAATTATCTGAAGCATTGAATTACTGCAGTTTACAATCAATCCCGTGGAGCAGGCATCTCTCAGTTAACAAGGCTTCTATCTTGTAAAAATTGACCATATAAGAGAATAGAAAAGTAATACAAGTTGTTGATATCTTACCTCTTCGTGCAGAATACACCTCGACTTCACGGAGCCACAAATGGCCATACTGAGTGGTAATAATAGTCACATATCTTCCATACAAACTGGTTGGGCGACAGAAAAATGTATAACGACCATCAAAGAAGTCAAAGCTTCTGGCACACAAGGAACCATGAGGAACACTTAGCGCTAAGCCTAAAAAAGGAAACATGGGATGATGAAATAAAAAAGTGCAAGTTTAAATCACGACCAGACCAATTCACAAGGTATTTAGCAATTATTCTATGAGGTCGCGCTTGATATGAAGTGATAAATAACCCGAAGGATGCGCTTAGTGCCGATTTGGTTATGATCATTTCATATCTAGCAAGCCCGAATAGAATAGTTGTTTTACTAGAAAAAGCAAACTCTACGACGACATTAAGTCATGTAATTTAGAATCGAGACAAAAAAGTGAAAGAAAGGAATGCAAAAAAAAAAGAGAAAACCGACAAAAGGAAACATTGGTCGATCACACGACAAGCGAAAAGGGCGCGAAATCCTTTGGATGTGTTGCAACGTTTCTGGGCAAAGTTGAATGAATTCAATGAAACTAGCAGAGAGCAACGTAGAAGCTTCACTTTTGGAAAAAAATTTTTTTCTACTTATCTGCTGTTAACTGATGTAAATAGTCAGTGGTTTCGTAAAAGTTATTTCAATTTTGCGTAAAGAGGATGGCACAGCTTTCACATGGACGCATGAGCCGAAAGAAAAGAGTTTGTTATCCATTCAGACAACGGCGCAATGTGCGAATTTGATCAAAATGAAGGACCATTTTTAGTTTATATTGATGATGTGGAGCATTGTGCCACCAAAACTTGACGGAAACAAGTTACCTGAGGAATAAGTAAGAGAAATTCGAAGTTATGCTTCAAGAAATGGCTTTATTGAAAGTTGCCTGTTGCGTGGTACAAAAATTGGACCCACAGCCGAACAGAACGAACAAAAACAACGAGAACAGCGTCTTCTCATTTTTACAGCAGTTCGTATTTGTAAGAATTGAAAGTTTGAAGCTGGCGATTGATACGCTGCATCGAGTGCAGGTAAAAGAACATTTTCAATGTCTGTCACTTTTTATTTTAAAAAAATTGCTGATCCCTCAAAAGATTTTTAATAGTGAATGCTGCTGTAAACTTGCTGCTAAAGTAGTGGTTGTTCAGTTTGTTTTGAATAGACTGATCCATGAGCATATTTGCAGACTTGTGACACTTGTTGTTGAATACACTTTTGCCATTTCGTTTAGTTAAGTTAAGTTCAGAAACGCTTGCGGTGTTTCAGTAAATGAAAGTGAATTTTGTTATAAACTGAACATCAACAGCTCGGAAATATTCTCATGGCTGAAAAAGACACTCAGCAATGAAGAAAAGTTTATTTCCGTTTGTATTTCAGTTCCGGTGTCGGAATTTCTTCTTGTTAAATTTGCTGTGAAACATTTCTTGAATGGCTGCCGGTTTCGAAGTAAATTTTCATTCAGCTTTCCAGTTTAATTATTTGCTGAAGCGTTCATTGACCATATTTCTCGCAGCAGGTATACGAGCTGACAGCCTGTGTCCGGCTAGCCAGTGAAAATGCTAGAAACCTGATCTCCGCAGTTCAGTTTTTAATAAAAGAAAATAATAATGTGTTTTTCTGTGCAGGTATTAAATTTGCTAGTCGATAAACGCTGTACAATAAACCGCATCCATCTTCACGTTGCTTTAATTAAATGCAATATCACCTGGTCCAGTGTGCTGCTTCATTTTATAAGGAAAATGAAAAATGTGGAGTCTATTTACATATATTTTGACAAACCTGAAATTCTTTATGTTTGTTTAATTTCCTTACCACAGTGTATAGCTTTGTTGGTTGTAAAATGTTAAGTGCAACGTACCCACTCTGATGTCAATCCGTGATGAGTGGGATGAGCGGCCTTCAATGTACCCTGCAGACACAGGCTCCACTCGCCCCAGGTCCACCCTCCACCATTCAGTATCCCGGTACCAGGTCCATGAATATGTGCCAATGTTTCCATCCACTGCTCTGCTTGCTCTATTGCCGCCTCTTGTGCTTGACTGTTCCGCTAACTTGTTGAATACCAGATTTTCTTATTTAAACGAAAAGACATAAATCGTTAAGGACTCAGTTATCAGAGATCACATTCAGGATTCCTTTAACGTGCATTCGCTCGGAAAACCCACTCCATATTTTCAGCTGTTTTTTCGGGTTTTGTTTTCGTCAGGTTTTATTCTGTCTGTTTATAGGCCTGAGCGTATGTTCTGCTTATTCTTTAGCAGAAGATAACAGAGATGTTTTATTATTTCAACACGTGATTAATTTAGGGCAACTTTTTCAGTCACGTTTCAATTATTGTTACTTATAAACTGAACCTAAAAGCACAAACGAGCCAAAACCTTTTAACGACGTAGGCACAGAAATAAAATAATTTGTCATTTCATTTGTTCCTTTTCCTCTTTTTGCATTCGTTCGTATAACCCACGCTATATAATCAGCTGTTTTTCGGGTTTTGTTTTCGTCAGGTTTTATTCTGTCTGTTTATAGGTTTGAGCGTATGTTCTGCTTATTCTTTTTTAACAGAAGATAACAGAAATATTATATTATTTCAACACGCTATTAATTCAAGGCAACCTTTTCAGTCACTTTTCAATTATTGTTACATATGAACTGAACCTAGAAACATTAACAAGCCAAAGCCTGTTAGAGGAGGCACAAAAATAAAATAATTTATCATTTCATTTGCAGCTCACGAAAACCTACAGGTAAAGAACTGGCAAAAGGCCGTTGTTTTACGATGACTGTACCAGTTGTAAACTACAAGCTTGTAGTAAATTTGTCAAACAACGAGTGTGCGGTGAATTAAACCACAACTGCACAAGCATGCAGTTTGCGAAGTTAATTCCTAATGATCTTTTATTTGCAGTAAGACGTTTAGAATTAGAAGGAACAACAACAACAACAAAATGTAGTGCCTGAAGCTATGTCGATCATTGCTTTACATGTCCGTTAAAAGCTAAGAGTAAAGCTGTCTGAAATAGCTTGTTCAAATTCAGACATAAAGATTACGAAACCGTAAATTAAGTCTCCACTTCATTTTAACTTAAAAGAAATCCGCCGCGTGACAAAGAATACAAAGCTACCAGCCAAGTTCTTCATTTCCATTCAACATGACACGGTTTTCGACCGTCGTCATGATTTTTGCTTTGTGCGGGCGAGCGCGGATAAAAAAAACTACCGAAACAGGCTTTTTTCACCGCTGATCATTTGGTTGGCTCCACTTCTTTCACGTTTGGATGGATCCCATCATAAACAAGGGAATCAGATTGGAACCATTAACATATTAAGTTTTTCTCTCAAAAGTTAATAGAATATGGTTTTACTATGGAGAAAGAAGTAGATCATAAATTAGCATTCTTGGATGTCCTGGTTCATAACGATCCTCTACGTCTTCGGACGTCCGTTTTCCGCAGGAAAACTTTCACAGGTCTCCTTACCAACTATTTCAGTTTTACTGCATTCTCCTACAAAATTGGTATTGTTAGAACGCTGGTTGACAGGGTTTACAAAATTAACAACTCTTGGCTGGGCTTTCATAATGACATAAAGAATCTCACTTTTATTTTACGAAAAAACCTCTTCCCTGTTAATATTATAGAGAAGGTTGTCAATCAATGTGTTGATGTAACTCGAAACCGCCTTTCAGATAACGCGCAGGTTCAGCCATCTGTTTCATCTTACTATTTTAAGTTATCTTATGTAGGTCCCTTTTCTGTGGAAGCACAGAAAAGATTACGGGAACTCGTTCAACGTTACTGTGCGAATATTGAAATCAAGTTGGTATTTTCTTCTCTCAAAGTCGGTAGTATGTTTAGTGTGAAGGATCCTGTGCCTTTCTATCTCCGTTCGCGTGTTGTTTACAAATTTTCTTGTGCAGGATGTAATGCCTGTTACATCGGCGGAACCAGTCGACGTCTCTCAACACGCATTCGTGAACATCTGAGTAGGGACAGGAACTCGCACATTTTTCAGCATTTACAACAGTCTGAGGCATGCCGCAGACTTTGTTTAACGAGGTGCTTTTCTATTTTGGATTCTGCACCAAATAGATTTCAGCTAATTTTAAAAGAAGCCGCTCATATCCGCTGGGAAAATCCCACGTTAAACAAGCAGCTTAAACATGCCGAGCTGACTCTTTCTTTCTAACGTGGTTTCCCGTTGCGTTAGTCCTTTGTTATTAAGTTTTACTTTCTATGACAATTTTGTGCAATAGCTGTAATAATTTTGTTGTTTATACTTAGTCTCTCTATGTACATCCTATCTCATAAAATGTATTTTCCCAGGTCTCGCACATTTAAGTATTGCACGTTATTTTTAAAAGATTCGCGTCAACGGTAAAAACGCGTCAATGGTAGTATAAATTCAAATCACAACTGTAAACTATCTCACAACTGATGATGATTGTTGAACGATCGAAACATGTCTTGTTTTAAACTCAAAGTGGTTGTCCATTTTTAAAAAATATTAACTTGTCTGCCTTTATCAAGACCTTTTAGATCTAATGTGGTTTTTGTTTTGAGCTTAAGTTTTTACTCTGGTCCCTGGCAGTTGGCCTTGAAATGGCTTTGTCGACTGCTGTGGCAGTGATACGGCTGAGTCACGAGGCCTTGCCAGTGTGGGGGACCGTGTCGCTTGTCTGAATTTTAAAATCTCCCGTGTCGGTGTTTTCACTGTCGGAATTTTTTCATTTTATGTGCTGTCGCTACTCTTTGGGCCATGTCACTTGTCAGAATTTACCCTGGCAGGGCCTCAGTCACTGAAAAAAATTTTCGTTTTTCTTTCACGAAAGTCAATTACCAGATTCTTGAATTAATTCCACGCTAATGTAAACTTGAAAACCTGATATCGCACTCATCGTGACATATCGACTTTGTCGGGTGAAATTTAACGTAGAATTTACGAGTCAAGTAATGGCTTTTTTCAATGGAATCTTACACCGGGACAATGTAACATATTTGCTTCAGTACTTCGGCATTCAGAAATATCAAAAGTTTTGTGTTGCGTTTCTAATTAAATACCGTTAACTGCCGCTTACAGACCCCTTCCTCCTCCCCCCCCCCCCCCCCAGTTTAATGTATAAGCCCCTAAGGTTTTAAGCCCAGGAAAAACAAACAAACAAACAAGGGCTCCCGGATATAAGCCGGGATACGCCTCCTTCTAGCTTTTCTTGTTTTCAGAGATATTAAGCACTTTCTAGAAACTCTGTACTACTTCAAACAGAAAATTTTAAAGAATTATTGTAGGACAATAAGATGAACTTCAAAGGAAAAGTCTGAACTTCCGTGTTGTTACGTTCCAGTTTTGTTCGTGTTGTTAGTTTTAGCTATGTTCCAAATGTATTAAAATGAATTTGATTTATTATGACGTTTCGAAGCTTAATTAAAAAAAAAAAAGCAGTAAATGCAAAGCGTATTTTGATCAGCACTACTATAGCTTGTTTCGATGCGTTTTTCCTTTTCCGGTTATAAGCCACATCGGCTATAGCCCCTCCGTTTATAAGCTCTCTTAAGACCCCTTAGGAAGATATATAAGCCCAGGGTTTGCTTAGGCTGTTTTGCTATTTCCTCCCTACGTGCACAGTGTTGTAGAAAGGGGGAAGGGCAGGTTGTTGTGTAATATTTAAGACCAATAGTCAGCTTCGTTCTGTTCCCTGGAACACATAAGACGGTGTTACGACGCGCATTCCAGAACTAACGCCCGTGTATGAATGTGCACGGAGTTAACAGATAGCTCAGACGTGTGCTAAGTAGTTCCGGACACTTTTAATTTCAGACTCTTATTTCGTCAAACATTTACTGTGTCTGCTTTATTTTTCATATTTATATTAGGCGTCTAAGACACCTGATGCGTAAATCAGAGCCTTATGAAGATCTATAAGCCCAGTGTTTATAAGCGGCAGTTTACGGTGTTTTGCTATTACTTCCCGCTAAATATCGCGCTGAAGGCATTTTTGTAACAACCTACATGCACAGTGTTGTAGAAAGAGGGTGAAGGCGAGGTTGTTGTGTAATATTTAAGACCAATAGTCAGCTTCGTTGTGTTCCCTGGAAAAATAAGGCGGTGTTACGACGCGCATTCCAGAAGTGACTCTCGTGTATGAATGTGCATGGAGTTAACAGATAGCTCAGACGTGTGCTAAGTCGTTCCTGACACTTTTAATTCAGACGTTTGTTTCGTCAAACAATTTCTGCGCCTGCTTTAATTTTTCATATTTTTATAAGGCGTTAAAGACGCCTGATGTGTAATGCCATGTCAATAGGTAAAATTCAAACTAACGTTAAAGACCAGAGAAAGGATAAGCAATTTCCAAACCTTACGAAAGAAAATACAAGCGGCATTTAGACCACCTTACGAACACTACAGATCACTTCTTACGAGCTATTGGGCACTTTTTTGTCACATTATTTTCGACGCAAGCAAAGGCCTTGCAATAATGGATCAGACGGAAATGAATCAAAGTTGTAGCTGCAGTTACACTTTTTTGGCCAATTGTAGTTTTATCGCAGGCCACATTCGGGAACACTGAAAGACTAGGGTTATAACACCTGATCGCCTAGCCCACGTGTAGCCGCACGCAACCCTCCTCCTGTTTTTTCTCCGGGGGTGGGTACGGCTACACGTAGGCTACTGATCGCCTGCTGTGCGACTGTGCAGGTATCTGCTGATCGCAGGTTTCGTCACACAATTACGTGAACGTGGTTGCCTGAAGAGCCAAAGGCTTATGTTAATAATAATAATAATAATAATAATAATAATAATAATAATAATTATAATTATAATAATAATAATGATAATATTTAATACTTATATTGCGCTTTTTCTATAAGAATAATCAAAAGCGCATTACAGTTGGCATAGTAAAACTACTGACTAAAATTAAAAGTTAAACCTAAAACCTACAATCCTAACTTAATTTAAAATATTAAAAGCTTTAAAACTAAGCATTAAATTTAAGAAAAGGCCTGAGAAAATAAAAAAAGTGTTAATGTCGTTAGCTTGTCTTACTGAAAGAGGAAGGCTGTTCCATGAGACTGGGGCTACAACCATGAAAGAGCAATCCCCAATAGTCTTTTTCGTTCTGAACCTAGGACTTGCCAGCACTATGCCATTATCGTCTGGACGCAAATGATAAAATGTAAGGCGGTAAGATAAAGACTAGATTCTTAAGATAGCTAGGAGCTAAGCCCCAAAGTATCTTAACTGTAATAAGAAGAATCTTAAAATCTATACGTAAGCGCACTGGTAACCAATGAAGTTCCCTAAGTAAAGGGGTAATATGACAGTACTTAGGTGCGCAATACACTAACCGTGCACTAGCATTGATGACTCTTTGTAATTTCCAAATTTAATATTCCGCAACCCCAAACAATAAGCTATTACAATAGTCCAATCTACTTGTAATGAACGCGTGGACAAGCCTTTCAGTAGAAATAAAGTTAAAGATAATATAGCACTCATATATGAGAATGAATATATGAAAATCATATATTTGAACTGCAGATTAATGATTAAATATGTGACTGATCATCACAGCTATGAATACTACTTAAGCAGCTAACAGACCATCTGGGAGCTGGAAACGACCAGCTCCCCGATGACTTGTTAGCTCAGTCGGTAGAGCGCTGCACCGGTATCGCAGAGGTCGTGGGTTCGAATCCCGTACAAGCCTGAATTTTTTCCAGGCTTTAATTTCACTACTACTTAAGTAGTGTTCATAGCTGCGATGATCAGTCACATATTTAATCAATATAGCACTCGTTGAAAACTGTCAACAAACTAACTCCATGACAAAGTAGCCTGTATAGTAGGCAACAGGACACTCACGCACAGCAAGAAACGAAACCCGGTATGACTCTAGGAAATAAAATTTATAATTAACGTTATTTAAATCAGGAAACTTCCTGCTAAACATCTCTCAGCCATAAGCTAAAAATATGGCATTTCTCAACTAACGGTTAAACACTGAAAACGGCGGCCGCAAAGAACTCAAGGTTAGTGAGCAGCAACAGCTTTCATTCATTTTCTGGTGAAAATATACTTCGGTAACTTCTTGATCAAAAAGATAGCTTCTAATTCAAGACTTTTCCCTGCCCCGAAAATAGTTGGTACAGAAAGTGCCTTCGATATTGAACATAGCTAAATTTTTCAAGCTCTTCGTATAATGCGCAAGGAGGTTGAAATGCATTTTGTATTCTTTCGGTTCCCCGCAAGAGTTGGAAAACGCTCAAACTTTCTTTGGTCCTTGATGCTAATTTCGAACTATTCGCATTGGCATTTTTTAAAGTCCTCATACTTAATAGTTTAGTCAAAAAAATCCTGATATCCATCAAAATTAACCGGTAGCCAATGAATAAATAAAACGCTGGTTGATAGCTTACGATTGGTTGATAGCTTACGATTTAAAAGGAGAAATGCTACAAGATGATGTAATTAAACTGCTTAAAACTGTTCTTTGAATTACCTCGTGAGTAGATTTCCACCTCGCATAGCTGAAGAAACTGTCCTTTTGTGGCTATGATGCCAACAAATCTGCCAGTGCCAAAATATGTGTAGTCCAATATAGTGTCGATATGGTAGCACACGGCTGATGCTATAAAATCAGTAAAACTGTACCGTCCCACACACTCAGGGTTGGTTTTTACATGTGGACTGTCTCCTGCAATTTAACAAACAACTAAATTAGTTAAAGGTTCTGTGGATAGCTTCGTCAGGACTGTAAAGTCATAAATGATCCCCGTCACCCAATTTTCTAACCCTCTTTTCTCAGTCGTGCCCATTCTCGTCCCATACTCTTCACACAAACATAAGCATAAACATAAGCATAAGCAAGTGAAAACAGTCGTGACATAAACATAAGCGTAAGCAGTAACATAAGAAGAACCAACCCACTTATTTGTCTTGTGCTGTTTTCACTGGTAACGCGTTCGACTTAAGCATAAGCATAAGCACAAGAAAAACGAAACTGTTCGTCTTTCTTGTGCTTATGTCGAGCGCGTTACTAGTGAAAACAGCACAAGACAAATAAAAAGTTCGTTCTTCTTAGGTTTCTGCTTATGCTTATGTTTGTGCTTGTGCTTATGCTCTAATGAAAACCAGCCTTTAAAGAGCGACTCAGTGCAAAAGGAAAGCGCTCGCCCAGTTTCATTTTGATTGAGGAAACTTTGCACTGTTCCTGTTAACAGAAAATTCTCCCTGGTTTTCCATTCAAATGGAAAGCGCCCAATGTGTAATTGGGGAAGGCACTATCAGGTGATAAGATCCATATGTACAGTCATATCCTGTACGCTTTCTAAAAAGAAATTGGAGAGCTGTTAAAATGGGAAGGCCACTTTTATCGACTGAAAAAAACAACAACAAAACACAACGCAAAACAAAACTCTCCATTTTGTCTCCGTCCGGAGGCTATCGTTGCGATAGCCTTCCTGTGGAATCTCTTTCCAATGGAAATTCGTTTACCATTTACAAGTTTCTCATATTTCGTACTAGCTTCAGGCCTCTTGC
Organism: Pachyseris speciosa; assembly: GCA_016490735.1. NCBI lineage: Eukaryota > Metazoa > Cnidaria > Anthozoa > Scleractinia > Pachyseridae > Pachyseris > Pachyseris speciosa. The sequence goes on from JAEMWC010000518.1 coordinate 279,149, forward strand.
AGGTTGTAACTAGAATCCAGTTTAGCGCGGAGCGACAATCCGAAATTGGTAAACAACACGTACCGTTATTTCCGAACGAAAAATTCAAAACCAAACTTTCCGGAAACTTAGATTTGGTAAACAATCTATGTAACGGACCTGGTCTATCAAATAAAATCAGGAGCCACCGTGCACTCAAAAGGGTTAGATCCATGGAAAGTTGCTGAGGCCAATCAGCAGCGATACATCTGTTTCATTTCGTCCTAAGCCCGCGCGTTCGATGCATGGACGTGGAGTGTGATTGCGACTCACCCTTCTTGCGAATCAGGGATGCTCAAAACCAACTGGCGCGAAGGTCCACAAGAGGCCTTGACTGTAAATAGCGAGAAACGCCGGCGAGACTTAAACTTAAAAATCCCTGTTAATTTGCACGAAAAACACTTTTCAGGATTTATGTTCAAAGATAATAGCCCAAAACGTCTAGAAATCAGTAGTTTTCTATAGGCATTTCTACACTTATCGCTGCAAAGGTGCTCACCTAGTGTTATACTGTAATCCCGATTGCTCATGTTAGACGAGGTGAAGGAAGAACGCCTGTTGACTATGCGCACTTCAAACACCGGCACACGATCACCCAGATCCACTCGCCACCAGCTGGGACTGTCTTCCAAAGTACGTGAACAATGTCGATGATTAAAATCAGGGTCAGAATTCCCATCCACTGCCTTAGCTGATGTACCATTGAAGTAATTGTCAGTGTAGGTGGAAGATTGTTCTGTGACCTTGCCAGCAGCGATGTTTTCTGTTAGCAATCCAAATGGCATCATTTCAATTCATGAAATAACTCATTAAAGAGTGAAGTAAATTTAAAGAAGCCGAGCTGATTATACGGGCTAAAACGGATACATTGCCTTTTTGTATTAATTTACTAGTCAATATTTTCGGTGTTTTCCTAACGCAGAGCAGGAAAGGTGTAATTATATTTCTACAATCACTGGTAGAGGAAACTTATTGTAGAAGCCACTACAACATCTATAATCTTGGCATACATGTACCAAACCCTCTCCAGCGTCCTGGCGACCTTACATGTATGTTTTTAATCAGATCGATTTTGTCCAGGACTTAAACATACTGCCACTTCCAGTAATGGAAATTTATTTTCTATTGCTCTTCTGAAACACAACATTGGACTTTTTAAAACAGAATTAACTTACTCACAAAATGCCTTGACTTGTTCATGTAATATTGCAGAAATACAATATTACAATACCTCTTACATTTTCAATTTTATCGAAGACCCTGGTAGATTAATTGAGTAGTGTTTCCTTACTAACTGGGGACCAAAATAATTCCCATGGTTCTTTGATATGACTCCCTTAAATGAGATTATGAGATTTTACCTGGTTTTTGCTTCACTCCAAACACCTCCACTCTCATGCAGAACGCACCATGGCTAGCTCTCCCCAAGAATCGCAACCACCTTGTTAAGACTCCATTGTAAATAAAATTCTTATTTGTTGTGGCGCTGTCGACATTTCCCTTAAGAGCCTGAAATTCGGGAAAAAAAAAAGTTGATAAACTACAAACTTTGATCGGGGTTTGACCGTCTACCAAGTAGTTGCATATTGTTTTTAACCACCCTTTAAGTAAAGAAGATATCTGTCAAACGCATCTCGTATTTTTTATACTACGTTATTAAAATGGTGTTAATATCCACACTACTCCAACAGCTCACCTTAACTTGTCCCCCGTCCTTATAATCTATCCACGTTTTTCCATCTCTGGATGTTTGTAGTATGTATGTCTTCACCCACTCATCTGCTTTAGCATTCCCCTGAGTGGACACAGCACAGATGATGTGAAGTGTCTGCAGATCAATCTGTAGATATGGATTACTGTCATTTGTGGATGCACACCATGATGATCCTGCTGCATAGTTCAATCGGCCATTCTTGGCTGGTGTGCTGGTGTTAAGCTCAGAGGAAGCATTTATCCTGTTATCTGGGATTGAACCACTTTGCATTCCAAGATCCAGGTCACTGCAGTATCCTGCATGTAAAACAAAACAACAATAGGCAACGCTGATATGAACGCGGAAACATTTTGTCATGGAATACTCACAGGGACATGGTTTGAGAGAAATTTGGGAAGAATATTAATTAAATTTAAACGTAACGGAAACGGAAAGTACGATGCACGTGCCGTCTATGTTTAACTTGCCACGAAGAACGCTTAGAAGGAGGCGCATACCTGGAGCTTCAGCGCATATTAAGCTTGAGTTCGTCTTTGCCACATGTTCCTGTGGCGTGGTCTGCAACATGGGCTCCTGTCTTAACATCATAACGTTTTATAAACCGTAAATCAGGCCCAGCGCCAAGGATCGCGTAGTTCTCGAGCAAAATAGTCTGATAGGCGGCCGAGGAGACTAAACACATTTACTAGACGAGGCATACTTTCTTGTGTGATTGATTTGTTTCTCTTTAAACATTTTTCTCCAAAGTTTGCGCGAAACAACTCGACACTCTACACACCCGCCGTAAATCTGCGATGAGTGGGCACCGAAAGAATGAATTTACTTTTAGTATAAATTTCTTTTCCTTTGCATTCTCCTCTTGATAATGGTTCCAAGATGACACCGAAACGTAGTTCCGATTTTTCGCTGACTTTTTCAGTCAACATGTAGTCAACGGGGTAAATGAAACTCACAAAAGAAAACATTTTTACATCCCTCAGTATTATCTGTTTTCAGAATGCCGCTGTGTGATCATTTAAATAAGTATACATCTGAAAATAAAAGTAATGAAATATCCCAGTAGCCTCGATCATGTTTGCTAGAGACAAGTGAAAATTTACACGAGACAGATAATCCAGTAAAAGCCGAAGACTTTATACATTGATACGAGGGATGTTACGTGTGATGTCTAAAAGTTCTCTAACTTTATCGTTCGTTATGTCAACTACGTGAAAACTTGGGAGTGTAAAGGAAAATAGCTGAGGGTATATGAAGCTACAACTATTGCGATGAAGGGAAGCAAAAGCAAAAGTAGAGAATTTATGAAATAAATATGCTGATTGACAGAGCCAGAAGCAAGTTGACAGACCAATTATGGTCATTTTTTCAGGCTGGTTATGAAGACGAGTTCCCTGCTAGCAGAGGTCTCTGGCCGCAGGGAAGAAGAGGAGCGGTTTATGACGCCTTATGAAGGATGTATCTTGATCGAATCAAACTCGGTACCTAACACCCAACAAAGAAAGACAGTAGTAAATACAACTCGACAAAAAAATATACATGCTATGAAAAAGCTCCACTGTAATGTCAGGCACTGCAGAAAATATTTCCAGTGTTTTTGCTTAATAGAATGTAAACGAAGCTGTTTGAAAGTGGAACATGAAGATGGAAGAAGATTGAAGATGCCATTGAAACGCAGACGATAAAATTGTATTGAACATTGCAGAGCATAATTATCTTTGTGACACTTGTATCAGTAATTCAATAAGTAATAATTATCAATCTTATTGTTCACAGGGACAAATGTAAGGCCTTTACTAAGGACTGAAATTTCAGCTTCCTTGAGCTCAAGGTCTTTAAGGATGGTGACAACAATCTTTTTGTCCCGCACATTATCGTAGTTACAAATATTGCGTATTTCAAAGGTTGTTTTCCACACTGAAGAAGGGTTATACACCCGAAACCTCTGTGTTATTAAACAATTTTGACACTTCTTGATAATTATTACTTGAAATATCAACTCAATCTTTGACTACCAAATGTGTCACGCATCACCTATGACTTTTTAGTCTATTTATTTCAAAAGTATGCGCAAAAACAAAGTACGGAAATGGAAGGCGGGAAAGCTTAGCGTCATCTTATAAACAAGCGGAAGATTTGAGAAGAGACTTTCAAGCCGGCTAAGAGCAAAACAAAGTCTTTAAAACCAAATTAAAGATCATGTTGTAAAAATATTCGGCTTGAATGTATAGAAAGAATGTAAGAATGGAATAAAAACTATGGAATCAAAGAAAACTTCAGGATAAATTGAATTTCAAAATACATCAGATGGTTTAGAAAACTTGCGAACAAACACACTAAAAATATACTGCTTTCGGCAAGAATGTAAAACTATGGAATCAAAGAAAACTTCAGGATAAATTGAATTTCAAAATACACCAGAAAGTTCAGAAAACTAGCTAACAAACACACTTTAGTTGAATAAACAGCTCCGACAACTTCCGTGATGACGGAGCCGTGAAAACAAAATTGTGGAATGTGCTGGAAAAGTTTGCGTTTGCGCGAAAATTTAAAGTAGAAAACGTCTACTGGAAATCCAGTCGCAAATGGATCTACCTATACTTAAGTGAGGTAAGTTTTTAATTAGGCTGATCTTTATAAAGCAAATCCTTCGTCATGTGGAGTTCTCTCAGGTGTCAATGAGAACTTAGAAAAGTCTATGTAGTAAAATTTCATTTTAGTCGAAAGAAATATTTTGAAACACGATGGTTCAACAGCTGTTTACATCGGGCAGAGTAAATTATGGATAAAGGAGGACATGATTAAATATTTAGAACTTTTACAAATCCGATTAAATTTTACTAATCTTTATGCCACACGAAGATTGTCTGAAAGTGTAATTTCCATTGAATGTTATCATCGTTGTTGTTGTTTTTTTTTTTCATTCCTAGTTTGAAACTAACAAACACTCTCCTGCTGCGTTTAACATGTTTACCTCAAACAATTTCTGAGGACAAATTCAGGTTTGTGAATCAACGGCACTAACAACGTGGAGCAAGCAATTAACCTCACGCATTAAAATAAGTGGAAAATATACTTGTGGATAAAAAAACAACAAAGATAATATTTGAAACGCAGGTTTTTGGTTAACTAAAATGTTTTGTATATTTATTAGGGTCATTGTGATAAAGTGAACCAAAACGAAAGCCGTAATATGTGACAAATATGTCTGATGTCACACCTTAATTACCCAAATTCAAAAAGGAAGTCAACGTAGTGTGATTCTTTTAAACAAAGAACACGTACGACACATTGAAATTGCAAACTGTACTCAGTTGAGGCCAGATTAAATTTAACCTCGAGAATAACAGTACCAATGTAGAGCTTGCAATAAAACTCCATTGTATGGTGGTAAACGCCAACCTTAAGGCTAAAAATTTTTCACAAGGCAACCTTTTCTCTATCATTAGCGTACAAAAGTCAATCCACCCTAGCCGTCAAATTTCTCGTGCGTTAATTGGCTAATTGTATCTGTGTAGATCTCATCGACCAGCTTTTGGGAAACTCTTCGTCAAAGTCAAAACTATGCACTTATTGACTGAGTGGAAATTCTCTAAATTCGCTCGGACCGTACGTGTTCCTAACAGGGCCGTACGGCTTTTCCGGCCCTACTCGCGCTAGGCGTACGGCCTTCATACGGGGATTTTCTCAATAGTTTCACAATGAAAGCGCGCGCAGGGCCGTACGGGTCATATGATAACTAATGGAACTTAGTAATCAGACAGTCACCTAATTGTATGGTTCGACTTTAATCTTTCGTTCCCGGGTATGAATGATGTGTGGTTTGGCCGTTCGTTTGGCCTTTGTGAGTCAGTAGTCCATCGCCCGCATGATGTGAACTGGAATAGATTCAGCGATTACAAGCTAGGCAATTCTGTTTGATTAATAAAGAGTCAATTAAAGTGGCACTGTCAGTATTGATTTACAGGAATCATTGCTGCTGAATTGATGGCAATGGCGAAAAAAGTCTGAATCCCCGATGGAGCTGTAAATTCGTTACTGTAGGATATTCTTCTTAATCTTGCTGGATCTAAATTCAAGACCTTTGTTCAACGAACAGCTGAACTGTTCTTTCAAAGTGCACCTAAGCCCCAAACTTTTTTCGATGAATTAAATCTAATCTGGCCATCGTCTGCCCCACAACCAAGGCGAAAGGGGCTTGGGTCTATTCTCGATTTGACGTCACAAACTGATTTACAGCGCATTAAGTCTTTGTAAACATGCATGAAAAACAGTTTATGACGTCAAATAGAGAATAGACCCAACTACAGTAAAACTTGGTACAGAAATGGACGAATATAACGGTTCTTCAAATTTTCCGGAAAGTCAGGCCAACATAGTGATCGAGAAGTATACTAATTCCGGAAATTCTTCCCAACGAAATCCAGTTGCACCTACTCGATTTTGGACCTAGAGTTGGCTAGACTACAGAATGCAGGCGACGTTTTGCCATACACTGAATACCAGTAAAGTTAATTGTGATATGCCTCCTCAAGAACCTCCGACATGTAAAATGAAGTTGATCAAAGCGGCCCATTATTAATTCTACAGTTGCTCACTGAAATCCCCGATATTCTCGGCCGGATGATATGCACCCCTCCAGTAAAAACAAACAAAAAACCAACAACAACAACAACAACAACAAAAAAAAGACGTTTACCTAATTTACTCGATTATTAACGCCGCCCTCGAGTTACAGTGTAACGCAGCAGATGGAGGTAAAAGCACCAATAAACGCCGCACCCAATCAGAAGAACGAGGCTTTCATTCGAGGAAACAAAACACACTTGAAGTACACGTACAAGCCAGACAATTACAATTCTATCTCAGCAAAAAACCGACACCTTGGAACTTTAAAAATGTTTCTTTTTTAAGTAATATTTACAAATGATCTATACCGTAGTGGTTGTCATTGATTTAAGAAATATGATTTGGAAATAAACACCGCCCTTGAATAAATGTGGCCCTTGAATAAATGCTGCATCGGACATGCTCAGAATTTCATAAAATCGAGTAAATACTGTACACCCCAGATTTTATGGCTTTCATCAATTTCGCCGTTTTCTTTGCGCAAAAAAGTGACAATGAGAGATGTCTTAAGTTAACATTTGTGGGCGACAAGCGCAGTTAAAATACTACGAATTTGCGCCGTCTTGGCAGCATTATAAAGTTTAGAATATCATAAAATGTTCGACGATCAAATGACAGTTATATAAGAAGCTGAATGTTTTTAACAGAAAGGAAATTTATGCGATACTTATTGAAACGGAGGCAAATTTTTCTGGGCTGCTTTCGGCTTCCTGAATTTCGGCATTTCATGAAAGAAAATATTTTGGTCTTTGCTCAACGTTTGGTACCCTCCAATATCCCAATGTCTGGAAGGGATATCCTTACTACATAAGCAAAAGTAATGTTTTAGATGGGCTATCGTAGCATAAAATTTCATGTTCACTGTACTTACCAGAAACAGGAATATCAGCAATAGCAGAGAAAGATAAGTTGTATCCCATCATGCTCCAGCTGTAATCTGAATTAAAGGATATGCTGACAAAGTGTCCAGTGACAATAACACTTTCTCCAGAACGGCTACCACAATATTTACCAAAGTCCTTGTTATTCTCATTCTTGATGCTCAAGTAGTCAAACCTGTAGGCAAGACAATGTTTAACGGCTCATGATGAGACGAGATGAGAAATGATTCATCTAGGTATGTAGAGTTAATTTGATAGCTGAGTTAACCTTTTGTCTCACGATTGAGTCACAAAGATGTGGATCGCGACGTTTCGAGCGCTATACTGCTGGTCTTCATCAGGCGATGGTGCCGACTTGCTGCGTGTGAGTATAAGAAGCACCGTGGCTGGTGGTGACTGGTGCGTTTCGATCCTCGCTTAGGCTGTTGTTGATTGGAGGATTTCGATCCTTGTCGTTCAGACTAGAAACTGTTCCCTCAGCGGTCCGCTTTGGTACTGATCGGCTGTTGTGTTGTTTGATCGTGGGCATCCACGCTTCAGGAATTTCAATTCCAGTGTCCCTGTTGATGTTGTTAGGGTGAAGTCTTATGTGAATAGCCTCTTTAACCTTACGAGTGTACCTATGTGGGTCTCGGTCAATGAATTTAACTTCGTCCCAGAGCGGATAATGTCCGGTCGCGTTGCTTTGTTCCGAAACGGCGGAGGATTGGGTTCGAGCAAGCCGTATGTCTCTATCGTGTTCCTTAATCCGTTCATGCATAGATCTTCCCGTCTCTCCAATATAAACCTTACTTACCACATTCTCAGGGAATCTTGTAGACTACTTCGTCTTGCATTACCGGATCGACAATGCCCTTAGTTCGCACCAGGTGTGATCAAAGAGTTGTGCCTTGTTGTTGTAGGTAACGGCGAAGAGCCTCCGATGTGCCTTTGACTTATGGCAAAACCACAGTAGATTTAATTTCAGGTTCAGGTTCTTTAGTGATTGTTCGTAACTTGGTTTTCGTAAGGTTTTTTACAAACGAAAACGGATAACTGTTGGAAACAAGGACCGATGAGAGGTGTTTCTTTTCATGAGAGATAACTGATGGTTTTGTTATGAGGAGTTTAGATCGATCGTACAGGCAGTTGCCAATACCGCGTTTTACAGATTGCGGGTCGTTTGAATCATACGCTAGGTACGGGTCAGTGTGCGTAGGCTTTCTGTAAACACTGGTAGAGAGGTATCCATTCGAATCCTTAATATTTTATCAAGGAAGGGAATTGAGTTGTCATTCTCAGTTTCCATTGTGAAACGGATCGTCGGCTGTTGACTATTGAGGTTTTGTAATAAAGAGTCAACTTTGTCACGATTTAAGATGGTAAAGGTGTCATCCACATAGCGTTTCCAGATCTAAGGTGTACAGGGCGTGGATGTCAAAGCTTGCTCCTCAAGCTTGAAAAAAAAGCTGCCACTTTTTACATGATTCGAAAACTTTAGGAAAGCATTCATACCGATGAATATATCACTTTAATTAAAACTGATTAACTTATTATCATTACTAATCGAACTACCTAAGACAGAAATAAATACCCGATAATATAGTGTCGCGCTTTTCCTGCGGACCGTGGAAAGCCAAACATTATGGCCTCGAACAATGAACTAATGAAAAAGAAACGGTAAGCCAGCAGGAAGCAACTACTGTCTGGGTATGGCATGCCAAAAGTTTCACCTTTGCTCTGGGTATAATTAAAGCGGCTTTCACGCAATTTCGTTCGATCAAGTCCGACCGTGGAAATGTAACCAGGTAAAACAAACGTAAACAAAGAGATCTCAAAGGAATACAAGTGAACAGCGTCTGTGAAAGCTGTGTTGTCTGTGGAAAGTAATTTCACTGTTGTCAAGGATTTCTCCCATCAGTTTTTGCGGTAACGGTCTCAGAAGAAACTCCCAGTTAATTAATTGTGCGTAATAACCAGCCCACTCGTGTCTCTGTTGCCGGCCTTATTTCAGTGACTCCAAATTATTACGAAGTTGAGGTTCTGTAACATAATACTGTGAAAGCAATTTATTTTTGGCTTACCTGCAGGATTGATGATACTCCAAGTCAAAATTGTTAAAGGTTATGTTCATCGCCATGCCGTAGGGAATATCAAGCGAATAAGCACAGTCCATGTTGTTTGGATAGTTGTTAGGATATCCAGGGCTTAACAGGATGTTGTTGGAAACTCTACCACAGCCTGAAGTGTCGAAATTGATTTAATTTAAGCTAGGCTGGGAACATTTTTTTAAAGTATTCGTAGTTTTATAGCGCTTCAGGTTACTTCGCCGGAGATCATTCTATGTTGGTGGATGCGGGAAAACTGTGGCACAATCTAAAACGTTTTGCATTGTCTTCTCAGATTGCACCAAATCCAGCATCTACTAAACATTCAGTCACAACCACAACAACATATTTTACTTTGTAGCATGGTTTTAGTAGTGTTTTGAAATTTACAACCAAACTAACTTCCCGTTGCTGCTGTATAGTGAGCAATATACGGGGAGGTTTCAACTGTTAGAGTCGCCTTCAAGGATCTCACTCTCTACCTAACTACTATGGAGCAATTTAGAGCTCATCAGGACAAAAAGAGGGCTCTATCATATTTGTTATGACTTCAAAAATGAATGAAGTTCAGTTTTAGTTAGAAAATACAAGCTTTTGTCTTGTGGGGCCAGAAGGTAAAAAAAAGAAAAACTCGAGAAAAAATGGCATCCTTGTTATTGGTATCAATTAACTTGTGACGATCTCCGCGTTGTAACCGGTGAATCGTGCAGTGATATGTTGTTGCTGGGTTTGTTAAAGGGTTCAATGATGATACTAATATTCACTTACCAGTCGTATTTCCCAAAGAAGCATTTAGAAATTGACCTAAAGACCAGAAAATTATCCGAAATGTCACCATTATACATTAAATCTCTTATAGCTAATATAACTAATCAACAAATAAATAGACACGTCAGCAATAAATATGTGGCTCACGTATGTTTTAAGGCCTTTTCCAGGATTGCAGATCGAGTGATAACTTATGTTTCTCACTCCACAGCACATCAAGGAGAACGTTTCTTGTCATAAGGAAAGTAATTCGCTGAGTGGAACATTTTTTTCCTTTGAGCCTGAGTGTTAATTTAACAGTAGACTTCGAGCAGTCCCTCCCGCGGTTTCGCCGCTCAGCTCGTCGGGCGTAAGGCTTTAGCGCGGCCATTTTTTCTCACGACAGTTTTGTTTTACGTAGCCTCCATTACACCTCCAAAGAATCAAACTTGGATTATACATATTTTGTTTTGTTTTGGGCCAAAACATTTTAGTCTTTGCTTAGCTTGAATTCCACTCGGGTTAGTACCTACAATATCCCAGCTGAAAACTGTAAGGATTTTATTTTACTACATAAGAAAAAAATAATATTTTAGATGGGCTATCGTAGAATAGAATTTCATGCTCACTGTACTTACCCAGAGGAACAGCAGAGAAAGTTAAGTTGTATCCCAGAAGGCTAACATCGAGGTCTGAATGAAAGGATATGTCGACATGGTGTCCAGAGACAAAAACACTTTCTCCAGAACGGACACTGCAATATTTACCATTCGCCTTCTTATTCTCACTCTCAATCTCTAAATAGTCGTACCTGCAGAAAAGAAGAGGTTTATGCTCATGATAAGATGAGATGAGAATGATAAGATGAGATGAGAAATGACTTATGGTCATAGTTAAGTTAAGTTAAGTTAAGTTAAAATTACTTTTCTAGAACCTGTCACTTCCGACCGTGGAAAACAAAAGCTGTCAACTTATTGCACGATTCGAAACCTTTCTGGAAAGTGTTCAAACCGGTGAATACATCACATTGATTAAGAGTTATTAATAATACGTAAAGTCATCGACTTACCGAATTACCAAACATACATAATAAATACCGGATAACATAGTGAAGGAACAAATTTCAGAATAATTTTGGAAATCTTTATTCGGTTATTTATTTATTTTTAGAATTTTCATTGTATGTAAAAGGTGTTTTCAGATGTAGGATCGGAAAAATAGGTTAATTTCTCGTAACGAACCATTTGCTTAGAGCGCGCGACTGCTAAATCCGCATAATGATTAGTTTTGCTAGTCTCATTAAATTCAAGGTTCGCTCGCGTGCGCTGAGACCTTTTCACTCCTTTTTTCTCAATTGGACGGGTTTCAGCCAAAGCTGCTGATCTGTACGTTGCTCTGAAATTTAAATTAATGGCCATGGAATGATTTTAAGTGACTTTCCGAAGAAAATACGCAAAGGACTTCAGTCTCGAAGAGAAACCCAGACAATATAACTTATTAGATTTACGAAAAGAAAAACCGGTAACCTAAGAATAGGGAGTGTTTTAAGACCGATGAACAAGAGTTTGTATGAGAATTTGACAGTAATATCAACGGAACATGACAGGCACACTAAATAAGACACATGTAAGGTTATAAACTTGTAGTGCATTTTATTTCATTTAGTACTGATTCCTATACATTTATTACCGGTCAATTCTCAGACAATTAACTCTATAGAGGGTTTTCACGTGACGTCATCAAAAACTAAAATTCAAAAGTAAACAGACTTTTGCATTTTTATCTTCATCATGTAAAAGACATTTTAGAAATGTATCTGCTTGCATGTTTTCAGCTCGGTAGCTTGCTTTTTTTTAAATAGAGCAGTTTGAATTTTAGAGATTTTCACAGTGCGTGACATAAAGATGTCTGCTCACAAGCATGTCACTTACATGAAAACATCGATTCACAGTGTTTTTGAGGTTTGAAAAGCCAACATGGTAAGAGCAGCGTCTATGTGAATGTTTGAAAGCTCAACAGAGAGAACAAAATCTTGAGATAGCTAAAGTAAGAAACATATGTTTTATCTCGTTTCCGGCCGCCATCTTGGCGTCCCTCAGAGGGATGCCAAGATGGAGTTTCCATACAAAACACTCTAATTTTGAGTGGTACATTTTGCCGAATAACTCGAGTACGGGATATCGCACGGCCTTGAGACTTTGACATGTTGTTTATTTATTACTCTTCTGTAATATCACAATTTCTTGAATTTAACAAAAAATGCTCTATTTTGATACGGCTCAACGGTCATTATAGACACTCCCTGAGCTTGGGTGTCCTGTGATCAAAACAATAATGATCAATAAAAAGGTTACAAGGATATTCCTTATTCTGGTTCTATGATTTAATTCCCTTTATTATGTTTTCAAGGTTGCATTGAAATATATACAATAGTCGCTCAAAATTCATTTAATGTCGCACTTGTTCTGTGGATCGTGGAAAGCCAACCATTATGGCCGAACAATGAACGAATGGAAAGGAAACGGCAAGCCAGAGTGAGGCAACTATTATGGAAATGTTTTTATGGAAATGTCGTATATGGCGGATCAAAAGTTCCACCTGGATATAATTAAGGCGCTTTTAGAGCAATTTAATTCGTTCAATCAACTCTGACCTTGGACATGCAACCAGTCAAAGCAACCATAAGCAAACAAAAGAATTAGTCAGATCTCAAAGCAAATTTATACAAGTGAACAGCGGCTGTGAAACGCGGGAGAACGCAAGCAATAGAGAGACGGCCAAATTAAATATGTGACTGGTCATCGTAGTTATGAACACTACTTAAGCAGTAGTGAAAATAAAGCCTGAAAACTGATGATGATCAGTCACATATTGTGATGATTAGTCACATATATAATCATTAATCCGCAGTGCAAATATATCACTTTCATATATTCATTCTCACAGAGACACGACTGCCGGGTTGCTCTTACGTCTACCTAAATTACCGTCTACCTAAATTGCCGTGGCAACTGTGAGTTAGTTCCGAACAGTGAGAAAACGTAAAGGCGAAAATCTCTGGGAACGGTGAGATTACTTTCCACAGACAACACAGTAACTTTAAATTATCATGAAATCGAGGTTCTTTAATATAATACTGTGAAAGTAATTAATATTTGGCTTACTTGCAATCATCTGCTTCCTCCAAGTCAAAATAGTTAAAGGTTATCTTCATCGCCGTGCCGTGTGGAATATCAACCGAATAAGCACAGTCCATGTTGTTAGGATAGTTGTTAGGATATCCAGGACTTAACAGGGTGTTTTTGAAAACTCTACCACAGCCTGCAGTGTTGAAATTAAGGGAATGAAAATATGTTAACCTTGTAACATTTTTTAAGTATTCGTAATTTTATAGTGCTTCAGGTAACACCACCGGGGATCATTCTCTCGTGGCGGATGAGGGAAACCTACTATGCATTCAGTCTAAACAGAACACAACAACATATTTTCCTTTGTGGCGTGATTTTAGTATTGTTTAGTTGTTATTTTCAAATTTACAACGAAAATAACTTCCCTGTGCTGGACAAAGCCGGCAATCCTGCGTAAGGCGAGTCACATACAAGGAGGTTTCAACCGTTGGGGATCTCAATCTGTACCTAACTCCAAATCCAAATCCAAATCCAAACTCAGTTTTTACTAGGCTTTCTGTGGACCAGATATGAAATACCTTCTGTGTCCTTGTGTCCGAAACTGGAAACATATTGTACAATACTTGCTGTCAATAAATTAAGTTTGAGGTTGTTTCGCAAGGTTCCATTGTGCATTTGTCAGGCTACTTTACAGATCAGAAGTTAGCTTTGTTTTTGCGAAGTCTGCATTAAATGTCATTTTCACGAGGAGTTCAGAATTATTTCTGCAGTTCTGTTGCCTTTTATGTTTGTGTTCGGGTATATCGCCACAGGTTCACGCTCGCCGTCGTGTGCAAAAAATAAAAAATAAAAATGTTATAAACATTTCTTGGAAAAGCATTTCTTATCAGTAGACGGTGCATATAGTTTGTAGGCCTTGTAGAACCGGAGATATCACTATTTTATATTTTCAGTTTCGCTGCAAATCCACGCATGGCTTACAAATCGGAAATACTTGAGCGGGATCAGGTAACCATTTAACCGTTCGTTAGCGAGGTTTGTTGCCAATGTTTATGTTTAAACGCGAACAGTGAAAAATTTAGGATATTATAATGTTACGCTTGTCTTTCTTGTGTGGTACGGGTAAGCGCGGACAATCTTGAATAATCAGTCACAAAAGTTGCATGGATTTTGGATAATGTTAATTCGCATTCAATTTATACGTTCCGATCATTTTCTGCAACAAGCGATAGGTTATTTTCATCAGCGATTTTGGAAATGTGATAGTGGTCATGTATGCAAATTTTTATTAGGCGACGGTCGATCAAATTGAAATCCAGTTACCAAAACTCTATAGAAATGCCTTTTGGCGGGGAGAAAACTGTGTACCTTAGTCTGTCCAGTGCATGGCTTGTATTCGATACGGAATACTTTCAAGTGACAAAATGGCAAAAACGGCAGGTCAAACTCATTCCAGTTCCAGTTTTTCCACTTTCCAAAGTTGTATTCTGCTTAAACGACTACTTCAACACCCTGACGAATTCTTGCAGCGCTGTGCAACAATAATAGCCCAGTTTACACTCTTGGAGAATTTATGGGGTAGTTTTTACATTAAAAAGGAGGCATCTTTCGTGAGCTGTTGTCAATTTCCTGAAAATGGTAGCTGACTATTTATCCTAAAACAAACGGATATAGTTCACCAGGAGTGGTGAACGTTTAAGGCGACATCTTATCAAATAAAGATCGCTTTTTAATGAAAATTTAACCGAACTATGTTTCTAACCGAACTATGTAGGGATTCTGCTTAAACGACTACTTCAACACCCTAACGAATTCTTGCAGCACTGTGCAACAATAATAGCCCAGTTTACACTCTTGGAGAGTCTTATTAGTTTAACATTTTGCTGTGGGGTAATTAAGAGCTCACTAGGCAAAACGAGCAAAGGCTGACTTCAAGTAACGGGTTCCATGATGTTTTGCGCGACTATTCTCAGTATAACAAACAAAGTGGGCTTTCGATTTAGTTATCAAATGCAAGCTCTTGTCCTATGAGGCCAGAAAGCAAAATTAACTTATGATTTCTTATGCGTGGTAACCGATAGCTGATATGTTTTGGTGGGTTTGTCGATGGACCGAGATCTCCTTTCAAGAACTAAAGGGTTCAGAGATGATAAGAGAAGTAAATTACCAGTCGTAATGAAAATTTACAAGCTGACCGAAAGCCCAGAAAGTTATCAGAAATATCACCATTATAATATTAAATCCCTGTCATTTTCCAAGATTGCAGACCGACTGATGAACGATGTTAATCACTCCACAGCACGTGAAGCGAAACGTTTCTAGTGAAGAGGAAAGTGATTCACAAAGTGGAACACTTCTAGTCCTTCTCAGCTATACTAAGTACTGGGTCAGTTAAAATGAAAGTCAAAATGTTGGTGGGTGGTCTATCTCTGAAACTATAGAACAGTCTTAACAACATGAAACTTAGCCAAAAGCTAAGCTAAAACTTGTTATCAAAGGTCGTTTTGACGAGCAACTATAACAGAAATAATCACGTGACTCTTTAACGTCTCTAATTTCCTTCATTTTCTTTAGGGAAGGTGCAAATCATCTTTTAACAGATGTGTCTTAGAACTAACGTGTGGATCATGTTGAGTAACAGAAATTGTGCATGAAACGAACTGGAAGGCGCGTTCAGATCATGTGGCTATAATGAATTGTCACGTTGATTGTCTCACAGCTCCATAATATGTACATCCGTGGTATGAGGAACACCATTCCAGTTGGATTTGGAGACTGCCCCCATCAGAGTAGAAGTCAGGGAAACTTTGCGTTATGTTATCACAAGGATGATTTGAACAGAGGCAAGAGAAATCTACTTTAAAACCAAAGATTTTGTGCTTAACTTTAGTATCCGACTTTCTACAAGAATGCAAAACTATAGTATCAATTTGCATTAAATGAAAGGTCGAAAGAAGGAAAGACATTCGAAAGATCTACAGTATTAAAAGCAACTTGTAATTCAGTCAATCTACGGTCCAAAAAAATTTGTTTTCACTTCCATGCTTTCATAAGCAAGACTCCTGCGCTACCTTAACCGACTGTACTTTAAATGTGGAACCGAAATAGCACAATCAGCGTATGTTGTGGAAACTAAGTTGGTACACAAATGGACGAATATAACGTTCTAGTTTTCCGGAACGTTAGGACAACCTAGTGATCGAAAAGTATAGTAATTCCAGAATTATTCCCAGCAAAATCCAGTTCAGCACAGGGTCGCTAGTTGCTATACAATGAACAACAATCCGACACATTTAGATAGGGTGGACCAAAGCCGCCCAGTATTCTACATTTGCTCTCCGAAATCTCCGATATGTTCGGTCAAAGTATAAAAAAGAGACATTTGTGCCCAGAACTTTATGACTTTCATCAATAATATTTCGTGCTGTTTGCGCAAAACGCTCTAGCGAGAGTTGTCTTGATTAACATTTGTGGGTGACAACTGATTAGAGTTGAAATGACTAATTTCCAACTCTTTGCCAGCTTTGTCAAGTTTAGAATACCATAAAATGTTCAACGGCTAAATGGCAGTTATATGAAAAGCGGACACCCGTGGAACACATTTAAGCAAGAAACTTTAGTCCCTTCGTTTATCACTTTTTCCTTTCAGAGAAAATTTATGTGCTAGTTATTGAAGAGGAGAAAACTTTTTATTAAGTATTACTCTCTGAAAATCCTAGCTGACTGTCCATCCAAATACAAACGGATATAGTTCATCAGTACTGGTGAAAGTTTAAAGTGACATTTTATCTAATAAAAAATTGCGTTTTAATACAATTTAACCCCGCGGTATGCAAATTTAGAATGGTGTTGTTATGCCTGTTTAAAATGAGTGAAAATGCCCGTTCAGATATCTTGAATTTCGGTTTGGGCGTTTCTTTTTTTAAGAATGATTCCTTATCGATACAATATTCAGCCCTGAATATTTTTATATCACTATTTCTACTATTTCAGTGTAAAGAGGAATGAGGATTCTTAACTCCATTCCTGACAAAGATCCTTTTTTTGTCCCGAGCGTGTTTGGCTCTGTAACAGCAGCTGGCTGCTTCGTCTTTCTCAGCAACGTGAAAACTTCGGTTGATATCATTTTGTTAAGCGTGATGTCTTACCGCTACACTATTCAGTCCTGAACATTTTTTTTATCTCTGTTTCTAAATTATTGTAAAGAAGTATGACAAGTGAATAAAAGCATGCTCCGGCGAGCACACACAAGTTTAAGTTTTAAATCTATTTTGGGATTTAGTATTCCACTTTCGGCAAGAATGTAAAACTATAGCATCAGAGTAAACTTAAGCATAAATAAGACTGTGGAATACACTAGAACGTTTAAGAAAGCTGCTAACCAAGGACTGCAAGCTAGCATTGCTAACAAAAACACTAAAATTGAATCAACGACTGTTACAACCTCCGTGTCCAAGAGAAGTGAAAAGAAAAATGTGGCATATGGTGATAAATGCTTACGTTTGCGTGTAAATTTAAGGTAGCAAACTTCTGTTGGAAATCGAGTCACAAATGAATCGACCGATATTAAAGTAAGGCATGTTTTCAATAAGGCTTTACAATGGACTCACCAAAGATGCACTCACAACTCACCTAACACTGAATGAAGTATCACTGTTAGAAATGCAACTCGACGGTAAATGGCGCGAGAAAAGTCCATCACTTGACCACACATTGCAGACAGTAATGCCCGCTTATCTTTCGGTGATTTTGCCAACAACAAAGAAGGAACAGCAGTCTTCACAATTATAAGTCAGTTGAGTTTGATGCACGTTAATTTGTGAAAAATGGGCCGATAGATGACGTCATTACATTGATCAGAAATTGTTCCGCTTAAATATTGTTTGCTTGCTTAGAGGATTTTTAACGACAAGTTAAAGATGACTGCTAACTATTACAAACTGTTTCATATGTAAAATTTACCAGTTATAAAATGGTGCATCATGAAAGAGCCGGTGTCCCTAGAAAGACAGATGCTCATTTGTCGATCAAAAGTCACAACAAGACACACAATAGCTTAAAGCGGAGAAAAAAAAGTTCAAATTTTCCTTTTCTTAACATCTTGAACAAAAACATAATAAACTATGTGTTGTTTTAGAACTGAGCGCGAGTAAAAAAAAAACAGAAATGTTAATAATTACTGCTTCTGAAAGGACACTCGGGTACGAACGATTCAAACTTCGTGTTCTATTTTTTCTTCATGCAAAGAAGCCACCATATTATCTGACGTTCAAGCAAATTTTATTTCAGTTTTTGTGCGCGTGTACAACGTTTACAGCACTGCTTCAAAGTTTTCTCAAAGTGTATGAAATATAGAATAGTTAGAATGTGGAATCAAGCAGGTTTAATTTAACTTAATACTTTAACGCAGAAATGAAATTCAACCTAAGCGGGCAAAGTGTTTACATCCGTTGTGGCCGCTTCTTCAGCTGCTTGCCAGTTTCAGCACGAACGCAGCTGATGAAGAGAAAATTACTAAAATGACAGGAAAACCTTATGTGATCATATAAACAAGGAAAACTACGCACAAGGCAGGTAATTGAGTTGAAGGCTTCATGCTTTTGTATATGTTTTGGAAAGTGCGCCTTAACTTAAAAAGCGTGAGCAGTTTCAAGAAATGTGACGATAAAACTAAAAACGCTTGTCTAAACGGAAAGGTGGGCTAGAGCAAAAATGAATTTAGAAAATACCCCGAATTCATAATAAAGTTGCTAACAAAACTGAGGGTGAACTGGATCAACAGATGTTACAACTTCTATGATCAGGACAGGCCTAAAACAGAGGTGGAGAATGTCTCGGATATGCTTGCATTTGTATTTGAATTTGAATAAGAAAATATCTCCTACTACACAAGTGATATCTGAGACGTCAGGCGACGCTCCTCCCACATAACGGCTGCGCAGGAGGGTTCAAATGTAAATAAATTGACTGATATCCGAAGCGTTTTGTGAAAACAAAAATGTATAAGGCTATATATATGGAGTTTAATAAACGTACCTTACAGAGGATGAAGTAAAACTGTATGTATTACAACTCAAAATAAATGTTTCGATAGTGCTGTATCACATAGTCACGTATCACGAACGCTGAAGCCTGCTTATCGTGAGGTGGTTTACTCACAATAAAGAGAAAAAAGGCTGTCGACTTTGTTGCGTGCTTATTGGCTAATTATACGGCAGCGAGGCGAGTTCATTGGTAAAATTTGCGCTATTTTATTCTTTGTTTGCAGAGGGAGAACTTAATTTCAAATTAAAAATATAATTTCTTATCTATAATTATTAATAACTAGTTGCTACGAAAATATACACCAATCAGCGACCTCTTAGCAGGAAGACGCAGTATAAGGGAGTTCCCCAATACGTTGTAATTGGACCCAGAAGTTTTCGTGTCGAGTTGGTTGAACGGCAGAAGTTCAGTTTCGAATTTACGCTTGGTTGCTAAAATTGAGCAAAAGAAAGGAAAAATCTTAACGTTGTCATGTCACGACGTGGAAGGAATTTTGCAGGACAACGTCCCGTTCCTCCTTCTTCAAACGCGACAAAATATATGGTTAATTTTTTTGTTAGAATGCTACTAAAATTCCACGTCTGCTACGAGCGCGTGCTGCAAACCTTGTCCTTTTTGTTACAATTGAGGTGATATCTCCAAGCGACTTTCCTCTTTCACATAATGTTTTCTAAGGAAAATCGGTAGCTTCCAACTTGTCCTCAAAGTTGCACAATATATAACAAAATGATAGCGGAGTGAGGGTTCGGCTGAAACAATCTCAATAAAATGAACCATGCAAATGACCGTTCAAGCCCCTCATGAATCAAAAAGGAAGGAAATCAAGCAATCAAAAATGAAAGAAATAAATCCAGTCAAAGGATGTGACCTCACATATGTGGTTTCCTTTCGGTGTGCCTATCAGGGGGATTCTGATCCATTCCGTTATCCCTTTATCACTTTTCCGTTCTGGTCGGATAATTTCTATTTCAGGGAAAATTTATGGGGTAGTTTTTACATTAAAAAGGAGGCATCTTTCGTGAGCTGTTGTCAATTTCCTGAAAATGGTAGCTGACTATTTATCCTAAAACAAACGGATATAGTTCACCAGGAGTGGTGAACGTTTAAGGCGACATCTTATCAAATAAAGATCGCTTTTTAATGAAAATTTAACCGAACTATGTTTTTAACCGAACTATGTAGGGATTCTGCTTAAACGACTACTTCAACACCCTAACGAATTCTTGCAGCACTGTGCAACAATAATAGCCCAGTTTATACTCTTGGAGAGTCTTATTAATTAAACATTTTGCTGTGGAGTAATTAAGAGCTCACTAGGCAAAACGAGGAAAGGCTGACTTCAAGTAACGGGTTCCATGATGTTTTGCGCGACTATTCTCAGTATAACAAACAAAGTGGGCTTTCGATTTAGTTATCAAATGCAAGCTCTTGTCCTATGAGGCCAGAAAGCAAAATTAACTTATGATTTCTTATGCGTGGTAACCGATAGCTGATATGTTTTGGTGGGTTTGTCGATGGACCGAGATCTCCTTTCAAGAACTAAAGGGTTCAGAGATGATAAGAGAAGTAAATTACCAGTCGTAATGAAAATTTACAAGCTGACCGAAAGCCCAGAAAGTTATCAGAAATATCACCATTATAATATTAAATCCCTGTCATTTTCCAAGATTGCAGACCGACTGATGAACGATGTTAATCACTCCACAGCACGTGAAGCGAAACGTTTCTAGTGAAGAGGAAAGTGATTCACAAAGTGGAACACTTCTAGTCCTTCTCAGCTATACTAAGTACTGGGTCAGTTAAAATGAAAGTCAAAATGTTGGTGGGTGGTCTATCTCTGAAACTATAGAACAGTCTTAACAACATGAAACTTAGCCAAAAGCTAAGCTAAAACTTGTTATCAAAGGTCGTTTTGACGAGCAACTATAACAGAAATAATCACGTGACTCTTTAACGTCTCTAATTTCCTTCATTTTCTTTAGGGAAGGTGCAAATCATCTTTTAACAGATGTGTCTTAGAACTAACGTGTGGATCATGTTGAGTAACAGAAATTGTGCATGAAACGAACTGGAAGGCGCGTTCAGATCATGTGGCTATAATGAATTGTCACGTTGATTGTCTCACAGCTCCATAATATGTACATCCGTGGTATGAGGAACACCATTCCAGTTGGATTTGGAGACTGCCCCCATCAGAGTAGAAGTCAGGGAAACTTTGCGTTATGTTATCACAAGGATGATTTGAACAGAGGCAAGAGAAATCTACTTTAAAACCAAAGATTTTGTGCTTAACTTTAGTATCCGACTTTCTACAAGAATGCAAAACTATAGTATCAATTTGCATTAAATGAAAGGTCGAAAGAAGGAAAGACATTCGAAAGATCTACAGTATTAAAAGCAACTTGTAATTCAGTCAATCTACGGTCCAAAAAAATTTGTTTTCACTTCCATGCTTTCATAAGCAAGACTCCTGCGCTACCTTAACCGACTGTACTTTAAATGTGGAACCGAAATAGCACAATCAGCGTATGTTGTGGAAACTAAGTTGGTACACAAATGGACGAATATAACGTTCTAGTTTTCCGGAACGTTAGGACAACCTAGTGATCGAAAAGTATAGTAATTCCAGAATTATTCCCAGCAAAATCCAGTTCAGCACAGGGTCGCTAGTTGCTATACAATGAACAACAATCCGACACATTTAGATAGGGTGGACCAAAGCCGCCCAGTATTCTACATTTGCTCTCCGAAATCTCCGATATGTTCGGTCAAAGTATAAAAAAGAGACATTTGTGCCCAGAACTTTATGACTTTCATCAATAATATTTCGTGCTGTTTGCGCAAAACGCTCTAGCGAGAGTTGTCTTGATTAACATTTGTGGGTGACAACTGATTAGAGTTGAAATGACTAATTTCCAACTCTTTGCCAGCTTTGTCAAGTTTAGAATACCATAAAATGTTCAACGGCTAAATGGCAGTTATATGAAAAGCGGACACCCGTGGAACACATTTAAGCAAGAAACTTTAGTCCCTTCGTTTATCACTTTTTCCTTTCAGAGAAAATTTATGTGCTAGTTATTGAAGAGGAGAAAACTTTTTATTAAGTATTACTCTCTGAAAATCCTAGCTGACTGTCCATCCAAATACAAACGGATATAGTTCATCAGTACTGGTGAAAGTTTAAAGTGACATTTTATCTAATAAAAAATTGCGTTTTAATACAATTTAACCCCGCGGTATGCAAATTTAGAATGGTGTTGTTATGACTGTTTAAAATGAGTGAAAATGCCCGTTCAGATATCTTGAATTTCGGTTTGGGCGTTTCTTTTTTTAAGAATGATTCCTTATCGATACAATATTCAGCCCTGAATATTTTTATATCACTATTTCTACTATTTCAGTGTAAAGAGGAATGAGGATTCTTAACTCCATTCCTGACAAAGATCCTTTTTTTGTCCCGAGCGTGTTTGGCTCTGTAACAGCAGCTGGCTGCTTCGTCTTTCTCAGCAACGTGAAAACTTCGGTTGATATCATTTTGTTAAGCGTGATGTCTTACCGCTACACTATTCAGTCCTGAACATTTTTTTATCTCTGTTTCTAAATTATTGTAAAGAAGTATGACAAGTGAATAAAAGCATGCTCCGGCGAGCACACACAAGTTTAAGTTTTAAATCTATTTTGGGATTTAGTATTCCACTTTCGGCAAGAATGTAAAACTATAGCATCAGAGTAAACTTAAGCATAAATAAGACTGTGGAATACACTAGAACGTTTAAGAAAGCTGCTAACCAAGGACTGCAAGCTAGCATTGCTAACAAAAACACTAAAATTGAATCAACGACTGTTACAACCTCCGTGTCCAAGAGAAGTGAAAAGAAAAATGTGGCATATGGTGATAAATGCTTACGTTTGCGTGTAAATTTAAGGTAGCAAACTTCTGTTGGAAATCGAGTCACAAATGAATCGACCGATATTAAAGTAAGGCATGTTTTCAATAAGGCTTTACAATGGACTCACCAAAGATGCACTCACAACTCACCTAACACTGAATGAAGTATCACTGTTAGAAATGCAACTCGACGGTAAATGGCGCGAGAAAAGTCCATCACTTGACCACACATTGCAGACAGTAATGCCCGCTTATCTTTCGGTGATTTTGC
This sequence comes from Pachyseris speciosa, assembly GCA_016490735.1. Lineage (NCBI taxonomy): Eukaryota > Metazoa > Cnidaria > Anthozoa > Scleractinia > Pachyseridae > Pachyseris > Pachyseris speciosa. The sequence goes on from JAEMWC010000518.1 coordinate 302,555, forward strand.
CAACAACAAAGAAGGAACAGCAGTCTTCACAATTATAAGTCAGTTGAGTTTGATGCACGTTAATTTGTGAAAAATGGGCCGATAGATGACGTCATTACATTGATCAGAAATTGTTCCGCTTAAATATTGTTTGCTTGCTTAGAGGATTTTTAACGACAAGTTAAAGATGACTGCTAACTATTACAAACTGTTTCATATGTAAAATTTACCAGTTATAAAATGGTGCATCATGAAAGAGCCGGTGTCCCTAGAAAGACAGATGCTCATTTGTCGATCAAAAGTCACAACAAGACACACAATAGCTTAAAGCGGAGAAAAAAAAGTTCAAATTTTCCTTTTCTTAACATCTTGAACAAAAACATAATAAACTATGTGTTGTTTTAGAACTGAGCGCGAGTAAAAAAAAAACAGAAATGTTAATAATTACTGCTTCTGAAAGGACACTCGGGTACGAACGATTCAAACTTCGTGTTCTATTTTTTCTTCATGCAAAGAAGCCACCATATTATCTGACGTTCAAGCAAATTTTATTTCAGTTTTTGTGCGCGTGTACAACGTTTACAGCACTGCTTCAAAGTTTTCTCAAAGTGTATGAAATATAGAATAGTTAGAATGTGGAATCAAGCAGGTTTAATTTAACTTAATACTTTAACGCAGAAATGAAATTCAACCTAAGCGGGCAAAGTGTTTACATCCGTTGTGGCCGCTTCTTCAGCTGCTTGCCAGTTTCAGCACGAACGCAGCTGATGAAGAGAAAATTACTAAAATGACAGGAAAACCTTATGTGATCATATAAACAAGGAAAACTACGCACAAGGCAGGTAATTGAGTTGAAGGCTTCATGCTTTTGTATATGTTTTGGAAAGTGCGCCTTAACTTAAAAAGCGTGAGCAGTTTCAAGAAATGTGACGATAAAACTAAAAACGCTTGTCTAAACGGAAAGGTGGGCTAGAGCAAAAATGAATTTAGAAAATACCCCGAATTCATAATAAAGTTGCTAACAAAACTGAGGGTGAACTGGATCAACAGATGTTACAACTTCTATGATCAGGACAGGCCTAAAACAGAGGTGGAGAATGTCTCGGATATGCTTGCATTTGTATTTGAATTTGAATAAGAAAATATCTCCTACTACACAAGTGATATCTGAGACGTCAGGCGACGCTCCTCCCACATAACGGCTGCGCAGGAGGGTTCAAATGTAAATAAATTGACTGATATCCGAAGCGTTTTGTGAAAACAAAAATGTATAAGGCTATATATATGGAGTTTAATAAACGTACCTTACAGAGGATGAAGTAAAACTGTATGTATTACAACTCAAAATAAATGTTTCGATAGTGCTGTATCACATAGTCACGTATCACGAACGCTGAAGCCTGCTTATCGTGAGGTGGTTTACTCACAATAAAGAGAAAAAAGGCTGTCGACTTTGTTGCGTGCTTATTGGCTAATTATACGGCAGCGAGGCGAGTTCATTGGTAAAATTTGCGCTATTTTATTCTTTGTTTGCAGAGGGAGAACTTAATTTCAAATTAAAAATATAATTTCTTATCTATAATTATTACTAACTAGTTGCTACGAAAATATACACCAATCAGCGACCTCTTAGCAGGAAGACGCAGTGTAAGGGAGTTCCCCAATACGTTGTAATTGGACCCAGAAGTTTTCGTGTCGAGTTGGTTGAACGGCAGAAGTTCAGTTTCGAATTTACGCTTGGTTGCTAAAATTGAGCAAAAGAAAGGAAAAATCTTAACGTTGTCATGTCACGACGTGGAAGGAATTTTGCAGCACAAAGTTCCGTTCCTCCTTCTTCAAACGCGACAAAATATATGGTTAATTTTTTTGTTAGAATGCTACTAAAATTCCACGTCTGCTACGAGCGCGTGCTGCAAACCTTGTCCTTTTCGTTACAATTGAGGTGATATCTCCAAGCGACTTTCGTCTTTCACATAATGTTTTCTAAGGAAAATCGGTAGCTTCCAACTTGTCCTCAAAGTTGCACAATATATAACAAAATGATAGCGGAGTGAGGGTTCGGCTGAAACAATCTCAATAAAATGAACCATGCAAATGACCGTTCAAGCCCCTCATGAATCAAAAAGGAAGGAAATCAAGCAATCAAAAATGAAAGAAATAAACCCAGTAAAAGGATGGGAACTCACATATGTGGTTTCCTTTCGGTGTGCCTATCAGGGGGATTCTGATCCATTCCGTTATCCCTTTATCACTTTTCCGTTCTGGTCGGATAATTTCTATTTCAGGGAAAATTTATGGGGTAGTTTTTACATTAAAAAGGAGGCATCTTTCGTGAGCTGTTGTCAATTTCCTGAAAATGGTAGCTGACTATTTATCCTAAAACAAACGGATATAGTTCACCAGAAGTGGTGAACGTTTAAGGCGACATCTTATCAAATAAAGATCGCTTTTTAATGAAAATTTAACCGAACTATGTATTTAACCGAACTTTGTAGGGAGTTGTTCTGACTGTTAAGTTTAAAATGAAAATTTCTAATCGGATATCTTGAATTCCGGTTTCGGTATTTTGTTAAGGATTTTGCCTTACCGATACCCTCCTTAGTCCTGAACATTTTTTTACCTCTATTTCTAAAGCATTGTAAAGAGGAAAAAGGATTCGTTTCTCCATTCCTGACAAATATCCAGTTTTGGCTGAGTTTGGGACTGTAACAGGAGCTGGTTGAAATCATTTTCTTGCTTGCTACACTGACGGGTTAACAAAAGCATGCTCTGTCCAGCACACACAACCTTTAAATTTCAGTTCTTAAAATTTATGTCTCTATTTTTCAACCACTGCACAAAGGAATAGGGATTCTGAGGACACCATTCATCTTCACTACACTCCTGATAAAGATCCATTTTCGGCCTGAGTTCGGGGATGTAACAGCAGCTGGTTGCTTTATCTTTCTTGGTGACGTTAGAACGTTGGTTGAAATCATTTTGCTACTTGCTACAGTGACGATTGGCTAAAAGTGTACTCCATCGAGCACAGACTTGATCAAATCTTGTTGTGTTTTCGCAACAGTATTTCAAATTCGTTTCCAGAGATTGTCCAACCTGCTACTTCATGGTATAAGAAAAACGTTTCAACATACCATGATCCGGGCGAGATGAAACTGTGCTCCCGCATAGAAAACGTTTTACATCGTTTACGATCTGTTTTCAGAATGCCTACGTGTGTTTTGGGTGGGCTATCTGTGGTAGCTCATACTATAGTTATAGTCATCGAATTTGTTCGTCAGTTCTTCTGTCCGTCCGTAACACATGACGTGATGTCCCTTGGGAGCAAGAAGACCAATCCAAGAAAAGGATTGCATCATCCACGGTAATCTAGTCGAATCCAGGCCCTAAGTCCATATTTTTGCCTTATCTTTTCGTTGGTAAGCAACATGTCACGTTGTCTGCCTTCAGCCTATTGCAATCAAGATTACCATTTGCTCTCCTAGCCTAGTCCCCAGGAGTTCTCGGCTCAGTCAAACCTAAGGTCAAACCCAACTGTCAGCGGTGACGTCAGCGAGAGACTCGCCGTGAACGTCTAGGAAATACTGCCAGATCCACCATAAACAACACTGAAATATGCACGAGATCGTACGTTACAATAATGGCATAATATACCTTTGAGGTTGCTGGACATTAAGGATGGGTGTCCACATCGCACTCTTCTGAATCTACAAAAATTATGCTCACGATAAAAAATGTGCGGCGAAGTACCACAGGACGAAATTTCACCTTTCCGTAAACCTTAAACATAACGGAAACATAAGGTTTCTCATTTCCGCCACGTTTCCGTGCTGCGGAAATTTGGAAGTTCGCAACGTAGTGCGTGGATCACGTTCCCGTCACATATCCTAAGCGAAAATGTCACGCCACGATTCCGACATAACTCTGCTAGTGTGTTTCCGATAATATTCGTTTCCGTGACGTTTCCGTAAACGTTTTTTTGTGATTTAATTTAAGCCACTTGAGTGTTGATTTGATTTTTTAAACTTAGGTTATTTGAGCTGACGTGGTTACTCCAACAGGATTATTTATTTCACGCAGTCATCCAAATTAGCCATGACGGTTGAATTGGTTCAAAGCAACCACTTTAATTCAAAGAGAGTGGTTTTGGAGGACCTTTTGCTTTCGAAATGTTCTGCTTTGATACCATTCTGAAAGTGATACACAACAAGTTCTGGCCACAAATTGAATATTACACCCGGGACGGGGGGGGGGGTACTCCCAGAAAAATTGGGTGGGGATGTGTGGCCCGCTTCCTGAAAGCCTCCCCCTATTTCAGACCAAAATCTGCGATTTTCCCTATCCTATTTCAGACCTGACCAAAAGTGCCATATCCTAATTCAGACCTATTTCAGCTTTTGTTGGTGGTCATATCGTCTAATGATAAAAAAGTAGCTTTTTCTAAAGAAACGTACTAAATTTAAGACTGGAGTGCACAAACCATACCCTATTTTTAGACCAAAATGGCCAAAATCGATACCCTATTTCAGACCAAAACGGCTAAAAAACCGTACCCTTTGGGGCCGCACATACTTATTTCGCCCATATAAAGGAATACTCCACCCCACATACATTACAAGGGACAAAACTGTTACACCAATCAAAAGGTTCCATAAAATATTGACCCTATTAAGCCTGCTGAAAATTATCCATATGTAAGCTTCATTGCTGACACACTTCAGACAGTCCATGAGAATTTCAGTTTTAATTAATACATGGTTCTCTTCAGTCTTTTCCACATCTTTGAATTTTTTTTACCACACTTATCAAACATGGTTAGGTTAACTAGTGCTTGTACGCATGTCACCGGCTTCCCAGTGGGGTCGACCCTGGGCCAACCAGGGAGAGACGTTAGGAATACAAGGAGATGGATAGGATTCTTTACCCGAGGGTAGGGGAAAATCTCTAGATTGTTCTGCAATCAAAGATTAGGCCGGGGTGGGGGAATTCACAAGCTTGTAAAGGATGTGGATTCTCTGCCGAGAATCACCTCACCCAAGGTTAGCCGGGGGTCGACCCCTCCGGGAAGCCAGTGATACAGTGTATGTGCATTACATGTCTATACTATTTCAAGAATCTTAGCTTTGACTGGCATGGTCTTTATATGTTACAGGTTAAATTTGATTTCAGGTTGTTTTTGTTTTACATACAGTGTAAGCCTAATTATTCATGAGAGGACAAATGAATTTCATTTTGACCTAGGACAAATAAAAAATAACCTGAAATCAAATTTAACTGTAATACATGATGCAAATTTCACAAGATCCTAGGAGCTCCTGAGCATGAAGAGATTAACCCACATTAAGGGGGTGCCTTTAAAGCAAAGTTCAAGGGAAATAGAAACAAAATAGGCCATGTTTAGAGACACATATCCTCACAAAACATAACGGTAGTCGAACCTTTCTCAATTAAAGAGTCCTGATTTTGTTTATGAACTTGAAACTTAAAGGTGGTGTACTTTAAGTTACATAAAGTTAAAGTGCACCTAAAGGCAAAAATGTTTCTTTAATAAGATAATTCTTTCCACTTAAAGCAAACATGTTTTGCCATTCTCACCTTGAAATTTCGCTTTCATGTGTTGCACAAGCTACACAAAGTTAGCAAAACTAGCTGTCATATGGCCCCATGACCATGCTGTGAGAGGCATGGGCCTATTCTCGATTTTACATCACAAACTGCTTTGCATTCAAGTTTTTTTTTTCAAAGAGTTTTGTATTGCAAAACAGTCCGGTGACGTAAAATCGAGAATAGGCCCATGCCTCTGACAGCATGACCTCTGACAGGTCGTGGACCATATGACTGCTAGTTTTGCTACATTTATATAGCTTGTACGACACATAAAAAGAGAACATTTTTTGCCTTTAGGTGCACATTGAGGAAGTTGATACAACCACTATTTACAAAGCCCTGCATAGTTTCAGAAGGTTCTCCTGTGTACTCTCAGACTGTAATTTAACAGTTATATGAGATAATGTAAAACAAGATGCTGCTACAAATGGGAGGCAGAATAAAATATCTCTATGTAAAATTAACCATAACATCAAAAAACAAAAACATTGAGTGGATTCTTTAAACCATTAAAAAACTTATGCTTTAGCTGTACTTGAATAATCTACATTTTTGCACATTTATTATATGACTGGCACTTTTAGCGGTCCAGATGAATCAATTCTCCTGCTGTGATTGGCTACCCGCAAGGTTAAGATGGAGCCATCTTGACCGCTCGGGATAACCCGTTCGTCCCGCGTTTTACTGTCTTTTAATAGCGTACTTTGAGTCATATAATAAATCATTTTTTATTGACCAAGCTTGTTTGGTCAAGATCGTGGGATATTGGTCTAGTCCTTTTTTTGTGTGTTTATGGACCTCGACTTCACCTCAGTCCGTAAACATGCAAAAAAATGATAATAATAATAATAAATGGAAAAAAAAGCTTGGCCAATATCCTGCCATCTTGACCTCACGCTTGGCTATACAGTACGCAAAATAGTACATGTAGTTCTACTGCCTTCTTGTATGAAAAAGATATTAAAGCAATATTCTCCTACAGATTGGAGAACAAATCAAATACCTGTGTCCAGAATAATTCTTGTGGGCAAATAAAAACTTAGAGTGAATTCTCTGAACAGGCAAAAAAACTGCTGGTCCACCATGTTCAAAGTCTTTTGCATGCCAAACTGACAGGGGATGGTCTGATGCCTCAAACCAGTTTACCACTGCAAAGGCATGAATACTTTGTTTTCCACTAATCTCCAAACTGTGGACAAAAAAATTGAGAATAATTCCAGGTCTCATCGTTCTGGGATTAAGAATTCCATTGAGACCACACCATGTGAACACGACAGAACTTTAAAAGGAAAAGCAACACAAAATAACGGACTAAAAAGGTTATTCCACAAACTTACCGTCGTTTGTGGACACTTCCATTGTACGGATTTGTCGCATCGGTGGTAAGCTTTCACAAGATACGGCGCGGAAACTGGTAAATTCCAGCAAGGGTTTCTTTCCAGCTGAAATAAGGGGTATGTGCTAGGCGTTCTCTCGCCCACTCCTTCTCAGACTTCGCGCGGGTGGTCAGGGGAAGAGGGAACGCCTAGGGACTAGGCTGGTGCTCTCCATGACTATCGATATTTTTCCTGACTGTGCGAGTTGTCAAGTCAAGTCAAGTCAAGTTTATTGTGTCTATACACTTAGCTTTCGTGAGGACACTCTCACCAGCTAGTTATGGATCATCTGTTCTTTGTATTTGGTAGGGAAAATTTGCAATGCTTTTGGACAGAATTACCTCCACTTATCACAGCATTCAGCGCACGAATTTCAGCCGAATAAAAGGCAGCGGGGACTCAGTGGAACAAGCGCAGAAGCGAAAATGGCGAACGAAATTTTGTTAAAATTAATAAGCCTATTCGGAGGACAACTGAGCCTCTTTGGAGGATGAATGAGCCTCTTTGGGAGATAAATGAGCCCGTTCACGGAATACAAAATCTCATGTCATGTGTTTGTGATGAGATAAGAAATGAGCCGCTTTGTGAAAATTTGTACCGAAACGTCATGCCGGGTGCTTTCGTACACGACGCACCTCTGAAAGCCATCTTAAGTGAGGAGAGCAATTCTGCCTTGATGATTACTGATAATGTGGATTTATATCAGTTTGTGAAGCCGAATGCAAGTCGGTTTACTGTTTGTGGACAATGTCGTAAGCTTAGACCAATATTAAAAATCCATAATTCAGGAAAGGAACCACGGAGAGAGTGTGAACCTTCCAGGTTACCATTCAGCTCGCTTTTGCAGAGATTGAAAAGAAACATTTGAGGGAACGTTTGCAGAAGAGGTTAAGACATATTACACCAATGTCTTCATTACTGTATGATTTAGTAAGCAATTACAAATTTTGGCATGTTTAGTTTGTTCATAGGAGTGACTCTTTTTTTAGCGAGTGGTTCTGTAAGCCATTTATAATCTAGTGGATGGTAAAAACATACCTTTAGATGTAGTGATTAATGTCTTATCTTGAGTTTAAAATTCAGTGTAGTGACTCAGGCCGATACTCTGTGTCTCCTACAACTGTAGAAAGGTAGTGACACCTTTCATTGTCTGTTTACAAAATAGGAAAATCCCAAATCTGTACATACAAGGCACACTGCTTAATAGCAGATACTGTTTACCTACTAGAAAGTTATTATTATCTGGAGATGTTGAAATAAATCCAGGGCCTACTTCTATGAAGTGTGCTCAGTTCACAACATCACCCATCAGAGTTTTGGAAGCAAGATTACATCAGTATGGTTTAAGCCCGTTTTATTGTGGTGGTGAGGGAGACTGCTTTTTTAGGGCTGTTTCTCGTCGACTTTATGGTGATCCTAGCTATCATATCAACATTACACAAGCTGGAATTGATTTCCTCAGCGAGAATCCAGAAGGATTTATTAAAAGCAATTCTGAAAACTCTTGGATAGTATATTTGAGAAACATTTCATTGCAAGGTGCCTTGGCTGATGTTCTTATAATACAAGCTATAGCAGACAAGCTAAATTTGAGAATACACATCTCATCCTAACTTTGCAACTTTTACCATTGTAGAAGCAGTGAATCGTCAATAACAGCACACAACAATTTATATAGGGCACCTCAATGAATTTCATTATGTGTCAACCAAACAGTTACTACCAAGAATCTCTCAGCTAAAACGTGGTACTGTAGAAGTTCCTGCTGACAAACTTAAAAGTAGTAAACAGCAGTGTACTATTAACTTACATATGTGCAGAGGTTCTGGCATTGACAATGGTAACTGCAATCTCTCATTCAGCTTTAAATCTAAAGATCACAAATCAAAGCAGACTGCTGCACAAGTTCATCAAAAAAGAGCTGAGTATATGAGAGTTTATCGAGCAAAACACTCTACAGAGTCTAAGCAGAAAGAAGCTAGTTATAAAAAAACATACAGAATCAATCAGACTACTGAGGCTGAGCATAGAGAAGCAAATTATAAGAGAGCATACATAATCAGTCAGGGTGCTGAGGCTAAGCAGAAAGAAGCAGATTATAAGAGAGCATACAGAATCAATCAGAGTGCTGAGGCTAAGTAGAAAGAAGATTATAAGAGAGCTTACAGATCAAAACAGACTGCTGAAGCTAAAAAGAAGATGACTGATCACCAGAAATCTATCATGGAACAATTCAAATCAAGCAATAAATCCTCTTGTATTCAAGATTTAATATCCAAATTTCATAATTTTGTTTCTAAGGGTCCACTGTACATTTGCAGTCGTTATGATCAGTTATGGTACAGACACAGTGTTAACTCTGCTGACAATTAAGAGGATCCAATCCCAGTTTTGACAAATAATTCTCTCAGTAATAAAACAAGTATGGATGATATAGAATGGATTTGTAAATTGTGTAAAAAACACTTAACAAATAATAAAGTTCCACCATGTGCAGCTGTAAACGGAATAAAGTTTCCACTTAAACCTGCCTTTTTTGATCTAAATGAATTGGAATGTAGACTACTTGTTCCTAGATTAGCATTTCAAAAATTGATGCAAGCTCCAAGAGGGAAACAGTTTAAAATGAATGGAAATGTTGTAAATGTACCTGCTGATGTCATAAATTCAGTTTCATCACTTCCTCGTTTACCTAATGAGACAGGTACCATTAAAGCCGCTGTTACACGTTGGAACTTTTAGCTGAAACCTGTGTGCAACGGCGCTGCGAAACAAGTTTCAACAGGCGTTTCACTGTGTAACATGGTCGGTTTCGTGAAACTTTTTCGGCTTCCGTTGCGAAACAAATTTCACGAAAAGTAGAACCGCTTTCTACTTCTGCAACGGGCGCAACGATCGCAATGGTGATAAAAACAAGAGTTTCACCATGTAACACCACTTCGTGAAACTGGTCCCGCTCGGTCTTGTCACACTACGCTGCGTAAGCCATGGAACTAGTTTTGCGGGAATTTCGAGACCAGTTTCAACGTTCCCGAACAAGTTTCGACCTCTCATGTTACACGGTGCAATGCCTGCTGAAACTTTCTTATCGTCGTTGCACACAAGTTTCAGCTAAAAGTTAATTTGAAGAGAAAACTGCAGAACAAAGTTCTGCATTATCTTTGAATATTAGGCCTCACAAGGTAGTAGAAGCAGCCAAATGGCTTATAAACAACAGTGCCCTTTACAAAGAAGAGGGGGTTGCTTTATGTGAAAACTGGGAAAATTCTAAAGATAAGGACTTAGTTAATGACAACAGTGAGTGTAATCATCAATTTGAAGCTTCCAATATGGATTGTGAGATGTTAGATAGCTCTGACAAAGCAAAACATTGAGATGACGAAGATGAATGGAGTGAGGGTGAACTAGAATCTCCTGCGGGCATTACAGACACAATGTTGACACCAGCAGACTATGTAGCAGCAACTACACGCGCATTATGGCGGATTTACAGTGTCGTTTCAATTATCCAAAACCACCTACACTGTATGAGGGTTAGAAAAATCCCCTACCCTTTTGATGGTGAAACTGAGCTGAATCATAGCAAAAAACACAAGGAAACTTGAAGTCAATCCAAAAACAATTGAATGACATGAACGAAGGTGAAAATATTTCATTTGATGAGTTGCTCGAGAAAATGAATGTTACTGAGAAAAACTATATCCTAGCTACAGCTGTATACAATCTTCTCTGAAATATGCTACAGTTTTCTTAAAAAGACAGCCAAATGAGTTACGAATAAATGTAACTACAATCCAGCTGTTTTTTTGTTTTTGCAACAAATATATTTATTTCAACAAAAAGAGTACTACTTACACAATTATTGACATCATTTACACATTTCTTTACTTACATTAATGCCAATAAGAAACTCGGGCTAGTTACAAACTACTTACTACAGAACGGTACTTACACTGCTTACGGACAAACAACAGCAGCTATTGAACAAAAAAAAACAGTATACAACATAGCTACAAAAAAGAAAAGTGGCATAATGACAGGAACAGTGAGTTAAGATAGACAAGGAGACATTATCCATTTTTTTTTTCTAAAGAAGTCCTTACTACTGATTATTTTTTCAGTTTCATATTTTACAACAATTTTTGCTCGAAATCCATGAATGTTGGGAAGAATTCGGTTATTTCTGCAATTCCAAAAGAAAAGCTTTCCAATTATTATAAAATAAAATCAAATGAAGAATGATCCTCGCAGTTGTGAACGCAATTTATGCAATTGCGAAAAGAAGCCTGGAAACATTTTTTCAGGACTTCAACGGGGTTTGAACCCGTGACCTCGCGATTACCGGTGCGATGCTCTAACCAACTGAGCTATGAAGCCACTGACGTTAGGAGCAGGTCAATTGTGGGTTCATATGATCCCGTGAAAGAAATGAGTGTGAATGATATTGCATAAATTGCGTTCACAACTGCGAGGATCATTCTTCATTTGATTTCATTTCCGCAGTTCATGTATGATTCATTTCATATATCATTCACACTTATTTTAAAATAGTTCAGCATTATATGTAAATTGTCAGTAATTTCAGTGATAATTCCAAACAGCACATTTTGCGGGGAAAGGCGGATTCTTTTACTCGAAATAATGTACCAGTAAATTTCAAAATCATTCCAGAACTGCTTAGATTAAGGGCAGTGGAAGAGCAGATGGTTTAGTGATTCAGGCTGACCATTGCAGAAACTACATAGGTCATTTGTTCTGAAACCCATTTTATATAATTTGGTATTTGTATGAAGAATTGAGTTAGGAACTTTGTATTGAAAAGCTTTAACATACGATTCAAGAGTGACGGAATGAGGTAACTGGAAAATTTGTCTTAATTGGTCACTAGTAAGATTAAAATCGCTCTGTAATTTATAAGCGATATAAGGAAGTTGTGCTTTTTCCCTGATAAGTAGCGCATAGAATTCTTTTTACTTTTTAGTTACATCAAATATTTTGTCATCAAATATTTTATCATCATTGATGGAAGCCAACCTTATCTCTTAAAAGTGTTGGAATCGACCGACGTAGACCAGCCAACTGTTAAACATTTGTTTTATTTATTTTGTTCGAGAGGTGATTATAGGCATCTGCAACATTTCAATTAAACAAAAGATCTTGGGTGCATATGTTGTGGTTCATATTTTATTTTGGTTAAATTTTTTCAATCCAATTTTTTTTTCAAACCAGTTCATTTTTTTACAACCATGGGAAGTTTTTCTTCATTGCACAAACTTTATTTCCTTTCTTTAACTGAACTTACACGTATCTCAAAAAAGTTAGTACACAAAAACATTAAGTAAACGGTTAGGGTTACTGGTTAGGGAGGTTATGGATTGGGGTTTAGGGGGGGGGGTAGGGTTACGCACTGATATTATTTAGGCCTAAGCCCTGACTTTAAATGGTTAGCTTTTATTATATATGTTTGTATTACAATATTAGCTTCATGTTGTTTATCAGAACTCATCTTAACTTTGGTTATGCCAGCTACCAGTCATAATTTATTAACTAATGAAAGAAATGGAAAATTTTATTTAAGGTTGTAAATACATGTAATACAGACATTCTATTTGCTTATCCTTGTCTTCTACCGTTCCACGAAGCTCTTCAACTTCTTTTTTGAGATATGTAAGACTCTTATCCATACCTTTGATCGACCTTTCCACAGCACGTGCGTCTTCTTTCATCTGGTCGATAGTTGATTCGACGTTCCCCAATCTGCTTGTTAAATCCTTCAACGTTGCCTCAATTGCATCGAGTTTCTCCAGTTTCTTAAGTTCCCCAAGAATTTTATCGAGTTTTTCGCTAACGTTACCGGCCATGTTTAAGGCTTGGAGAACCTCGTCTTCCTCGGCTAAACTCTTTGAACGCTTTTCCCGCGGAGAACTTGACCCAGACGAATCTGAATTGCTTCTCTCTGATATTGTACGCTTCAAAGAAGAAAGGATGGTTTCCATATACAAGAAATGTAGGCTGCCAGAAAAATAACTCAATAACCAGAGCGGAGCTCTCGAAAACACGCACTCGTTATGCATGCCAGCCCCAGTCCCCCCAACACCTTTATCTCGAATCGTACAGCAGGAGAGAAAATCTGAATTTTTTTGGCATACCGGAAAACGAAGCCAGCGCTTCGGAGGGGAAAGATGCGGTTGGCACAATTGATGTTTTGTGTGAGTTTCTTCATGATGTCCTTGGCTTTGGGGATCCAAAGAGAAATATGGAGTTTCAACGAGTGCATCGGATCGGTAAATCCGTACGTGGAAAGCCCAGGCCGATATTAGCCCGTTTTTTACGCTATCAAGATCGCGAGACAGTGCTTCGTGCTGGGTTTTAATTGAAAGACACTGAGTATATGATTTTGCAAGACTTCCCTCAGGAAAGCATAGAGAGAAGGCGCAAGCAAATGCCCAAATTAAAGGAAGCTAAAAAAAGGGGCCAAAAAGTATCCTTTAGTAAATCGGAACCGGATAAACTCTTCATTGATGGCAAGTTCATTTCTGCGTAAGGGTTATATTATCTGTGACCTTTATTTGTTATAGCGAGGCTGTAAGGTGTTATCGTTTGGACATTGTATATTATAACAATGCAGCAAAAGCTCTCTAGGAGAGATGTCGAATTATTTAATTAGTTCCATCCTCAAGGGCAGCGTTAAGGATATTTATCTTGCTGCTCTTTTAAGTTTTGTGTTTTTCAGTATTTCGTTGAAATGTAATTTTTTCGTTTTTGCTTTTGTAGATGTTCTGCTTTACTTTTACTATGTTTTTCAAAGCTATTCTGGTGCGTTAATGAGGATATATTCTTTAAAGTTTGAAGGTGCCAAACTTACGCTTAACTTTTCCCACCTAATGAAGTTGTGTTTCCCTTTGGCGAAGTAGGGCGTAGTAGCGTTGATGTTAGCCTTTTGTCACTAAATGCTCGAGGGATTCGTACTTTTGAAAAGCGGAAAGCAATTTTTAGCTGGCTTTTAAATTCTGGAGCCAATATTTGTTTTCTGCAAGAAACCTACAGTACTCAAGAAGTCGAAAATATCTGGAGAAAACAGTGGAAAGGAAACATGTTCTTTTCGCACGGTAGTAGCCATGGTCGAGGTGTACTTGTACTGGTAAGGGATAACTTAGACTTTCAACTACGATCTATCAAGGTTGATTCTCAAGGTCGCTATGTTTTCCTAGAGGTTTCCATTCAGGATTCACCCTACTTTCTTTTAAATATTTACGCTCCAAACAAATGTAGTGAACAATGTACCTTTTTTAAAGAAATATCAGAAATTTTGAAAGCTGCTAGAACAGAACAAGATTACCCAATTATCGTCGGAGGCGATTTTAACATTATACTTGACCCTGACTTAGATGGACGGGGCGGAAACAACAGAAAGAAAGACTCCGCAATATTAGTTGAAGATATGCACCTCGATTTCGATCTGGTTGACATCTGGCGTATTAGGAACCCCACTACATCACGATTTACTTGGCGCCAAAAAACTCCGGTTGTTCAGAGGCGTTTAGATTTTTGGCTTATAAGCGACATTTTGCAAGATGAGTTAATTTCAGCGGAGATTAAAACACCAATAAAACCTGACCATTCGGCAATAACCCTTTCAATTTGCGGCTTAGATGAAACTGAGAGAGGACCGAATTTCTGGAAATTCAATTCGAACTTAGTAAATGACTCGGACTACTGTGAACTTTTAACCACTGAATATGTGAATTGGTTAGAGGAATTTAAAGAGGTTCAGGATAAGCGTGTTTTATGGGATTTAATTAAATACAAAATAAGACAACGAACAATTACATACAGTAAAGGTAAAGCCCGTGAAAGAAGATCAAAAGTACAAAAGGTGGAGGATAAGCTGAAGGAATGTACAGAAAAATGTGATATTGATCCAAATAGTGGAAATCTCGAGGAACTGGAGTGCCTTCAAACAGAATATGATCAATTGTACGATTACATTACACAAGGGGCAATCATTCGCTCTAGGGCAACTTGGTATGAAACGGGTGAAAAAAACAAATATTTTTTGAATTTAGAAAATTCAAACAAAACTAAAAGTAGTGTCCGTAAAATCTTAACAACTGATGGAGCATTGACTAGCGACCCAAAAAAGATTATGAATGAATTGGAATTATATTACTCTAATCTCTGTGATGGTAGAAATTCCGCAGACACGCAGAATATTTCTTCGTTTATAAATGATCTCACCGATGTTCCATTTTTAGCCGAGGAGAAGAGGAACGTTTGCGAGGGTATCCTTAGATATGATGAATGCTATAATGTATTACAGACCTTCCAAAAGAATAAGTCGCTAGGGAACGATGGTTTAACAGCCGAGTTTTACTTAGCCTTTTGGCCCTTGCTTGGAAAGTTGGTAGTTGATAGTTTGAACTATGCTTTCGAATACGGTGAACTATCGAACTCACAGAAACAGGCCGTTATCACCTTAATTGAAAAGAAAGGAAAAGACAAAAGGTTGGTGAAGAATTGGCGTCCAATATCTCTTGTAAATGTTGATGCTAAATTGGCGTCTAAAACTTTGGCAAAGCGTTTGGAAAAGGTGCTTCCTGAAGTAATTCATTTTAATCAAAACGCGTTTGTAAAGGGGAGAACAATTTTTGATGCCGTCAGAATGATCGATGATGTGATTGAATATGCTAGGTACAAAGATATACCTGGGATTCTAGTAGCTATAGACTTTTAAAAAGCTTTCGACTCGCTCAATTTAAATTTTCTTTTAAGAGTATTACATGCACTTAGCTTTGGTCCTTCTTTTATTCAGTGGATACGAGTCATATAACAACGCCTCTAGCTGTGTAATGAACAATGGTTTTACAACAGGACCTTTTACACTAAGTAGGGGAGTAAGAGGGGGAGATCCCCTCTCTCCCTACCTGTTTATAATAGCTTTGGAGACCTTAGCTATAAAGCTAAGAGAAGATGATGGCATTAAGGGCATTACGATACGAGATGAACCTGTTAAACTTTCCCTTTTCGCTGATGACATGACCTGCTTTATCTAAGATAGTAGTTCATATACAAACCTATTCGTTACGCTGAAGACTTTTGGTGAATGTTCTGGTTTAAAAATAAATAATGAAAAAACCGAAGCCTTAGCTTTAGGAAATAGCAGTTCTCTTTGGGAGGGGTATTCTGATATGTCAAATCTTTGTAACACTATCAAAATTCTAGGCGTCTACTTTGGCTATGACGTTAAACAAAGAGATGAATTGAATTTTAGGAATACTTTGAAATCACTTAAGAAGACGATCAATTTGTGGAAATGGCGTGGTCTTTCTCTCTTAGGTAGAATACAAATTATAAAAACCTTTGCCATCCCTAAGTTTATGTTTAGAGCGTCGGTGTTGCCAATTTCTAAAGACCTTATCAAAGAGGCCGACTTGCTTTTTTACTATTTTATTTGGAATGGGAAAGATAAAGTAAAACGAAATGTGATGATTTCGGAAGTTGAGAAGGGTGGCTTGAATATGCTTGATATTGATTCTATGGTTCGTACCAGACGAGTGATATGTATAAAAAAAATATTTGGAAGACTATAAAAGTCCGTGGAAAGCGTTTTTAAATGCGATTCTTATCCCCGTTGGTGGGAAACTCGTATTGTAATTTTGATACTTCTAAATTAAGAATTTATCTACCAAGTTTCTGCAAGCAATGTCTCGATGCGTGGTCAGAAGTAAATGCAAAAACACCCAGCTCGCTACATGAAATTGCAAATGAAGTTATTTGGAATAACAAGCTTCGCTGCATTAATAAGAAATCTGTGTATCGCAGAGATATTGCAGATTTAGGGATAAAAAAATTTGCGATCTATTTTCAACTAAAGAAAATCTCAATCCTCAGCAAGGTTTCTTCATTATGGGTATTATTAACTCTATGCCTGCTTCCGGATTCACCTTCTATCCTAATGAGTAACAATTTGGTTCCAATTCTTGATGCTTCCTCAAAGCAAATCTACCGGCTTTTCCTGGAGAATAAAGAAACAACGCCTACTGCTAAAGTAAAGTTAGCTGCAAAGTATTCAAACATTGATATTGATTGGAAAAGTGTTTATTCGCTATCTTTTCGCACAACATTAGAATCTAAACTTAGAGAATTTCAGTTAAAAATTTTAAACCGTATTGTCTTTACAAACGAAAAACTGTTTCGTTTCGGCATGGCTGAGTCGGCATCTTGTGCTTTCTGCCAAACAGAGGTTAAATCCGTAGAGCATTTACTCTTTTCCTGTAGAGTATCATCTAGTTTTTGGAAACGTGTCTTGTCCTGGTTGCGCGATAATAACATCTCTGTTGATAACCTTAAAGGAGAGGACGTCATTTTTGGTAAGTTCGATATTGCAGAAGATTTTCTCCTGTTTAACCATATTTTGCTTCTGGGTAAGTTTTATATTTACTCTCGGAAATACCAGAATTGTATACCTTCTCTTCAAGGTTATATAGCCAGGACAAGGCGTATTTACAACATCGAACTTCATATTGCCAGGAAAAGAGACAAATTAAACAATCATTTTAGAAAGTGGGAAAAGTTAATAAGCGTTTTTGCGAATAAGTGATGTTATGATTAATTAAAGTGATGTCATTGTAATTTACATACTAAGTAACTGTATTGCTGTAATAGCTTTGTTTAGCTTTGTATTATTTTGTTTGTACTATATGTGTGTGTGTGTGTATGTGTGTGCGTGTGGGTGTGTTTTTCTCTTTTTTAATTTTTATTTTGTATGTAAACGTAAGAAATACTTTAATTAAAAATAATAAAAAAAATGTACTACAGACATTTTTACATTACAGTAATAATTAATTGGCCACTTGACATAATACTAGATTTGTGAAACTGTGGCAACCCTTTGTTGTATTACATCACTCTAATTTACAATTTAATTACCTTTTTACAATATCACATGATGTTAAGTTAGACAGGTTATCTATTGTATTACTCTTGCTTTATAATCACTGCAGCATCAGTTTGCTACTGATGATACATGTGCTTGAATACAGTTTCTACAATTTCTGTTGAGTTCGTTTTCAGTGTTCCTACCTGTAGAAACCTAACAGTGGTCTTTTGCACTTTTACATGCATTTGAACATGTTAATTAATTTCTTTGTTATAATCAAACCTTGTGTTTGTTGCCGTGCTGTGGATTAAATGATTTGGAGCTACATGTATGAGGCCGTTGATGACACAACCGAATTACTATGTTGGCGTGGTTGTAGTTTTCATTAGTCAGACTTATAAGTACAATGTATCTTTCCTTATTATAAGCAGTATTTTCGGATGAAGTGCACTGATTTTATCTGGCACTGATGTTATCTGGCTTGTCAATCTGGATGGCCATCATATCCCCAACTTTAAATGTTTTCTTTGCCTCTTGTTGTTTGGTTGTTTGTTGGATCATCTTTTCATTGTAAGAAGACTGATTGGAGATTACTTTATGTCTCATTGCTTGCTGCTGGTCATTGAAATAATCTTGCACCTTTTCCTCTTGGTTAGATGCAAGGTATGCTTCTTTGTTAGGGTGTTGCTTTACCTCTGTGGGCTTTAAAACTGAACACTGCTTCATAATTATGCTTTAATTCAATGTTATTGTCTTCTGTAAATTTTTTTACCATCTTATTCTTTCACGTCTTTGCCGTTGTCACATGTACAGAGTATCTGCTTTGCATAACCAGAAATGTATGTGTTACAGTACTCTCTCAGAGCACCCAGGATTTCAGTAGTAGCTGTCTAATGCTATGCAGAGGATAAGCACTGACAAACTTTGTGTGTTGATCCCTCACTAACATGAGCCAAGTGCGTGGATTGGAACAATTGCAGGCACAATTTCTGAAAGCCATTAGGTCTATTTCAATTAGGTTGAAGAAAATTTCACTGTGGTCCCTTCACAGGTTTCACTCTAGCAGTAATTGACTTCTGCTCATAATGTATTTTGCATAGGCTTACAAACTCACTGACAACTCTTTGACTTATTTCGCTGTATAATTTCATTTAGCCATTGGCTGATGCACCATG
This sequence comes from Pachyseris speciosa, assembly GCA_016490735.1. NCBI lineage: Eukaryota > Metazoa > Cnidaria > Anthozoa > Scleractinia > Pachyseridae > Pachyseris > Pachyseris speciosa. The sequence goes on from JAEMWC010000518.1 coordinate 321,571, forward strand.
TACCAAGTCCATTGTTAGTCTATTGTTTTCTTCCATTGTGTTTGGTTTATTGTTATCGTTCTTTGTATTGTTTCTCCATTGTACTGTGCTTTGTGATGTCACCCGTGATAGCTTATTAACTTGGTACATGGTGCATCAGCCTAGCCATTTCTCTGGTTTTTTTTCCCAGAAGGCTACTCAGTAAGTGGTGAGGCTGAAATTTTGGTTTTGTGATTTAACTCAGTTATTTTCTGTTATAATAAAGTTTTGATATAACGCGGACTCCGATTGGTTAAAACAGCGTGCCTTATGAGAGTACAGATGCACGGGCAGCTACGGTGTCGCCCCATGGACCCAAATGAAAATCTGAATTTTTCCCTCGGTTTTTATTTTGATTCAGACGTCTTGTACGACCTAGAAAAGGTGTATGAAAACGAGCGGTTAGCCTCAATGGATTTGGAAGATGTTTCTGCGAGTAACACCACAAATAACAGCATTAAAAGTTAACGATTAATGTCAAGCGTGTTTTCAGAAGTTGCTGAAATTGTCCGAGTCATGCATTGTCCGGCTCATTCCAATTACGTGTTAATAAAATAAGTGCAAAATTTTCTTAACATTGCTAAGGCACGTCGAAAAACAGTCAGCCAAGTGGAGTAAAATCACTCGTTCGCTCGCAAAGCAAACGAAAAAAACAGTTCAACTAAGCCTAAGCTAATTTCTTAATTTGCGTCCAAAACGAGTGTAGATGATTACTATTTACATCCAGTCGAGAGATAAATAGGAGTTTCAGTCCTGAACAAAAGTAGCAACAATTAAAGTGCATATGAAGCGAAAATTTGGAGGGTTGATGTGCTGCCAGAACTACACATTATGATAGTGGTTATGATGTCACCATAGCAGCATACTTGTTACCAGACCTCTACCTTCCCAAATGATAAATGCCTTATTTAT
>JAEMWC010000518.1:325000-415000 GCA_016490735.1 Pachyseris speciosa
GATCTAATTGTAATAGAATTGTAATCGAATTGTAATCCAGCTTTCCTTGAGACCTGGAGAGCAAATATGGACATACAGTTTGTGTGAGATGTTTATGCATGTGCCATGTACATTGTATCGTACATCTCAAAGGCACAAAAATGTATGAGTGAACTTTTAAGAAAAGCATGTGAGGAAGCAAGGAAAGGAAATTCCAGTGTACAACAACAAGTAAGAGCTATTGGTAACAAATTCTTGAATAATGTTGACGTAAGTGCACAAGAAGCAGTGTATATTCTGCTTCAGCTTTCTTTGAGAAAATCCTCTCGTCAAGTGGTGTTTGTAAACACTACTCCCCCTGAAGAAAGAGTTCACCTTATAAAACATCTTGATGAAATCAAAGAAATGGAAGATGACTGTGAGGATGTATTCAGTAGTGGGCTTTTAAAGAGATACGCAAAGAGACCTGTTGGTCTTGAACATGTGACATAATCTTAGCTGATTGTGTTTCCTGGTATGATTCATGTGGCAGGAAATACATTAAAGAGTCAAAAGAGGCTGATGTCGATGCCTTGCCTTTTGAGACATGCATTTGATGAACAAAATGATGACGAAGAGGAACTGTGTATGGAGAGCAAACTTCAAAAATGCAAGAAGAGAACAAAAGCCAGAATAATTAGAAGTGTTTTCTATAACAAAGAAGCCAATCTAGAGAAGCACTATCGTGAGCTAATTATGTTGTTCACACCTTGGAGAAATGAAGAAATAGATATGCTTGGTAATTTTGCTTCATACCAAGAATAATATTTCCTTGTTAAGGATATCATCAAGAACAACAGAGACAATATGCACTTTGTAGGAAAGATCTTGATGAAATTCAAGATAATTTAAATAGTCTTGATGAAGACGATCTCACTAGATATGATGACATTACACCAAATGTACAAAATGTTTAGTATAGACATACATCGGAGGGTATGCAAGACTTGCATCCAGACTTTAATGAGCATATGACCTATCGACGATCTTGGAATTCCATCTGCAGCATCAAACAGACAGGAGCAGCTGATACTAAATGAGTTACAAGATGATGAGTTCAGGCAAATAGAAAAAAGGTAAAGACCAAAACGAATTTTTCTACCATATATTGCACCAAATTAAGACATCAGATGAACCATTTTACTGCTTTCTTAGTAGGGGTGCAGGCGTAGGCAAGGCCCATCTCACCAAAGCACTTAACCAGGCATCACTAAAGTATTACAACTCTAGAGCTGGAAGTTATTTCCAAGAGACTAAAACAATATTACTGGCACCAACTGGCAAAGCTGCTTGTAATATTAAAGGCAATACAATTCACAGCTCTCTAGCTATACCAGTCACTAAGAAACTATAAACCTCTTGACTCAAGTAGGCTCAATACACTTCGATGCCAGTTAGGAGGTATGAAATTGATTTTCCTCAGTGAGGTGTCCATGGTAGGTAATGCAATGTTCAATGTTCAAATAAACAACAGACTGAAAAATATAAAAGGAAGCAAAGATGACTTTGGTGGTGTAAGCATTTTAGCCATTGGTGACCTTTTTCAGCTTCAGCCTGTTATAGATGGGTATATATTCAAAGATATTGATAATGCAGAATATGGAATACTTGCACCAAACTTGTGGCAGGAACATTATACACTTAATGTATAGTCCAAAAGGAAACGGTTCATTTTGTTTTCTCGAGAATCGTGATGTTTCCTGAGACGTAGTCAAGGGAAACATCAGGACTCGAGGGAAAACAAAACTAACTGGTTTCCAGAGGGACCATACATTAAGTGCTTTGTTATGTACCAAGACTTTTCCTTCAACAATCACAGCAAAATGAGCAAACAAACAAACAAGAAAACGTCCTTATTCACAATCCTGCTGAATGAATAATTCAAAAATGTGTACAGGTACCTTAACAGCAGCAACTCCATGCAAATATCGACCAAAGTGCGGCAAGACTCAAAAATTCAAAATCGCACTTCTTTTGAATACTGGTAGACTTAAGTAAGTGTACAAACGCCATGTAGTTTGTTCTTTAAAAGATCCTTTCGTTTTCCGAGAAAAACGTGGAAAACCGTTTCAAGCCCTGCCGTCGACTTTCCAAGCCAAAAACAGGGTTGAAATTCACTATGATTCGCTTGACTCGTGTTTCAAAACAACCGCGCTAGAATAAAAGTATATTGCTAGAGTTTTAAATTTAACTCGTCGTTGACCAAAATATACAATATTTTTAACATTACAAAAGTCTGAGTAATTATAAAAAGCTAAAGCGTATGGCTACCTGTTGTTTACCCACGAGAGGTAGTTGAAAAAAGCGACGATTTTCATCAAGTGCCTTTGATCAGAATTTTTAAGATTGTAGGGGAAAACACTAAAAGCATCAAACTTTTATGTTATGTAAAAATTATCTTGGGGAAATTACTTCGAGTTTCTCAGAATTCATTTGAAAGTCGTGTTTCAGACAACATAAAGTAACGCCATCAAACAAATGAGTCACCTTCAACGTTTGACCTTAGGTTTTCGTTTACAACGCTAGCGCTGGTAGCCTCGATATGTAAAATATTTTTTTTAAGAAGCTAACCTTAACCCGTATCTGTTGAGCTTCAAGCTCCAAGTTGTTTCATTTTGCCGTCTTATCACCTTTGTTACCGTAATCGTGAAGTCCGCTGGAATGTGTGCGTGTGTGGGGGTGCGTGACAGCTTTCCAGCACTTTCTTCATCCCTCTGTTTTCTCTAATGTTTTCAAGTTAACATCATGTGCTTGTCAGACGTTTTGAGAACCCTGGACCTTAAAAAAGCCGACTATGAAATGAAGTTCAGTAGTTTTTAAAACAAGGCAAGGTTCCTTGTTGGCGGATCCGTTCATTTCAATTACCCTCATTTGCATACGAGTGTGCAATAAGTCTACTTCCGGTAATACGCACGGGAAGAGTTTCACCTGTTACTGCCCGGTACACTGAAGAAAAATGAGCATTATATTCCTCCTCCTTCGAAAATACTTAATGTGACATTACTTTAGCTGAGAATTGCCGTTCTAATATTTTAGGCTTTTGCTTAGCATAATTTAATTAGATTTAGTTTAATTTGATTAAAGTATATGTTTATTCCCACGTGAAAGAGAAAAAGATCTTTGTATAAACACTGGTTGTGTGCGCTCTTCATCGATGAAGCTATGGAAGGTTCTTGCTTCTTCGAGCCATTAGTTGGTATTCTGTGTTCGTTTGATAGAAGGGATAAGCACAGATCAACTGAGATTGTTCCTTTGTCGTTGTGCAACAAGGACGAAACTGGTCATAGGTCGACATGGTCTTTTTCTGGTATTGAAAGCGAAACAGACCTTATTCTAGCTCGTGCTGGCATTTTTTCCGTGACGTCAAGGGATCTAAGTTCCTTTAATATATGCCCTTTCCATCGTTCTGACCTCGGTATTGGATGGCGACGGAGCAGTTATTCCAATTCGTGCCAAGTTCCAAAGGAAATCGCTAATCACATTGAAAGAAGAGGGAAACCTGATAAAGCCGACAGGGGGGTTGGAAAGAATATTTCAGAATATATCCATCAGCAAACGGGTATCCTCATTCCTGCAGGTTCAGGTACTCTTGGTTTAAGAGCGGATGCCTGTAAATATCGACCAGAGGTAGGAATTATAAAAGTTTCGGAAAATCCGAAAAAATTTCTGTGGACTACCCTAGTTATTCTATTAATGAAAATATAAATTTTATTTTCATCGGATGAATATTTTGGTCATATGGATGGTGTCAAGTTCGGGCGCTTTATAACCTCTGCCAGATCGCTTTTTCGACGCCCTAGACCGGGCTACGGAAAGAGCTCGATTTGAATCTAATTGAAATATCATTCAAGCCAAAAAGCTTCTTATCACATTCAAGAGATTTGAACACGCATTTTGAGTGGTCGTGCCCTTGAATTAATTGCGACTAGAATATTCTACAGATTTTTAAATATTTACAAAATTTTGAGTATTTAGCGGGAGGAAAATTTTGTCGAAATTCGAAGGCCAAAAATCACACCCGGTACCTAATTTCAAACAACACAAAACCATTCTACATTAAAAAGCAATCACAAAGCTTTCAAAATATGTTTTTGAAACATTGGGCAACATATGAAGTGAATTTTTGGGAACGCGAAATTCACGGAGCACTTGAGTGAAATTTGATCCTTCTGACTTGACAGTTTTGAGGTTCGGTGCGACACAAATCAATACTCAAACAAATATTTCAGCCAAAATAAGTGTGATTTAGGCAATCTAGGCAATCTCAAGTCTTACAGTTATACATACATGCTTCATAGACATTGAATACAAAATTTACAACAATTTTCAGCCGAAAAGAACTCATATCCCAGCTTTTAGGCCCTGACTCGTAGCACTAATTCGAACTGTAACTTTTGCCGACAGCGCCATCTGATACCAGAATTCTGGCGGTGCTTCGGCCAAATCGACATTTCAAAGCTCGAGTCGTGAACTTAAAATATACCTGGAATAAAAATCAAAATAAACATAATGGGAACTGCAATTTAGGTATATCAGGAGCGCATGTGTATATTCATTGCCCGACTGACGAAATATTGCAAGAACCGCTTAGGGACAAGGGTAACACTTATCTTCTTTCCGGTGCAGTCGATATCCGCCTTCGCATTCGAAGACACGAGAGACAATAGCAAAATACATTCCAAAGGGAGAGTTTTTCTTTCTTTTTTTTTTTCATCATGGAGGGGAGCATATGTTTATTGCTTTCATAGGTGATCGTTCATAGCACGAATTTTGCCAGCAAAGGAAGTAAAGGTAAAATTTATGGCAAAATGTTATATCATACGATATATTTTCAGTCCCAAGTTTATTCACGACCCTCAAGACATGCTCAAGGATCCAGCGTTGTTTTATTTCTAGCTCCTTTGGGAATGAGTGCAAAGTCTGCTGGTTCCCTCAGCATGTTATCAAATCTATTTTTATTCCCAGGCTACCTTGTGTTACCGGGGACTACCGTAGAACTACGAAGTCCCTTATTCTTAAACAGCAAAATAATCTTCATGAACAGCCCTCAGAATACAGAATATCAGCCCCTTAAGCCTAAAAGTTGACTTTTTTTCAGAACTAAGTTCCGGTTGTATGTTGTGTAGAACTTGGGTATGGGATTGAAGAAAGCATAAAACAGGGTCGCGTAAAAGATTTTTCTTCAATCTTACAGCGCATATCTTCATCTCAGTGTGCTGTGGGGACTGGCCATTAATTATATCAGAGGAAGATACAAAAAATAAAAAAAAACTGAATTTCTCGGGGAATATGCATGGATATTCCTTGCCAATCAGCAAGCACTTTATAATTCCTGATTGCTCTTTCACTTGATAAAATACCAAAAAGATCAGACCGAGAGAAAGGAAATCGTATGTAGAGTGTTATACATTAGCTCTAGCTTGCAAAAAAGCGTTATACGCTTTTGACACCCGTTGATTAATAAATCAAGTTATGAGGCAATAGGTAAACCTATTTATTTTTACCTGCCTTGGAACTCCGGTGCGCGCTTGCACAACACCATAGATATGGCTTATTGGCCAAGCGCGAGGTCAAGATGGTGGGATATTGGCTAAGTTCTTGTTTTGCGTGTTTATGGACCGAGACGAAGTCGTGGTCCATAAACACGCAAAAAAAAAAAGAACGAGGCCAATATCCCACCATCTTGACCGAACAAGCGTGGTCAATAAAGGATTTATTATACGACTCAAAGGACGTAATTAAAAGGTAGCAAAACGCGATACGAGCAGGCTATCCCGAGCGGTTAAGATGGCTCCATCTTAAACTCGCGGGTAGCCAATCACAGCAGGAGAATTGATTCATCTTGACCACTGAAAGAGCTAGTCATATAATAATACAGCATATTAAACACGAGAGTAAAAAGAAGGTGTGTCTCAACCTTACCAACCCTCGCTAATATCAGCTCTGCTTCTGTCTTCAAACCACAGTTAGCAATACTGACTTGTGGGGTGTCTGTGAAGTGGAGCTCCATTGACCGGTTGCAGTCTCTGCTACGCACGTACTCAGTGTGTCCGGGTATTTGGTACTTGAACCGCACTTTCCCCCAACCAACGCACCATATTCGCATGCTGTAATGTCGCATGAAGCTTTCTTATTTTCAATGCTAGAGAAAACTATATACCACGAAACTACGCTACCAAAATGGATGCCGCAAGCACAAGATTAGACTGTATTGGGACGTTGTTCTTTGTGCACATGCTTTATATAATGAGGTGGTAAAAAGTATTGCACAACGTATTAGATTATTTCCTCATCTGATAGACAATCAGGACAAATAAAAAAGTGCTTAACTAAAACAAACAAACAAACTGAAGAACAAATTATTTACATTGCACTAGGAATCTGTAATCACGGTACAACGACAACGTATGAAAATTTGAGCTTCAGCTCATTCCAATGGGGCAACTATAACATGTAGATCAGTGATCGAATTTTATTTCACAACCCGGAAATAAAACTGAAGTAGCCGGATCTCCTTGCGTTTCATGTTACGGATAGCACAATCTCGACTCACGCAACAGCTGTTTCACGAGACGCGTGACACGTCGAGCGTGCGGGGATTTCGCTGTAGTTTTTGGATCTTTTTGCAGAAATAAAGACGAACAAGGACAAAAGGTATAAACAAACATATCATGCACCTGATTATATACTAAGCAAAGTAGATATTTGGTGTAGATTGTGAACTATTAGCTTTGAGTGATAAGAACATGACCCAGTGCATGTTTACGTATATTTAGCGAGGCAAGTTTAGTACCTAAAGCCCTGGTCAAACGGCGCATGATAGTCGATGATAGTTGATTCTCTCCAAACTATCATCAACTATCACCAACTATCATTCACATGGTCAAACGGCATGATAGTCGATGATAGTTGATGATAGTTCACCGGCAGTCGCGCGAGTAAAGGTCATGCGAGCAACTAGTTCCAGGCTCTTTCCGCGTAAAATGTGAGCACTAAAATTGCTTCGCGAGAGACAAACTTGTAGAAGTATGAATTTATCGCGACGAAAGAGGGCGGCAGCTTGCTTAATAGTAATCGATTTGTTTTTTTGCGGTGTCTCTTCTAATTCTTGCGAGGTGACACTTTCTTCAGAAGATATCTTCTCTATGTTATCTTGGTCTTCAATATTTTCGTTGTCATGATTATCATCTTGGATATAAACACGTATTTCTGAAGCTGCAGCCGAGCCTCGCGAGGAACGTTTGGAGGCCATTTTAAACGAGCCCGCCGATTTTCGGGGAAAACAGCTAACCAAAAACTATCATGAACTATCATACGCGTGGTCAAACGAGAAAAACTATCATCGACTATCATGAAGAATTTGAACAAGCTCAAAATGAATGATAGTTGATGATAGTAGATGATAGTGCATGATAGTTGGTGGTCAAACGGAAGCGCGCGCTTCAACTATCATCGACTATCATGAACCATCATCGACTATCATGCGCCGTTTGACCAGGGCTTGAAAGCTGGGATATTTTGTATTCAATGTCTATGAAGCATGTATGTATAACTGTAAGACTTGAGATTGCCTAAATTAAACTTATTTTGGCTGAAATATTTGTTTGAGTATTGATTTGTGTCGCGCCGAACCTCAAAACTGTCAAGTCAGAAGGGTCAAATTTCACTCAAGTGCTCCGTGAATTTCGCGTTCCCAAAAATTCATTTCATATGTTACCCAAAGTTTCAAAAACATATTTTGAAAGCTTTGTGATTCCTTTTTAATGTAGAATGGTTTTTGTTGTTTGAAATTAAGTACCGGGTGTGATTTTTGGCCTTGGAATTTCGACAAAATTGTGCTCCCGCAAAATACTCAAAATTTTGTAAATATTTAAAATTCTGTAGAATATTCTAGTCGCAATCAATTCAAGGGAACGACCACTCAAAATGCGTGTTCAAATCTCTTAAATGTGATAAGAAGCTTTTTGGCTTGAATGATATTTCAATTAGATTCAAATTGAGCTCTTTCCGTAGCCCGGTCTAGGGCGTCGAAAAAGCGATCTGGCAGAGGTTATAAAGCGCCCGAACTTGACATCATCCATATGACCAAAATATTCATCCGATGAAAGTAAAATTTATATTTTCATTAATAGAATAACTAGGGTAGTCCACAGAAATTTTTTCGGATTTTCCGAAACTTTTATAATTCCTACCTCTGGTCGATATTTACAGACATCAGCTCTCAATTATTGTTTGATATGCTAATAAGCCACTCTGATTGTTCGCGAATAATAAGGCTTGATAAGACTTATATAGGATGGAGAAAATAGACCAACACTTAAACTGAATGCATTTAACTACAAGGAAAAATTTGAGAGCATTTGAAGTACTGCAGTGACATCTTCAGATCGTGTCAGGTTAAAAAACTGAAGTTTCCTGCGCAATATATACTTCGTCATAAAAACTAAAAATGAGTTGAATGATAAGTGTGAATTTAGTTAGAATGTACATTTGAAAATAAAACAGAAAGGTAGCCGTTTTTATCATGAGAAGATACTGTGCAGCGCAGATGATCGATTGATTTATACAAAGTTTATTCAAATGTGCGCTGATATGGGTACAAAAAACCAGACGTTTCGAGGGTGCTTCCTCTTCCTCAGTGGATGAAAGCAACCCACTACGGAAGAAAGAGCACCCTCCAAACGCCACGTATTTTATACCCTTGTCAACGCACATTTCGATAAACTTTGTGTTTATCATGCACTGATTACCCGAAGAAGAAACATTTGACTGTTCCTTTCTTCAAACTAACCATTTATCCTTTTCTCTAGGTACATGCTTCAATGCACTCCAGTGTACCTGATCACTGTATAGCATATGCTCTCAGTGACCCAGGCGACCAAGATTATCTTTTAGACTGTGACCATGACCACGAAGACCGCTGTGACAGGTGCTTTCAACTTGCTTCTGTTGTTGCTGAAATCGAGGAAACTCTGGAAGCGTCGAATTGCTCGAATGATACCAAAACCGAGTTGAACTTTGTGATCGTCCAAACTAAACAAAATATTAATGCCTGGAAGTCCCACTTGCTCCGTTCAAATAAATATATTTCATGGCCCATGAAAGTCATGCGTTTGGACTTTCATGGGCCATGAAAATGGCTGGTGGTGTTGTCTTTGATTTCATGGGCCATTAATAATCCATGAAACTCGACACAATGTCTTTAATGACCCATGAAAACATACTTTTCCTGGCCTATAAAAAGATTTTGTTTACATGACTGATTTCATGGGTCATGAATTTTCCATGATTCTAGGGCTTAAAAGGTGGGAATCATGAAATTCACCACACATGAATAAATTATAGTTGATCAGACTTTAATTTCAAAACTAGACTTTTTAAATTTTATTTATTAAAATTGAAAGGCAATCAAGGAAAGGACAAATAGATGTCACTATCTTGCGTCAAAATTCAAGCCAACAGATCACAGACCATAATAAAGGTGTTAGACTTGTAAACTTGTAGCAGAACAATACTGGAGCGGTACTGGGATGACAATAAAAGTAAGTAGAATAAAAATGGAACAATGTATGGTAAAAAGTGATTAAAAGAATGATCTTTAATACGAAAGAAACACGGCGTCCGGATTAGGTGTAGACCACACTAAGGAACATAGCTAGGATTTTTCAGGGAGGGGCCCACAGTGTGTTACACCTAGGGTACTTCCCAGATTATAATGTCAACATCCATTCTGTGTTCTACCAAAAGTGACATAAATTTTGTTCGGATGAGCGAAAAGGTTAGAGGGAGGGACAAGCTAGCCATTTTCATGAGTTGCTTAGGCTGATGGAAACTTCTCGCCATAAAACTTAATCAGCTGAAATATCTTATCACAGTTCCATTCAAATAAAGATGATTCTTCATAATCACAAACAATACTTGCAAGATATTTTGTAAATCCACGGCCTGATTTTTCAGCACTCTACAAAGGTCCTTCTACTACCACTCTATAATGGTGACACATTACTGGTAGCCCAGTAGTTTCCATTGTGGCCTACAGTTGATTATTCCTAGGAATTCCAAACAATTCCAAGTCATGCAAATTAGGATAAAACCAAAGGCTTGGAATTTCTTAGAATATCTGGGAATGTTCACTTATCCAGTTGGGAATAACTTGGAATTACTAGGAATTCCCAAAAAGTCTAAGACTAAACAGAAATCGCATTTGGAATTGCTGGGAATGTCTGGGAATCAATGGTAAACCGAGACATCAAAATGCAAATTTGAGCAATTTGTGGCCAATCGATATCAAGTTAAAGTTTCACAACTTTAAATTAAAAAAATACTGCACGGTTTTGTGATTCTTTAAGACCAATACTTTAATTCTTTCAAGGACACAAATTTACGACGAAGCCTAAACTACGTGCTACTAATTAACTTATATAAACACAACCTAGTACTAAAAAGGCAAAAAGACAATTACATAAAACAAAACACAATCACACATTTACTCAGAGACTTATCCGAAGAGCTCATGAAATTTACAAAGTCCTTTGAAATGAAATGAACGTAAGACTTAAAAGTGAGCGAGAGTTGGTGATGGATTTTTCTCACCTTCACGAACTCATTCGTCTCTTCGCTATCTCGTCAACGTTCGGCAACAAACATCTAAAGCATGTTTTATACTCAGCTAAAGATGAATCTCTTCATAAAGTGTGTTTTCGTCAAAATCTTCGCCAGAAATTGGATTCATATCCTCAAAATCTGAATGACCGATGCAAACGAAGCAAGGAAAGCGAACCATGGTTCCTCTATAGCTCCTCTACTAACTATGAGTGAACAGGAACGAGCAGAGCATGTTTCACTGAAGACCGCAATCAAGTAGTCCAGCGGGTGTTACTCAGCAACAGCCAATAATAGTGCGCGGATTTTCACGCGATTATCCTCGTGCTTTTACCGAACAAAGAACCTCTATTCATTCTCTCTTGGCGCCCATCTTTGAATTACCTTTTCGGCTGGTCTATCGTGCGAGTAATTTTTTTTTTGTTTCGCATAGATGGTTTTTGAGCGGTTTAGAAGGTGAATAACAACAGCGTTATTATAGTAAACGAAAGGCTGAAGTTTGTGGCGCCGATATCAAACGAAATGAAAGTATCAGCGTGGATTTAGAGGCCGGCAAGCCATTTTTAAAGCGGGAAGTTTGAATGTTTTTGGTAAGTAAATACTCTGTTATCAGAAATAGGAACACTTCTTAAATTATAAAAGACCGTAACTTGTCAACGGCACAGTAAAACTGTGAAAAAAATAATCAGAGTATTCCTCGGTAAAATGTAATCCACCGCGGCCGCCGTTCGTATCTTTTCAGAGGTCTTCGAATCGTCAGTAGTTAAACTGTTACTTTAGGTCAGTTATTCGCTAGGTCTTAAATTATCTTGAGTACTCTAGTGAATTAATGACTAAACCAGTCTAGATTGACGCTACATATAATTTGCTTATAAAAATGTGCACGTTAAGCATTTTGGATACAAGGCTTATTTTGCTGGTTTTTGAATTTGGCGTGACACTAAATTCAATTTAATTCAACACGTCAGTAGAGCGACGTTTGAAACAGACCTTATTTTTATTTCAGACATGAATAAAAAATACAAGCTGGAGCGGGACATGCTGACAACCTCATCCGCGAACAGCAAAAGGAGCTCGCTGAACAGCACAAAAAATTACGTAAGTCAATGAGCTAAGTCCACTGTTTGCCGTTTTTCCTTTCATCTTGGTTCAGTTCATGTAAATTTAGAATTCACATGTATAGATAATCTCAAGATCGGCTTTCCCTTGAATGCACAGGTTTGAAACATAATTTTTACATTTTTGAAATATTGTTGACACTAATATACTATATAAATTTGTGATTCGGACAACTACGCTTAACATTAAAACTTACCTGATACTGTGTACATAAAACTTTGGAAACATCAAATCTCTTTGGCCCATGTAGTTGAATAATTTGACCTGATTTGTCTGTAAAGTGTCATTTGCGTATTGTTAAAATAACATTAAATATGTGACTGATCATCGCAGTTATGAACACTACTTAAGCAGTAGTGAAAACATTCAAAGCCTGAAAAAAATTCAGGCCCGTACAAGCCTGAATTTTTTTCAGGCTTTGAAAGTTTTAACTACTGCTTAAGTAGAGTTCATAACTGCGATGATCAGTCACATATTTAATCATTAATCCGCAGTTCAAATATATGATTTTAATATATATTCATTCTCATAAAATAAAATTGTGGGACAGCTTCAAATCAGTTTCATCCTTTGCAGTTGAAGACTTACCTTAACATGTATTTATTAATTTAATGGCCATAAAGGTCTTAGGTTTTCCAGTCAAGGTATGATTTGCAGTTTTATTGCATTCAGAATTAAATGGAATTTTCATGGTCCTTGTGTGACATCACCATCCCCATGAATGTGATGGACAACCCTCAAATGGGGTTAAAAAATCGTGGAAAAGCCACAAAAACCTTCAAGGAATTTTTAGGGGCTATGGGTGTTTTTTTCACGTATGAAAAACCCATGAAACTTACATCATGAAAACGCTCGTTTTAAATTCATGGGTTTTCCATTATGTGGAAAATTTCATGGGCCATGAATCTGCTAGTTTTTACAGGTTTTTCATGGTTTTTTAATTCTCTTTCCATGGTGGTTTTTCATTGGTGTTTCATGGGTTTTTCAACAGCATTAAAATCCCATTAAAATACCATACCATGTGCCATTAAAATTTAAGAGCGATAGTCAGTAACTTTTGGACCAGGGTCGGACAGGGAGGTTCAACGATTTGGCTCTTATTTTGCATTTACACTTGGTCAGGAGTTCTAATTACGAAATTGATGTTTTTAGATTGAAATTAATTTTGCGTGGCAAATTACAGCTTGTAGTCATTTGGAGCCCTTCTGGGACATGGAAAAGAGGCTGACCAAAGGCGACTTTTCAATGCGTAGGCATCCTTTGCTTTATCATTTTTGAAGCTGGTTTTATTACAAAACAAATATGCAATTCTTTCTCTGTGTTTTAGATGGTAAATTGTAAAGGAAGGCGTTGAAACGCTCACTTCAATTTACTCAGTTTTCAGTGTGTCGAGACTGCCTGAAAAATACTGTAAGTTCAGCAGCTTGTAGTACTGTTGAGTAGTAGGAGAAGAGGTCGACAAATACCACCTCGTCGCAACGTAAGGAATAAAGAAGCGCCGCTCCGCGCCGCTTCTTTATCCCTTATGTTGTCTCCTCGGTTGTATTTGTCGACTTCTTCTCCTACTACTCGCGTGGTAGCCAGCACCAGCGTAACCCAATTAAAGGAAGGGTACCCAAAGGTTATTCCACCACTTGCGGTACCGCGGCGCGCACAAAAGAGCACCGTATTGAACAAGTGCTGCACCTAGGTACAAACCAAGATGCCCTCGAGTGCGCGCTTGATCAAAGGGTGCAAGCTCTTCCTGCAGAGTTTCAAGAAAAAATTCAAAAAGCTTTTACTGATTCAAAAATCGCAGAGCGAAAGGTTTTGGGTTGGAACGACACCCATTTTCAAAAGCTCATGCTTGCAGAAAAAATCAAAGAAAAACGGTTGATGGGGTGAAACCGTGTTCATAACCAACTTGTCTGGTAGGTGAACCCGGAGTTTTTTCTGGAATTACAAGGAAGACGGTGAAGATGCGCAGCAACCATTGCCCGGCCTTCTTTTTCCGAAATCTCGGGACCTTTGTAAAGTTTCGGGTCGGAAGTGATGTTCCACTGTTTTCCAAAGTCGACGAAAGGGAAAGGGATGGAAAGTCCGCGGCCATCAAGGTCCGGTCTGTCAGTTTTGTACCGGCGGTTCGGTCTGACTTTTGTGGAAAGTTGGTCAAGCAGCTCATGCCCAACTTTTTCAACCAAAGGCGCAGCATTTTTCATCCCGTAATTCAACACTTGTTTTTGAAGTTCGGGGTCTTGCATCGCCTCAGAGCCGTAATATCTGGCAATTTCAAACCCCTTTTTTGCCAACCATGGAACACGTAGCGTAAACCCGCATCCAATCCAGTTCCAGCGATGTCAGTGCCAATTCCAGCGCCCTCTGCAAGAGAGGGTTCCGCTAGTTTCCCGGCAAGAACCGGGTTTTGGTGATGCCACAGACGGCGCATTTCATCTTGTGCATTTTTCGGTGGTTTTTTGTTGTGACAACCCGTTCAGTCCCAGGCACATTCGGGGTCTTGCGCCCGTCAGTGTCCAGCAGTGTCCAGCGCGTGAATGTTATATACGGACTTCTCAAATGCAAGTGCAGTTACAGGGGTGATGTTGATTCGTCATCTGTCTTTCCCTTGGGAACGTCAACCTTGGGAGGGGGGTCACGTGAGCTCTTTTCCACGATAAGGGCCAGGTACTAAACGTCAGGGACAAGTTCCAGATCTTGCAAAATTTCCGCGTGGTCTTCCCACACCCAAAACGGTATGAGGTCCGGTCCTGTGGCGATTTTCTTCAGGTGCTGCAAACAGTATTATACCTGTCTTTCTGAAATCTCAGGAACTTGGACTCCACTCTCAACTTGGGCAGGTGTAGGCTGTTTATACGCACTGCCGCAACACAATTCAGCAAAATAATCATTCAGCTCAGCCAGAGATTGCACGCCCAATGTAACCTTAGCCGAGGAACACCGGCGCTGTGACAGGCTATCCACGTGTTTCCACCACTCCCTAGCTGCTACAGGTGCTTGAAGGAGATTTCTCCTGTTCTCACGAATAACTTCACTTATTCTCCTGTTAATCTCCCGAAGCCGATCCCCCCTGTTTGGACCAATCCTCGATTTAGACCTCAACAAGGACTTGAGAAGGGGTGTCACCCATGCCGGATCACGCGAAGAAATGCAAACTGTTCTAAATAGCATGCACTTGTCCATGTGTCTGTGAATAAGAGTTTCCAAGTTATTCACAGCCTCATCCACATCGTTTGTTCCCAAGACACTATCCCAGGTCTCTCCCACAAGTTCCAAGTATAACGCCTCCTTTCGGTGTTTCCTGCAATCCCGGATGCGAATTTTTTGGCGAACAGGTTGAGTTTTGATCCCGCTGACACAGTAAATCTCCATCACGTGGGCCTTATATTCAGAAAGTAATATTTTACCACCTTTTCATTTTCGCGCACGTCGTCAGAAAACCTGTGTAGAATGTTGGCAAAACTCGTCCCTTTGTTGCGCTCGTTGAGAAACAGCAGACAATAATAGCTGCACCGTACGCTGTCAATCGCCTGAATTTGGTCGTCGTTGCGCAGAGAGGTTTTTTTTCTCAGTTTCCACATTTCCTTCTCCCACTCCAACGGAGGTTGCAACCTAAAAGAGTCGAAATATTCCATGTCTTTCCCGCGCCAGCAGCAAACCAAATGCGTGCCCGCGCTTCCGAAATCATCCATGTTAATGATGCAGGGTGAATGGTGCAGAGGTGTGGTTTCGTTGCGCGAGAAGATCCCCTTGACTGGTATGCCAAAAAGAGCACACCAATTTTGCAGATCAATGTTGGAAAGCGGCACGTCCTTGAATCTTCCCGCTCCAGGGCGGGGGTTCTTTTTTTTCGTAATCTTCCTACCTTCCCCAGACAGGTGGAGGGCGATACCAGGCAGGGTTGATGTGCATCGTCACCGCGCCCAATTTGTGCGGCTTTCACGCGCAAAGTCACGGCCGTTTTGTTGGCAAAAGCCTTTCGAAGGGCATTTTTTTGCCCGTCGGTCAGCGCGAGCTTAAACGGATGATACGTCGTCGCCATCTTATACTAAGGAAAAGAATTTCTCCCTGCAGTTTAAACCCACAACCAGCTCGTTTCTAGTCTGTTTTATCACGAATTCTTCATCGTTAAGGACAGCCGCATAGATTGTGTAATTCTGAGCGTTGGCGGCTTCATTCAACCGATAATGCAGAATCAGCTTCTTTTCGTCCCCCGTGACACTTTCTTTTGCCGCTGGGAGGTCGAAGTAAACGGCAGGATAAAGAGACGAGTAGTTGTCCACACTGACTTGAGTCCCCAAATGGGGATCGTTTTTCCTGTATGTGAACTCGATGAGATCGCGGCGGATGCGTGTTTTGTAGTCTTCTTCGTACTCCAGTTGGGGGTAAAAGCTCCCTCCGTACTGCAGGCGGCAAATGCTCAGTTTCGCGGAGGCGTCCCCATCCAGGTCAAAGGTGTCAATAAACTAATAAATAAACTTATTGCTTATAGCACGCAAATTAACATTCGAATATGATCAAATGCGCGTTACACCTAAGATACCTAAAAACTATAAACAAAGTGCTATAAGAAAAACTATATACATCATATAAAAGCTAAAATACATCATAAAAACTAATTACACCGTATTAAAAATAAGATAATGAGCAATTAAATTAGGTAAAATTAACAAAAAGCCGTGCGAAACAAAAAAGTCTCAACCTTAGTTTTAAAAGTGTTAAAACATGTCTCGTGTCTGATTTCGCGAGAGAGTGAATTCAAAAACCTGGGGGCTGCCACGGCAAACGCCCTGTCACCTAGCGTTTTCTTGGTTTTACCATTGTATGGTTCCAGTAGTATCTCATTGTTTCGACGAGGCAAATATTTGCTAGGGCGTAAAATGTTAACTAAATTACTAATATAATTAGGAGCTAGACCATTAATAGCCTTAAAAACTAAAATTAACATTTTAAATTGTACTCTTTGTTTTATGGGAAGGCAGTGAAGGGAGCGGAGCACCGGAGTTATGTGAGAAAACTTTGCAGTTCCGGTTATAAGCCGGGCTGCTGCGTTTTGTACTCGCTGAAGTTTGTTTAAAGAGTTGTCCGGGAGACCACATAGCAAACTATTACATTAATCAATTCAACTTGTAATCATGGCATGTACTAATGTCTTAGAGGTGTCCGTTGAAAGATACTTCCTAATTCTCCTAATGTTATAAAGCTGAAAAAAGGCAGATTTACAAGTATTATTTATAAAAGGAACTAAAGTCATATTACTGTCAAAGTATGCTCCTAGATTTCTAGCAAATAGCTCTGGTGAAATTATAGCATCACCGACAGATAGAGTATCAGTCCGAACGTTCTTCAGTTGTTGCGAGGTTCCAATCATAAGAAACTCAGTCTTGTCGTCATTAAGTTTCATCTTGTCCTGGGTCATCCACGCTCGTAAGATTAGACGAGTTCCTTGAAAAGCGGCGCGCCGAACTTTGCTCATACCCTTTGTTCAAAGGGCCGGTATTTAATTTGAACACCAGATCGCCTTCTAACAAACAATGGAAAGTGGCTGACGAGTTTGAATAATACACGCACGGCCGTTTGGCCCGCTTGATCTTGGTCTTGTGTGATCGGCATTCGAGATGGCGAGTAGACAAAAGGCCAGGGCAAATGAAGTGTACTAAACCAGTAATTACATTGTTCCGTAGGTAACAAAAGAATAATAGGTCATTACTGGAAAAATCTGCTCTATTGTTGGTTGTAAGAACAGTAGAAATTCCACAGGTCTGAGAAGAGCGAACACAAATCCCAAATCTTGAAATTTCTCGAAGAAACCAATGGTATCCAGCCGAAATCTCAGTCGTCGATGGTCTCCAAGTGCTTATATTTGGCCTGGAACGGCTTGTATAACCAGTAGGTTGACAGGGTGTAGGGTGTAGGGTGTCGAAGCTGTAGGGGTTGAAGGTCAAGCATTTTGTTTTCGTGTTTGTTGGAAGAAAACGAAGACGTGTTTGGCGTTTACACCGGGGGATATTTGCCATTGGCCACCGACATCCCCTCGGCTGCTGCTGGGAATCAACGTTTCTTGCAGGTAACGCCATTGAGTCGGTTTCAAAAAATTATCGTTGACCATTCTTTGTCCTTCGGAGGTCATTGTCAGCCTCAGAACCCACAATTCGAGCTTTCCGACGACAATTCGCCTCCCAGTGTTGTCGTTTTGAAAGATCATTTGTCCTTTTGTAGCTCAATTTCGAATTCAAGTTGCATTGGGGGCAGAAGCCTGTCCAACAAATCTTCGAAAAATGAAAAACGTTTGAGAGGGATCATGGTTTGGACGGTCCCAGCGCCTCGGGAACGTTTGTGCCGCGCGGCGATGCCGAGATTAGTGGCTGGGGTGGCGGGGTTTGTCACGGTTGTGTTGTCGGTGTCGAGATACCTGAACTCATCTTTTGCCACAACCCTCGAATAATCGTTGGAATCATCCAACAAGGTTTTGATGAATACCACTTTGTGGACGTCATTCGCCATGTAAACAGATTTTCCCGCAGATTTCAGGTTCAAAGCTTGTATCAGGGAATAAGACCCACTGACCGGCGCGGTTTGTGCGTTGTCTGCAATGTTGGCTCCGTCCGCAAGAGCTTCAAACCTGTACTCAACACGCAAATAGGCGTTGTACCAATCATAAACGACATCCCGGTCTTTCACAGAAAACTTCATTCCGGTTTTGGTTTGGACCTGCCCATTAACTGGAAACATAAGCGGGGTGTCGAGATTAATCCGCTCATAATCAACCTGCTCGAGATAGCGTGGCGCTCTGAACATTTTGGACATTCACAAAAAAAATTTGAAAGTTGGTTGGCCAAGATTCGGGTCAGTTTCGACATGGCGTCTCTTCCCACCTTTGGGTGGGAACGGGGCTGGGGCTTCCGTTTCCGCAACAGTTGTCGGATTTTTTTCGTGGCCTTTTCGACCGCCGCTGCGCTGTTTTCCGCCCCTCCCGTTTTTGGAGGCGGTGATTTTGCAGGCCACTTGTGCGCAGGCGCTTTCTTGGTGAATTTTCGCCTAATGTCCATGAGGGTTTCGCGAACCACTACCGAGCCTTTTTGCTTCTAGCGAAACCGGCCGGTGTGTGTGTCAAAGAATTTCATCCACTCACTGGGGTGGTTCATTGGCATTTAATTATCCAAAGAATTTTTCACCCCGAAGGAACTTCGCAGATCACAAGATCCAAAGCCAAATCGGCCCCATTGAGGTCCAGAATGTTGTTCCGCCCGTCTAAGACCTGTATTCCCACAGAATCAATGCGCCTTTTGTTGACCGGATGAAATCTGAGGCGCAGGGGTTCTTTTTTGAAAGCAAAACTGACCGGAAGCCCCACGGTGGAAAGGCTGAACAAAACATCGCTTGGCACGTCGTTTGCCTGTCGCGTGATCAAATTGCAATGAAGGAAAAACCAGTCGACGCCCCTTATGACGTTTGGGATCCTGTCACCAACGAAACTCGTCGCCTCTTTCAAAACCTTTTTGTCGATCCCGAGCAGATCGACGAACTCACCGACACAGAGGTCAAGCTCGTAGTCTTTGGCAATCCCAACTACCACTCGGTAAATCGTCAAATCGAAGTACAGATTGAAAATCTGCTTTTTGTCTTTCTCGGCTGCAGTGGGGTCGACAAAACCTGTGTGCCCCTTCAAAACCGAGGCGAGGCTGGTGTAGCCGTACATTCCGTCCGGGAAAGTCAAAGTTTTCCAAGCTTCAACCTTTTTCCTCCATTTCGGCTGGTTGTTGTTGTACTTTGCCGCCACGTTGTGCCAGGAGTAAGTCATCGTGATCAGCTCGTCAAGGGCGGCTTCATAGTTTTGCCTTGGGTTGAGCTCAATGGGGGGGTTGAAATGAAGGCGAAAATCGCGGGACTTCTGGTCGGCGCGCCCCGGTTACAGCTTCGCGGGGGTGGAGTCGAGCAGCAGGTGGAAAGTCATCCTATGTAATCCCGGATAAGTTTCTGTTTCTGCGCCTTTGTGAAAAGCCCGAGGTCAACGAGCGTGGAAAGAAGCTGAACGACGTCTTTTCGGAGTTTCACTGAACTGTTGCCGGCCAGGATCATTCCGAGCATCACGTACAACTCGTTCATCATTTCAACAAAGTTGCGCTCTCCCAGGCCACTGCCCTCCATCCATTCCAAGTTTTTTCCACCGTCATCATCATCATCACCAGCAACAGCAGGTCTGCGAGCTGTGATTCGCTCCGAAGCCTTCTCCAAAGACGAAGGCTCGGGGCTGGGCCTTGCTTGTTTTGGTGGAAGGCTTTTCACCAGCTTCTGTTTCCCTTCGGAGAGCTGGCTCGCCGACGGGGGTCGGCCTCCACTTCTGCGGGCGAGAATTTCTGCTTTGCGCCGTTCAAGGTTCTCCACAGATCGACTTTTATATTTTCCACTCCTCACCACTTGTTGATCTCCTTGGCGCATTTGTGTGATCATGCTGGTAAGCGACCGCAAATCGTTCAATTTGTTGGGGTTTTCGAGAAACTTTGTCGTCGTTGGCTTTTCCCATGTCTGGCGGGGTGGAGGAGGAGGTTGGGGTGGAAAAGCTTCGACCTCGTCTGCCTCCTCCTCGCCGACCTTTTCCAAAGGTGTTGTTGGCGGCAACTCTTCATCATCTTCTGGGGGCGGGGATGGGGGCGGTGTTTCGATCTCCGATCTGAAACCCTCCTCCCAAGCAAACGGGTTGATTCTGTCGAGCTCGTCCATTTCGTAGTTCGGCCCTTGTTCTTCAGGTTCCGGGTTTTGCCCAGTCAACGTTTTGTCCAACCGGTTTGTGATCGGTTTGAACAGCTCCTCCGCCGTCATTCGGCCCAACTCTTTGGCGAGCTTGTCCTTTTTAATCTTTGTTGGATTTCTTGTTCTTGCCGTTAAGATCGGCCTCTTACACTGCCAGTACGAAAATCCGAGTCCACTCTTCAAACCACGCCGAAAGCCAAAGGTGAACTACCCTCCAGCGAACAGATATCTACCGAAACTTGTCGTTGGGTGCCTTTGACGTAGAAAGGCGCCTCTCGTTAGTGCACTTGAGGAGATGGTACAAGCATGTTCATGTACACCATCATCATCGTGATGTTGTGTTATCGTTATCCTCCAGTCAGTATTGATTTCGTACAATACCTAACGTCCTTTTCTTCGTGAATTAGATCTGAAGTAGGTGCAGTCAAAAGGTATCCATACCCCCACCGACTGGTGGCCACTAAAAGCCAAATTCTGAAAGGGGAGGGGTCTTAAGAGCAAAATCAACTAAACTTGGTCTAAAACGTTGCACTTGATGGCCATCGGTCATACATCTCTTCTCTAGTTGCCACTTGCGCTGTTCTGATACACCAGAAGAGGCATTTCCAGGGGAAGGAAGTAAGGTCAATTATATACAATATACAATAATAAATTTCATTTGGCACCGGAGTAGTACCAAATAAGTAGTAGTCCCAAATAGATCTTAAAGGGAACCTCCACTCTTACGATAAATTGACGCTAAAATGCAGGCAATAATTATTAGATTTCAATTTTTTTTTAAAATGTGGATTTAATCATCATCGCCTACTTTCGCTTTTACATTTCCCGGGCGTGGCCATTTCGGATTTGATGACGTGTAATGATTGGCCTATTGTTTAACAAAAATAATTTTCCGCCTCATTTGTTTCCTGACAACAGCTGCAACCATTACACGCCATCAAATCCAAAATGGCCCAGCCTGGGAAATTTGAAAGCGAAAATAGCCGATAACGATATTTTTTACACTTAAATGTTATATCCACGTTTCATTAAACAAAATTTGGACGTTAGTAATTATTTCCAACAATTTAGCGTAAATTTTTTGTAACAGTGGAGGTTCCTTTTAAACTTGTCTACCTGATTTGAGTTATACACTACAATAAAGAGTTACGCTGGAATTGGAACTGCTTCTGATTGGGAGGAGTTTCTAGGGAAACTCATCAAGGAAATTTCCGACTGGTGGGGGTACAAATTTGGACATTCACTTTAACTTTAAAAGAAGGACATTATAAGAAGGATGCATCGTCCCTTCCCTTGTATTTTCCTCTCAATTATGTTTCTTTTTTTTCAGATACATTTGAAGTACTATTGTAAATAGATTAAGTGCGATAAATAACTTATCACCCAAGTTGTAAAGAAAGTTAAAGGGTTCACAAAGATCAGCACACCACGAGATTTGCAAAATGAAAACTATCCATCGTTTCAAATTCTTTAGGTTGGCTACGAGGGCTCAGAAAAAAAGGTATACCCGTTAACCGGTTTTATTCCCTACCGTTAATTAGTGGCGCAAAATGCACTGAATGTAAGATTGTCACCTACTAGATTTATACAAGTATTATCTCTGGAATGTTACAACCAAAAGGTTTATTACCCGACAATGCAACAATAGTGGACCTTAATTAAAATTAAAAATCAAAATTAAAATGCAGTTATAGAGCACCATACAACTTATTGTCCATGACAAATTTACAATACTGTAACTCTTAGTCAAAATAAAAACTACATTATTGAATACAACTCAAGCTAACAATGAAATTATAAATCAAATGAATTCTTAAAAAGATAACTCTTGACTAGTCTTAATAATACAGTTACTGATGATGATTGCCCGATGTCCAATGCTGGTCCTGCTACAGAGTCTGCCCTATAGTACCCCACAGGTTTTCAGATTGGCCACGGACTTATCAAGCAACTAAGTATATTGCTTACCTTACGGTGACAAAAACGACATTTGGGTTGCAAACGGCCGACGTAAGATCTCTACCGTCTACCGTGATTAAACTACCGATGTTGAGAAAAAAACACTAGCGCACCGGTGATTGTCGATTCCATTTGGACGGGCAGATAATTAATTCTATTTAACACAGCAGGGGTGAAAATCCAAAATTAATTATTTTGCGTGCTCGAGATTTCTTTTCCTGTTTTTTTTATTAAACTGTTATATTACGCAGTACCTTAGACACCTTATTCCAAAATAGCGGCAAATTTATTATTCTTTTGTTTGCATGTTAATTAGCCCTCTTTGCCTCATTTTTACTTCAAACTTCTTTTGTATTTTGTACATGTTGACGAGGCAAAAAGGGCTAATTAACATGCAAACAAAAGAATAATAAATTGCCGCCATTTTGGAATAAGGTGTAGTGTTTCCTTAAAATTCGCTAAGGAACCAAATGCATGACAACAAAACACTACTCACTGGCTGGATGATCGATTTCATTTGGATGGCAGGCCAGCTAATTGTAATTCAATTTGACACAGCAGTGGTAAAAAAAAACCAAATTAATGATGTTGCGGGCTGTTTTTGGTACAACTGTTATAGTATATGGTATCTCAGTCTTTCCTTGAAAATTCTCAAAGGAAACATGGAACCAGGCGATATCAATGCACAATTACTAATCAGTGGCACCTCGGTCTTAAATGTTCAGGAATCTTCCCATATTCAACCGGGCTGTGTGGAAACGCATTAAAATTGCTCAGCTCTGAGTTTTCAGGGGCAGATAACCTATGATAGATAATCGATTTAGATACTTTCTAATTGTTCTAACTCAACGCCTTTCTTTATAGTTTACTACGAAATTTACCATTCAAAACACAGAAAAAGAATTACAAATTTGTTTTATAGTTAGCACAGCTGCAAAATTTAGAAAGCAAAGGAAGGCCATGCATTGAAAAGTCGCCTTTGGTCAGCCTCGTTTCCATGTCACAAAAGGGCTCAGAATGACTGTGTGCCGTAATTTCCCACGCAAAATTAATTACAACCTAAAAATATCCATTTCGTGATTAGAACCCCTAACCAGGTTTACATGCAAAATGTAAGCCAAATTGGTGAACCTGCCTGTCCGCAGATTTTTGATCTGGCTTGATTCTTACGAACTATCGCTCTTAATGGCCTTTTCATGACTTTTTCATGACCTTTTACAAAATGTTGAATATTTCATGGGTCATGAATCTGCACGTTTTCACAGGATTTTCATGGTATTTTTAATGCTTTTGTCGTGTCAATTTCATGGTAAAAACCCCATGCAAAAACCATTAATTTTGACAATGAAAACCCCATGAAAAAGAGTTGAAAATGCCATGAATTTCATAGTGTACTGCGCCTTAGTAAAAGAGGTTTGTCCCAAGCAAGAAAGGATTTGCGCCATTGGTGCGTACCAGTGTTAAAGGACACAAATCACAGAAAATAAAGATGTCTGACAGCTCCCGTTTAAGGAGGGGTAATTTGGCATGCATGTATCAGTTCAATGGTTCGGACCATGAGGCTATACTTGGCGTGTATGCCCACAAAGCTACACTGTACATCCTGCATGTATAACCAAAGTTGAAAATCTAGGGCATGAGGTGACGTAGGTCAAATAATCTTAATTAAAATTGATTTCATAATGGCACCAAAAGTTTGACAGGTTCAGACTGGCAGATTTTGTGAGAAAATAAAAAAAAAATTTTTTTTTGGCTAACACGTTTTAGACCCCTAAATGTTGTTACAATTGCTGTCTTGACTTTGTCAAATGCAGTGTTTTCTTTTAACACAAGATACAGACAAACAGTATCTGCCATTCAAAAACTATGAAAAAAAAATAAGAATGTGACATGCCATGACATCAACTCTCAACTCAAGATGTCAGTCCTGGAAACACAGAACTAATTTTGAAGATTTAGGGTAAAACTCCCCCCCCTCCCCCCTCCCCCTCTCTTCCTCTCAGCTCCAGCAGACCAAAAGAAAAAAGACTAGGTTAAATTACCCCCGGCTCATAAACTACCGTAAACTGCTACTTAGAAGCGCCCCAAGCCCCCTTCCCACACCCCACTTGTAAGCCCTTCTGGTTATTGGCCCATCTACCAAAAAAACATCAACAAATACATCAGATGATTAAGTCCCCTCCCAGATATAAGCCTCCTCTAGCGTTTCTTGTTGTGAGAGATATTAAGCGCTTTAATTCTTGGTATTTTATTGTTGTACTTCATTTTTGTAACACATTGTTAAATTTGATAATAAAAATGTTGTCTAAAAAATCACTTTCAGAACCTCTACTACTTTAACTCTTTTTCGACCGATCACCAAAATATTGGTCGTAGAAGACCGATGCTTTGAAACCTGCAACTTTCTAAAATCCAGGACTATGGTTGAAATGAAGCATTTTTATTGCAAAATGATAACTTTTTCAGATTCCATCACCCGGAAAACTGACCAAAACTCCCAATTTTCACTTAATAGCGGAGCACCATTGGTAAGAAGATATGGTAACCCATCAGTGCCAGAAATTTGGTAATGGTCACCGTACGTACGGCGTACGCCTGTACGTCCGCCCCCTCATGCATACCATGTGAAATGTCCCATTACAATTCATCCTCTGCTGCAGCCCGCATGTTTTTTTAGCAGGAAGCTGCATGGTCATTTCATGAAGACTTTGAATACAGCGAACCATGTTGACAACGAAACGAAAAGGCGAAGTTCAACGTGAAAGAGAGTGACTGAGAGCACGAAATACGCTAAGCTTTCATTTTGTGGAAAACATGACAATCATACTGCAAAGTCGACTGAAATCAGAAGCCTCTTCATTCCGAATTTCATGGACGAACCTGCAAGCTTATTGACCTGGTTTTATTATCCGTTCGGTAGTTACTTTGTGTTAAGACTTATGTTCGTGTTGTATTCAGAGAAAAGAAACTACAAGGCAATTTCCCTGAGATGTTTGTTGTCTCACTAACAGTTATTGGAAATCCTTTTCGTCATGGCTTGTGCGGAATGTCACGTCATAAATCTAAAGCGAGGGATTGTAGGGGTTATGAGGAGGTTGTAGGAGTTGTGAAAGTTGTGAGGGTTGTCGGGGCTGTGAGGGTTGCAAGGGTTGTAAGGGTTGTGAGGCTTGTGAGGGTTGTGAGGGTTGTTGGGTTTGTGAGGGTTGCCAGGGTTGCGAGGGTTGTGAGGGTTGTGAGGGTTGTAGGGGTTGTAAGAGTTGTGAGGGTTGTGAAGGTTGTGAGGGTTGTGAAGGTTGTAGGGGTTGTGAGGATTGTGAGAGTTGTGAGGGTTGTGAGGGTTGCGAGGGTTGCGAGGGTTGTGAGGGTTGTGAGGGTTGTAGGAGTTGTGAGGGTTGGTTCATAGTAATAATAAACCCGAGAATAGAACAATAAATGTAGAATTCTGGTTTATTCCCTTTATTGTTAGCACAGAATTTACTCTTCAAATGGCGTACTTGGTTCGCAGAATCTTGATGAAGAAGGTGTCCTTAACATCCGTTAGTCTTAGCTTGCGAAGTTTCTTCAATTTCAGGCCGTTAAAAATGTCCCAGATAAACTGAGTATCAACCATATCGCCATACACTCCTAATGTGACCAGTTCTTGGCAGATGTCGAGCATGCGTGAAATTCGTGACTGTGACCAGAATGAGATACGTTCTGGAAGACAAAGGATTCTAAGAAATTTGGTTTATCAACGGAGTTGATAATGTAAATTGACCACCGTACAGGGATTCGATTAGCTGACGTTTCGAGCGTTAGCCCTTCGTCGGAGCGAATCGAGGAATTGTGGGTTGTGTATGGTTTATATACAGGAAATGGAGCTACGCTATTGGTGGTAACATGGTAACGTGAAAAACATGAATAAATTAATTGAATGAAAAGCGCTCGTTGACACCGTGGGATTAAGAGTGCCAATTTGAAAGATTAGTTTTTGCTCGAGATTTTTACGGCTTTCCGTGGTACCTTGATGTAGGGAAAGGCCGGAGATCGACATGTGTTGTTTGGAATGGTTAGGGAGATTAAAATGCCGAGCGACAGGTTTGGATGCGTCTTTGTCATCTTTCTCAACATCACGAAGATGTTCTCGGAATCGGTCACCTAGTCGTCTTCCTGTTTCGCCGATGTATAACTTTTTGCATAATGTGCAGGTTATGCAATAGATAACATTTGCGGAGGTACACGTGAAACGATCAGTGATCTTAACAGATCGCTTAGGGCCCGATATTTTGTCAGTGTTTTGAATGAAAGGACAAGTTTTGCATCGCGAGCGCGCGCATTTAAAAGTGCCAGGTTGTTCAGTCGTTTTGAATGCGCTTTTAACTAGAAAGTTACCTACATTTTTGTCGCGTTTGAATGAAATCAGTGGTGGTTCCGAAAAGATTCTAGCAGTTTCTGGATCATTTTGCAGTATCTTAAAGTTATTTAGAATGATGGCTTTAACTGGGTTATTATGCGGGTGAAATGTGAGGGTGAATGGAATTCTGTCATTCTTTTCCTTTTGTGACGTCTGTAGTGCTGACTGTTGATCAATCTGCTGAGCGCGGTGATGGCCCGATTGAACTACAGAGTCAGGATAGCCACGTTTCTCGAAAAAATGGCACATTTCCTCTGATTTGTTGGAAAAATCAGAGTCATCACTACATAGACGTCGAAGTCTAAGAAATTGAGAATAGGGAATGGCATTTTTGACATAGGATGGATGTGAAGATGAATACAACAAATAACTGTGAGAATCGGTGGGTTTGTAGTGCACACTGGTACATAAGCCGTTGCCGCTGATAAAAACTTTGATATCAAGAAAGGCCAGAGAAGTTTCCGAAATTTCCCAGGTATATTTTAGAGCCGGGTGAAAGGAATTAACGGCGCTTATAAATTGATTGATTTCCTCCTTGCTAGACGAAATTGCGCCGAAACAGTCGTCAATGTAGCGACCGTAGAGTTCAGGTTTAGGACCGTTGTACTGATTGAAAACATTTTAATCTCCCTAACCATTCCAAACAACACATGTCGATCTCCGGCCTTTCCCTACATCAAGGTACCACGGAAAGCCGTAAAAATCTCGAGCAAAAACTAATCTTTCAAATTGGCACTCTTAATCCCCACGGTGTCAACGAGCGCTTTTCATTCAATTAATTTATTCATGTTTTTCACGTTACCATGTTACCACCAATAGCGTAGCTCCATTTCCTGTATATAAACCATACACAACCCACAATTCCTCGATTCGCTCCGACGAAGGGCTAACGCTCGAAACGTCAGCTAATCGAATCCCTGTACGGTGGTCAATTTACATTATCAACTCCGTTGATAAACCAAATTTTCGCGTTTCACTCCCCCACCGACGCAGCACCACAGTTTCTTTAGAAACTAATTCCTTTATTCAAAGGATTCTAAGAGAATGGGGAGCGAACTTGGTTATGACTTCGCAAACGCCGTCCTTAATCTCGCTGACCTCCGTCATCTCCCACTCCTGGAGACAACGCGTTCTTTTCAACATTATAATCATAATTTCGGTATCTATTTAGCTCCTAGCCACGCTAAGGCGCTTCAGATTGGTCAATTTCCCATCTGAGAGAGTCCGCAAATAAACGCAACGCGTTAGGCAACGCAACAGGTCCAGCGAGAATACTTGGGTGGCGTGATTAAAGCATAAACGGAGTCCGCGCATAAATTTCTTTCCTCTTAAACGACTGACATCCAAATGCTGCAGTAAAACTGGATGAATCAGCAATCGGTTCCGGGTTTGACAGACAATCCGTAGCTGGAATCTTTCTCTGAATGTGACATGACCAAAATTGTGCAAAAAGTGTTCCAACGGAATGGATAAAAACATGGACATCATATTTACCAGTATGAACAAGAGAAACGATTAACAATACAATACTCTCGCTATATAGTTGCTGGAATGGAAATAAGTATATCCGGTACCAACAACCAAGTTTATCGGATGTCACAGCTTTTAAACCTGAAGGTGTGAGCACAATGACAGTTTCATTGTTCCTCAAATCATTCACATACATTGCAATCGAACTGCATATGGCTGAAAATTTTATTGGTCCATCTAAAAAGCACATACCCCAATACCAGGAAAATTTTCTAGAGAAATAATAGTTTCTTATAAAAGACCTCTCTTCTCCCTGGCGGCACACTGTACGCTATCCGTCAATCACCCGAGATCGGAAACACTCTGCAGATGTTATTACGAGAAGCAATCGTGGGATTGTTATAATTGTGTAATGAATCAGTGGGTGCCCAAGTAAACAATTACCCTTTCACAAAGCGGGCGGTGTAGCGTTTATTTTAGTGCCGGACGGCATGGCGGGCAGCATGGACGACTCATTTCAGATTAACCAGGACCGGGTAAGTCCAAACAAGTTTCAATCTATCTCTGTTCTTGGATTGCGGGCAATGTTGAAGCCGTTTCTGTTTTGCTATAGATTATAATGAAACTTAGGTGGTTGGCCGAGTGACTTGTTCTAACGTTGCTCCAACGGCCGCTCCAATGATATGACAATGCGACTGAACGCGTTTTTTTTTTTATGACTTTTAATACCTACACGGCACGTTAGATTCCAAAAAAAATGTTCCATGTTTCCTCTTCTGTAGGGTCTTAGTGGGACTGGGATATGGTCTTCTTGTGTTACTTTCCAGAAACTGCCCGTTAAACGCCATTAAATAACGAGTTAAATGACAAATCTAGGCGCTTTTATCGTTCACGGTTGTTATTGTGCGGAAAGATGTTACATTTGCGAACCGGTGAGTGAAGAAATGCGAGATGTAGCAACTGTCGCACAGCCTAGATATTCTTGTTGGTTCACCGTAGGCGGGGTAGGCGAAGCACATGCAATGATTTCGTCGTGCGAGTAACGCGTATTATGTCCAGCTGGACCGCACAACACCGGAGACCTTGGGGTTGAGTTTGCAACCTGGACTATAGTGACACCGTTTTGAATATGGCAAAAATAGGTCGGTCGAAAATACCGGAGAAAAACAAATTCTATCCATGGGGAAGGAGTGTATAGAGCATACGGTTGTGAGCAAGAAGCTGAACACATTTATTACTGCATAAGTTTCAGGGTGCCTTTAGAGTCAGAGAAGGAAAGACTTACAAAAGTTTTCGAGAAGACGCCGAAGAGGAGTTTCGGGATTTCACTGTGATATTTGTTTCAGAGTTGACTGGTCACACTAGCGAGGGCTACTGGATTGGACAATGTGTTTGTCTTATAAACAGACAACATGTGTCAAGGTAACCATAGACCATACCAGTTTAAGTTTAAATTGTATTGTGCGTTGACTTAAAAATTCCAAACTGGCGGACTAAATTCTGTCAGAGTTTACTCGAATCAAAACAGGGAACGTGAATTGGGGCAAGCCCGGAAACTTTTTGGGGCCGCAAAGCCAATTTTTGTTAATCTGTATCTGAAAACAGAGAAGTGTTTACGCCTGAAACTTTTTGTGCGCAGGGAACCTCTCTTCGTATTAAGAATGTGTGAAAAAAAAACACCTCTGTAGTCATAAGGTTTGAGATTGCTACGGCTTTCCCGGTGCGACCTTCGAGAAACGGGCCCCTGTAGGATTTTTCAAGGGGGAGGGGATACCTTTGAGTTGGATACTCGATCGGAAGTGCCCAAAAAATGTTGCAATTTGAGAATTGTGACTTAATTGAAGACTACAAGACAAGAAATTCTATCAATGTCACGTTAGAAATTACATTGAGATACATGTATCTGTCCAGCACAGTGCCTGCCTTTTGTGTCATATTATATTCAAGACCTTTTTCAATTGTTTTCCTCTCCAAGAGGGGAGTTACTAGTCACCCTATCCGCTCATCCACCCTCCGCGTAAATACGCCATTGGCTAATTTATGAATTCAATACATAATTAATACAGTCTATAAATTTGCTGAATTACAGAGAGGTAGTATTGGCGACCACTTGTTTCGATTCGAAACAAAAGTTTATCAATGCCCTGAGGCAGGCATTCCAGGGTGGAACGATTAGCCTCTTCCCTTCCTGCACCAACAAGGATGTGATGGAATATTACCAGTATCTGAAGAGAGATTTTGAGGCTGGTGACCAACAGCACTGTAACCTAATGGTGGATGTTGGGTTGCAACGAGATGGTTATTGGTGCTTGTCTAAAGAGGTTTGTCATAACTTACATTCATATGTGGCAATTTGTAAACATGGACTGCTGAAAACATTTAATGTTTTTGGAACTCCCTTCCACTAATGACCAATGATATTGGATAATCTTTTTAGTTTATAAATGCAATTAATTGCAATTTAAAGGAGTTAACAACAAAGAGCGCTTGCATTTCTTGGTTATCAGCGGTGTTGACACACATACGCATGTGCCAGAATTCCATATGCTTGTGGATTGTAGCATTGCGCACAGGAGGTGTTTCTTCTGGTGTTGTACAATTGCTTTAGTGTGGCGAGATTAGCAATTATATCAAGAGGAGATCTTTGAGCAGCTAATATGCTTTTTAAACAGCTTTGTCATTAGCGTACTTTGCGAAGCTCAAGCCGACGTATAAACGAGCACTCGCACGGCCGCGAGTAGTTCGAATCCAGTGATGAAGACTCAAACGAATCGCCGTTTGCAAATGTCAGGGTCATCATCGGTTGTTTCACAAGAAATGGATGAAGACATTGGCTACTTATTACTAACCCTGCCAAGTAGCTGCCCCAAAAAGGTAAGCTTAAACAAATTCTCAATTTTTTTTTTCTGCGAACCTTGCACTCGGAAACACTGATCAGCGGCTTTCCATTGCGAGTGGCGCGAAATAGTTCTTGTAGCACGAAAAATAAATCCCAAGGAACAGATTTCGCGGAGGTCCCAATGATTTATGAGTCGCATGAGTCTATGAGTCATGAGTTATGAGTCAATGAGTCAATGATCGGGTCAGCAGTTTTTCACAGAAATCCTTCTAAATCGCGGACATTTTTCGTCACGTCCTTGTGCTTGGAGAAAAGCATAGCGGACAATAGCGAGAGAATGGTAAGTGAAATAATTTGCAATGATTTGGTCATCTAGAAACTGAGGTAGGAGTGCTGTTGATTCTGTTATCATTCAAGTGCGTTCTTCAGTGTTTTAGCGTGTTACATTGGACGTAAAGCTGGTTTACACGATGAGGTAAGCATATTAAAGCGTAAAGAAAAGCATAAGCATAACGATATTTACACTTGATACATAAGCATAAGAAAAGTGACATACGCAAGCGCAATGAGCTCCAGAACGTTTCCAAAATGGCGGACGAAGAGGAAGTTCTTCCCATGTTGCTGCTCCGAAGAAGAAGAAAATTTCCAGAGTTTATAAAAATATTCACAGAAAAATAATGTCCACTTACCACTACTAACACCAGCCGCTTCTGCAACATAATTCCAGCAAAGCCTTTTCTTGTTTGCATCTTTTAAATTATCTGAGGATTATTCGTAGAGGCAGGAATATTTGCGAATTTCTCGTGTAGTGTAAAAGAGCAGTTTCAGCCGCCATGATAGTTGACAGAATTTGAATTTCGCCTGGCACCAAAAATGGCTGTTTCATTGTGATTGGGATTATGCGTTTACACACTTGTTAATAATGGTAACGCGCGCAACACAAGCATAAGCATATTAAAGCATAAGCCGGAAAATGGAAAAGATTGCATTTCCTTATGGTTATGCTCATGCTTATACTTATGTCATTCCCGGTTTACACTGTTTATACTTATGCTTATGTCACTGTGTAAACCAGCCTAAACACACTTCTTGAAACAAAACGTTAAGCATGTAAAGTACTTTGAATTCTACAGATTAAATATTTGCATGTCTGTGACACTGGACACGCTTAGCATGTTGTGAGCTACCACCTAGCCTGTATAGCAAGCATTTTTATAGGGTTTTCTGCAGGGATGAGTTGTCCGCTGTCTGGCTGCACAAAGCTGGGGCAAGCTCAAAACAGAGGCGAAGGGAGACAAATGATGTTTTCTTCTTCCCCCTTTCGCCACACCCCATTCTGCTGAGAAGATGGACCAACAATTGAAAGAGGTTGGGTGACACTAGGAGAAGGAGAGTATGTAAATTAACTGGTTTTCTGTTGTAGTAATTGCACATTTAAAAAAAATGAAAATTCTAAATTTGACTCATTGACTCATTGACTCATGACTCATGACTCATTTACTCATGCGACTCATTGATACTTTACTCTCGATTTCGCGTCAGAGGAGTAAATACTCACTACCAAAATACTACAACAGACCCCGTCAACAAAAGGTAATTCCCGTTCCCTTTACGAGATCCGCACAATGTCACTCGTAAATTATGCTCACATTTCCTGAAACAAGTTATTTTCATGTCTTAGGCCTTATTGAGGGGGGGGGGGGATAAGAGGGATTCCTAGAACAGGATAAAATTGTAGTTTGCTACTTATCAATGTTTATAAGAACAAGAGGGGGGTAACTCGGACATATTAGGACATTTGACTTTTCAAAATAATTTTTGGTCAAAATCCCACACTAAGGCCTGAAATTTGGTAAACCTGGATCAAATTTCCCCACCTTAGGCATTAATTATATCTCTTTACAAGTATCACAGTTCTCCACTCCCTCTCCTTTCCTACAGATCAACCGGGATACATGATGATCTTGAATTTTTGTTGGAGGAGGAGCTGAGCAGTATTCAACTCTTTGCAATGTCACACATGGAAAGACAAAATACTGAGCAGCTTCTTGATTCTTTGGCTTTGTTGCCTACAAGATTAATTCCCTGCAGGAGGCTAACTGGGCACTGAGAAGTTATGGTCCAGAGTCCTTCAATGGGACCTACTGACGGTGCAAAAGAAGACTGGACAACAAACAGAAATTGGAAAACACAGTATCCATGTTAGCTCAATTTCAGGTATGTAAAATGGTTAAGACTAAACATTAAAAAAATACTCTGGGCATGTTTCGTGACTGGAAATCAATGGCTTACATGTATTGTTGCTAGTTGGTGTCAATGCAGTC
This sequence comes from Pachyseris speciosa, assembly GCA_016490735.1. Lineage (NCBI taxonomy): Eukaryota > Metazoa > Cnidaria > Anthozoa > Scleractinia > Pachyseridae > Pachyseris > Pachyseris speciosa. The sequence goes on from JAEMWC010000518.1 coordinate 358,470, forward strand.
AGCAGCTCATTTATGACAAATGTCCATTTTTTTTTCAGGTCCCACAAAAATGAATATCTCGGGAAATGTAGAAGATACTGTGGGGCATGCACTCCCCATTGAGAAGATAGCATTTTATCCTGAGAAATTTATTTTGTATATTTTTTGATTTTATGCTATTGAGACTAGATCAACAGATTGGAAAAGATGTAAACAATTTGCATCTTTTCCAATCTGTTGATCTAGTCTCAAATAGCATAAAATAAGAAAAATATACAAAATAAATTGCTCAGGAATAACCAAGGTTACCAGTAACATCCAGATGTATTGTCAGAGTGTGCTGCTGTTGCCTTCAGCAATTCTTGTTTTCATTTTAACTGTATCACCAAGTATCACCAAGGTTACCAGTGGCATTCAGAAGTATCGTCGGAGTGTGCTACTGTTGCCTATAACAATTCTTGTTTTCATTTTCATTATAACTGACAACTATCACCAAGGTTACCTGTGGCATCCAGATGTTTCGTCGGAGTGTACATGTGCTACTGTTGCCTTTAACAATTCTTGTTTTCATTTTCATTAAAACTTATCAACTATCACCAAGGTTACCAGTGGCATCCAGATGTTTCGTCGGAGAGTGCTACTGTTGCCTTTAACAATTCTTGTTTTCATTTTTATTTTAACTGCTCAAGTATCACCAAGGTTACCAGTGGCATCCAGATGTTTCGTTGGAGTGTGCTACTGTTGCCTATAACAAGTCTTGTTTTCATTTTCATTATAACTGTTCAACTATCACCAAGGTTACCAGTGGCATCCAGATGTTTCGTCAGAGTGTGCTACTGTTGCCTTTAACAATTCTTGTTTCATTTTCATTTTAACTGCTCAAGTATCACCAAGGTTACCAGTGGCATCCAGATGTTTCGTCGGAGTGTACTACTGTTGCCTATAACAATTCTTGTTTTCATTTTAATTATGTCTGATCAACTATCACCAAGGTTACCAGTGGCATCCAGATGTTTCGTCGGAGTGTGCTACTGTTGCCTATAACAAGTCTTGTTTTCATTTTCATTATAACTGTTCAAGTATCACCAAGGTTACCAGTGGCATCCAGATGTTTCGTCGGAGTGTGCTACTGTTGCCTATAACAATTCTTGTTTTCATTTTTCATTATAACTGTTCAAGTATCACCAAGGTTACCAGTGGCATCCAGATGTTTCGTCGGAGTGTGCTACTATTGCCTTTAACAATTCTTGTTTTTATTTCATTTTAACTATTGAAGTACACCCAATCCAAGTATACCCAATCCAAGTATACCCAATCCAAGACGAGTGGACAAACCATACCTTATTTCAGACCAAAATGTTCAAAATCGATAATCCATACCCTTTGGTGCCCCATATACCTGGTATAGCGCATATAAGGGAGTACCCCCCCCCCGACCTTTTTTTGCTTTTTCATTCGCTGATAACTATTAAAAGCAAATTAATGGTTTGGCGATAAGCACAAAAATGGTACCCAGCTACGCCATTCTTTTTCTTTTTTTTTTTTTTTTTTGTTTTTGTTTTTGTTTTTTGTAGGTTATACGTTGAGCACCAATTCTTCATTCAATAAAAAGACCCTAAACCTGAACTATACGGTCACTACATTGACGACGGCATCGGTGCAGTGTTTTGAGGAAGTCAATGAATTTATAACCTCCGTCAATTCCTCTCATCCGGCTCTGAAATATACCTGGGAAATTACAGAAGCTTTGCTGGCTCTTCTTGATATCAAAGTTTCTATCCGTGGCAATAACTTATGTACCAGTATGCTCTCCAAAGTCACCGATTCTCACAGTTATTTATTGTATTCATCTTCACATCCATTTCACGTCAAATACTGAAAGCTACTGCTCCCTGTTACGGTCGTAGGAAAATCCACGGAAATTTAATCAAATCAACATAGCCGGCGTTGAGTAAATTTTTCATAGACAAAGGAAAACGTGCTATAATTGTAAACGCTCACAAAATGAAAAATTAAAGTTATAACTGAACATACATTACTTGAGTGAACTCGCCTACAAGGAAGCGAACGAGTTGTAGAGGCGTAGGCGAGTTTACCAGTATTCCTAATTCGGCCGGGTTTTTTAATAAAAAAAAAAAGCGAATGAGTGATTTGGACTTCTGCATTATTGTTTGTTGTCTGGTCACTTTCTCAGTCTCCCGCCGCATAGAAAGTGATCCTAATTTTCTCACGGCCCAATCACAGTGTTTCCGGTGACAAAAATTAGTTTTGACAGCCGCACTTGCGAATTTTCACCCATTCTACTTTACACGGGCTGACTCACTGACAGATTGAAATTCAAATATGTAAGGAATGCGGGGTCCACAACCCCGCATTCCTTTGTAATACTTCCAGATAGACTCCGCTGGGTCTCGTCATGCTCGTTATTATCTTCTCGATACTTTATGCAATCCAAAAGCCATCATAGTTTGGTAGTGCATACCCCCAGTAGATATCTCAGAATGTTTGGGTGATTTTTAGAGTGTTTGCAAAGAAGGAGAAAAAGGGCAGGGGGTGTGAGGGGGGGGGAAGGGAGGGTGGGTTGAGTGATTAATGCAAATTGTAAGGTGATTAAAAATTAAATTTGGAGGTTAAAAATTAATCGACAAACACCACACAGCTCGTTGTCAACCTGACATGCACTCGTGCTGTAGTGGACTGTCTGAGTGTTTGTGTATGTCATATTTTCCGTTTTTAATTTCATCATCAAATCACTTCTTATCTCATCAACATCCGGGTATAACGCCCCCTTAAGTAGAGCATCATTTGGCCTATTAAAGTGAAAAGTCACAAAAACTGTGTGAAAAATTATGCTTAGTGTTTATCTCCATACCACAACGGATAAAACTTGCAAGGTGAGAAATAAGCAAAGAATTGTAGCGAATTCGTTTTGAGCAACAATACTAAACAAATCAGATGGAAACAGTGGAATCTGGGTATAAATAAAAGGGTATAAATTTCATTTTTTTTTTCATACAGGGTTACATGCTATGAAAATCCCTTATTTTGTTCCATGAAAATGCAATTAAAATACTTTTTAATTCACACTGATTTACCATGAATAAATTCACAAGGTTTTCATGGGTTTTCAGTTCATTGTGTGCTGATCATGTAGGTATGGCAAAAAATCGACATTTTTGGCATGCAAAGCAATTCTTTGTTATTTTTCAGTTTTCTTCATTAAATTACATAACTTCTTGTATTTTTAAATTTCATCCACCCCTACCCACTTGTTCCGCAGTGGGGGTTTGACTTTCCATGTACGTCCAAGGGTTATGCATCAGAATTGACTTAAACACTTTTGAAATATAATCATGAACATTTTGTATTTAGTATTATGGTCATTGCAGAACTACCCAAACGGTAGTGTTTTGTTTAAATGAAAAATATTAGATCAAAATATAAAAGTTAGAACAATAAAAACGAATTAAATAAAATTGTCATGAATTAGAAGGAAGCTGTGTTTTAAATTGTGTTTGGGTCATGTAAAATGATCATAAGTGGTTTGGCCTTAAACAAACAAAGTCAGCGTCAACCTTGGTCAACCTGATCCCAGGGATGATGCTTAGATTTCCAACAAGTGAAATCTGTTGATCACAGTGAGCTATATTTCGGGCACACCAAAGAGAGAGTCAAGAGTAAAGCAGAAATGGTCTTTCAACCAGACACATAATGTTTAGGGTTAAATGTAAGTAGTGTGTGATAAGTACATCATGTTTGACTGAGGGATTTTCATATTATTTCAGATTTGACAGAACGGATAACGGTGCACTTAAATCAAAACTTCCATCAATATTATAAGCAGGGGTTTAAATACGTTTTGAAATAGCTTTCTGAGCTAACTAAAGTAAGTGGCGACCTGAAGAATTTTTTAAAATCATTTGAGTGAAAATACAAACAAAGCAGGCTGCGGTAAGAGGTTAATTTTAACAAAGTAGGCTTTTATTGAAAGCTCTGATTATAACAACACTTTGTGGTGTTTCTTTAACAAATATGCAACTAATTAATATGCAATCCTGGACATACATGTACTTCTTTCTTTGACCGAAAAAACAGTTGAGATTAAGTGCTGAAACATCAGTAATTATAAAAAAACAATTGAGGCTTGCAGAGTTTTTTGAGTGGATAAAGTAATTATACAAAATAATGTGCTATTAGTCAATATTCGGATGAAGAGTAGTTATTGAATCTGACTTGTAGGTTTGATTTTGTGAGAATTGCCTTTTACAATGACTTCTCGATTGTCCGGACAATCTTCTCTGGTACCAGAGTTTTTCATGAATATTTACAGGGCGTAATGGAGATCCCTAGAAACTATCATTATGAGTTATTTTTAATTTAGGTATGGAAAAGGGCATTTAAAACAGGTTTGTTTTTCTTCGAAAGAGTGAACGTTTTAGACCAAAGTGTTTGGATGAAGTTTTTACGATACGATACACTATCGCATTAAATTCCGATTTCCTAATTGACTCAGTTTAATTTATTTTGTGTCATTAATATTCAAATTTTCGATTACCGGTATCTGGACTGTAGGATATCTGGACTAATTACTCCAGTCCCGGCAAGTCCGGATAATCGAGGTTCGACTGTACCACTTTAAGACACAAAAAAATGCATTTTTTTCTGTTAAACAAAAACTAGGGTTCCCAGTCCCCCACAGCATTTTTAAAGATCTTATCCTTAACCTAGCTGTGTATTACCCGCTCTAACAGGCGGGGGTTTCATGAAGGCACCACCATCACTCCTTGTTGCTGGGCATTTATTAACACTCCCCAAAGGGGTTTTTCAGTGTCAATTTCTCCATTGAAACACGAACATAATAAAACTTCACACAAAATTCAGTAAAACTGCAATATAAAAAGGGTTTCACGCTTCTTCTCAAGCAGTCATGAACATGAAATTTAAATAAAAAATGACATGGTACATCCAATCTGAAAATGAACTTACCATTTGGTTCTTTGTACATTTTTTTTTTTCATTTTCATGTGATTACAAAAACTATACATCCAAAATCAAAGAAGTACGGTGTAAACCAAAGCTGCACACCTCAATCAAGTCCTATTAGCACAATGCTTTGTCATTGTGAATGCTTTGTTATGAGAATGTAGCAACTGACACAATATAAATGATCTGTACATTACAAATCTGCATAATGTTCTAATAATTATCATGCACCTGACATTTTGCAACATAAATGTTATTGTCTTTGGATAAACTACCTTCTCTTTTTCTGAAATTGTTGTGAATTCCCAGCAATTTCAGCGCGGTTATAACTTTTAGCTAACACTTGCTTATATCACAGAGCTGGCATCTGCATAGCAATGTACTGGAGGCTACCATCTGCTCTAACAGGCTGTCAATGGGGTACTGGCTGAGCTGTAGTTATTAATTACCTGATGCCAAAAAGTTAAGAGTTTCCTTCATATTTAAGTCAATCACTTTATTAATTATTATTTTCATAAATGTATGAATTAGTCTCTCAATATCTTCCCATTTATACAGCAATTATGAATGAAAATCATTCATATACTGTAAACAATACATTAACCCATTTGCACCCTAGTTCAACCTTTTATAAGGAGCTGGTATCTTCCTCTGGTTTATCCATCTGTTCAGAGTACCCAGGGCTGCCATTAGAAACCGGCAACCGGCTTTTATAATCGGCTACTATGGTGAAATCAGCTACTCTCAATCTGAAAATGAGTAAAACATATAACAGCTATAGGAAGAATTGCCAGATTTTTGACCGGCTACTTTCTCTGAGAAACCATCTTCAGAAAACCTTGATGACAACCCTGTGTACCACAGAACTGGCATCAATTGCAAGTGTATCTACTATGGGCATCCACTCAATGTCAAAGTGACAGAGCTCCCAAAACAGTACCAATGGCCCATGCTGTCCGGTAAATTCTCTCAACATCAATCCAAAAAAATTCACAAAATACATACCTATCATCCAGCATTGAGATAGATGCATATTTAAATAAAAAATGAAGAAGCTTGATGACTTAATGATTCTCATCTTGATATCCATAAGCATGACCGCTTTATCATAAATTTTATCATTTAGTTGCAAATTTATTATCGTATTTGTACAGGTGAGATATTGCCATTGGAATATATGTCAAATATCACGTACAGATCATGCCATGATTTGTTTATACTACTTCCTGAGAAATTTATGTAATGCCATTTGTTTATTTCGTCACACCTATTTGATTGGCTTTATACAACATGTTATCTAAAATCATGGGATCAAAGTTCAAAATTATAAATTTTGACAGGTTTTCTGAAATATGTTTTTGAAAGGACAGGTCATTCACTGCCAAATTCCTCTTTTTCAGGAGCCATTTGTGGCGTTGCTGTAATGTGGGCACATATTCCCGAATCCACCGAGACCAGAAGCAGTTAGCGAGAAACTGTGCATGCCCCACTGTTTGCGCGAGTAAAGCTCCTCGTTGGCGAAGACACCTGGGGGTACAACGAGATTTCGTCATTGAAGAAGTAAATGGTTTGGGGTGAGTGGCTTCAAAGGCAATTGGTGCGCGATGAACTCTTCCTCCCACACGAATGATGTCATCGACCAGGATCGAGTATCTTGCTTTAGAGCCAGATACTCCTCATGAAAGTGTTGGTATTGAACCAATCGGACAATTTCTTTACTTGCTCGATGAAGTTCAGCAAGAGCAAGAGTTCTTGATGTGAAGTACTCAAGACTTTTATTTCTAAGACGCTTGACAAAACGCAGCACCCACGACATCACTCTTACCAGGTGAGACCAGGATGAATAGCGCTGCGACAGAAACTCAATCTGTGATGTGTTAGTCGTGAACATGACAATCGGGGCCTTCCGTATTTCTTCATCATCATCTTTAAGGTCTTCCACTGGTACTATGGACCATGAATGTTCCGGCTGCCACAGGAATTTGGGGCCTGACCACCAACGACATTCAGCTTGAAAATAATGAACACTGCCACCTCGCGATCCATTATCATCTGGGTTTGCAGCACCAGGAATGTGATGCCATTGCTCTGGGGAAGTTGTCTCATGGATTTCGGCCACGCGATTTGCAACAAAGGTCTGAAATCGCCTCGTTCGGTTCTTGATGTATTGCAATGATGTCATCGAGTCAGACCAGAAAAAGACTTTGTCTACTTGTAGATCAAGATCGATCAGGATCATCTTACTCAAGCACGCTGCCAGTACTGAAGCCTGCAGCTCTAGGCGAGGGATGGTCCACTCTCTTATGGGTGCACTTCGAGCTTTTCCCATTACGAAGGAACAATGTACCGCTCCTTGTACATCGACGAATCGTAGATAGGACACTGCGGCATAACCACGCCTGGATGCATCAGCAAAACTGTGTAGTTGTACTGTTGTCGGTGTGCCAAAGAACTGGGACTTATAATACCTGGGAATTTCAATCTTGATAACATGGGGTAGCTCTTCCAGCCATTTCTGCCACTGTGACAAGTATGGTTCCGGGATGTCTTGATCCCAGGGAAGCTTATCTCTCCAGAGTTCTTGTAACAGAATCTTAGCTGAAAACACAAAGGGTGAAAGAAACCCTAAAGGATCGAACAGGGAACTCACAATAGAAAGTACTCCTCGCTTGGTGGATGGCTTGCATGTTTTCACTGCCTTAAACTTGAAGGTATCTGACTGTGCATCCCAGTACACGCCTAAGGCTCGCTCTAACGGTAGTTGATCTAGATCTAATTCCAGCTTGGGGTCGCTCTCAACTCTGGCGGGATTGATGCCAATACTTCACGACTGTTGCTTGCAAACTTGGTTAGTTGGAAGCCTCCCTCTTTCAACAAGTTGGTTAGATCTGAAACCAGATGGATGGCTTTTTCAGTACTCGATACTGACTTTAGGACGTCATCCACATAGAAATTTCTGCCAACGGTTTTGATGGCTTCGGGTGAGTAGTTTCCAGCATTGTCTTCTGCTGTCATCTTTAAGGCCTTGTTGGCACAGCAGGGCGATGACTTAGCGCCAAAAATGTGCACTAGCATCTTGTACTCTTCAGCAGGATCATCAATACTATCTAACCACCACAAAAATCTCAGAGAATCTGTGTCACTCGGCGTCACTATGGTCTGGTAGAACATACCTTCAATATCTGCGGAGAAGGCAACTTCTTCTCGGAAACGAATCAACACGCTATTCAGGTCATTTGTGAGACTAGGTCCCTGTAAGAGCTGTTCATTCAAAGATACGCCATTGAATCTTGCTGCTGCATCGAATACTACCCTCACTTTACCAGGCTTATTAGGGTTGGTTACTGGGTGATGAGGAAGGAACCACGTGGTGTTGCTGACTGTGGCTGTTTCTTCATTAGTTAACTTTCTTGCGTATCCTTTAGTTACACAATCATCAATCACGGTTCTGTATTTAACTTCTAGCTCTGGGTCACGTTTAAAGCGTGTCCTTAAGTGCTGTAATCGTACTTCGGCTAGCCCTCTATTGAAAGGGATCACAGGATTATCATCCTTCCACAAGAGTCCCATCTGGTAATGCCCATCTTGTTTGCAAATGGAGTTGTCAATCAACTTCAAGGCTCTACGGTCTTCCACAGTCATGGGTTTGGTTTCATACTTGGCAGTGCCATAGGATTCAATCTTCCAGAATTCCTCGAGCTGGTTGTTCAAGGAAACAACCTCCCCACTGATTAGGTTGACTTGCATCTGACTGGAGGTGTGTACATTAGGGGAACCACCAAGTATACTCCAACCAATACATGACTTGATGGCAAGTGGTTCATTAGGCTTGCCCCTTTTCACATCGAGAGGTACGAAAACTTCCTGAATATTGGTACCAAGCAGGACAGAAACCTTCTTCCTTTCCACCTCAGGAAAACATACTTGCTGCAGATGCGGCCACTGTTCCACCGACCTTGTCACCTTTGTGTGCTTTAGGGAAATCGTCAGATCCTTTACAGCCCAGGCGGCCTTGACATCAATCACGTTGTCATTCAGGTTGTCCACTGAGGCAATCTTAAAGTCAACTTTCAGCCCTTCTTCTTCAGCATTAGCATTGTTAACGGTTGTAAGTGAAAGCTTACTTGATGATCTCTTAAGGTTCAACAGCCTCACAAGAGAAGGGTCTATCATAGTTATGTCAGAACCTGAATCCACTAGACCATAAGTCGTTATTTGGCTGCCATCCTCGCTGATCACTTTAACCGGGATGACTTGAAGTACTACCTCGCAAGAATTAACTGGGCCTTTCGCAGAGCATGTTGAAATAGTACCTTGATCAGGTACTAAGTTCTGGTTGGCAACCTCATTATTCTGATTTACCACTTCCTGGTTTGTCCTTTCGCTGGGTTCGGGGAAGTGCAACAAAGTGTGATGCATCTTGCCACAACCTTGAACTTTGCATCTTGCTAAAGATTTACAGTTCCTCGAATTGTGTCCAGCTGGGCTGAGACAATTGAAGCAAATCTTCCTTTGCCTTACAAGGTCACTTCTCTCCTGGGGAGATTTTGATTTAAATGCTTCACAGCGATACAGTCGGTGGGGCTGATGACAAATTGGGCATGATTCTGGTTTTGCTGTTGTAATAGCGTAGGCAGGCACCTTAGGAGTTGCAAGCTTAATCCTAAAGTTGACCTTGGTAGCTGTTACAGTATCACCATATCCACCACTAAAGAAAGGATGATTTAAGACATAAGCTCGCTCCTTAAGGAAGTCTACAACATCCTAAAAGTTTGGCATTACTTTGCCTTTGCGCTCAAGACTCTTCAAGTGCTCGGCAAATTTGGCTTGCATCCACCTGGGCAGTCGCATGATGACCTTCTCCAGGTTGTCAGTATTTATTTCACTGAGATATCCCATTGACTCTAGGGTATCATAGGTAACTTGGGCTGTGTCAGCATAGCGCTGCAAGCTCTCCTTGTCGTTTGCTTGTATAACATGTCCTTTCGTCAGGGCTTCCACACACGCTCTCACTACCTGAAATGGCTGACCAAACCGCTCCTCCAATGTCTTAAGCCCCTTTGCTAGATCACCAGGCATTGGTTCATACCGCTGCACTGCAATAAAGGCAGGTCCTTCTAAAAACTACAGCAGACGGGTCATTTTGACAGCATCATCAAGGGGTCTTGTTTCGACCATTTGCCTAAATCTTTGACGGAAGGCTGGATATCTCTCGGGGGATCCATCAAATTAAACTTCTGGATTTGCACATGAGGTAGATCATAAGAGGCACTCATTCTCTCCATCGATGACATGATAGAGACAAGGCTTTCATTCACAATTTGGCTGGGCACATTAGGGTCTGTTGTACGACTGGTATTGGTGGAGACAAGTGGTGTCCGTACAGCTGGCAATGCGTTCAAAAGTTGCCGATTGGATCTACCTTGGTACTGGGCTTAGTCAGGCTTAGTTGTGTCCCTCGTAAAAACTGGCTTAACTGGGTTTTCTGAAGTCATACATGGTTCAGTCGAACGGGTTTTACCAGTAAATTCTGGGGAGCCTGTTGTCTGAGGCTCACCTCCCATTGCAGGTGTGGACCTGTAAGGTGGGATCATCCTTGACACTGGGCCAGGAGGGATGCTAGTAGTAATTACAGATGGTAAGGTAACAGTTGGTACTGTAGGGGGTTGCGGTAGGATATCCTTTGAATATATGTCAAGTTTTGGCGACCACTTAATACCCTGCTGTTCATTCGGCAGGTCTGATACTCCTTCTTCTGCCAGAAAGGCCTCTAAACAAGCTAGTTCTGCCTGATTCTTTGCAGCTGCAACTTCCCTCTCTGCTTCCAATTTGGTCATTTCCAATCTATGTTGCAGTTCCAATTCTGTTCGTTTTATTTCCATTTCGGCTCTTTTCATCTCTAACTCGACTACTCTCCTACTCCCTTCTTCAGCTTGTTGTTGAATTAATGCTGCCTTTGCTGCTTGGGCCTTAGCTTCTCGGGCCTTGGAGCTAGATACGCTTAGTTTCGAGGTACGACTCGCCGAGGATTTCACGGATTCCGGGGGAAAAGGTTTCTTTGATACATTCACATCCTCAAACGCTTGATTATTGTAAAAGGCAGCAGCACTAACAACAAACTGTTCTATACAATCATTATAGACTTGCATTCTTGATTGTTGAGCGGCCGGCCGCTCAAGACTTCTTTCTATTTCTCACAGTTGGTATCGAGCAAATCAGCATATTTATCACAACAAATACAACACTGTTCCCACGCGGCGTTAAGTCGAGTTTGCTGGGTTCGTACCTTAACAACATTGCTGAAATCCTTCAGGTTTTCGTCCAGTTCATTGCACACTTTGGTAATGTTCGATAAGTACCCTCTTCGGGACCTCTCTAGCGACTCCAATGCTTCGTACAGTATTCCTTCTTCAGTCATGACACTAATCTTTCACGGCGGGATTCCTTCGATGAATTGGCTTTCCACTAGAAAATGTCCAGCAGAAAAATAAGCAGAAGTTTCGTCACGAGGCACAAAAAAATAAAATGGTTTTTACCCAATGTCCAGGGGACTGTCCAGGGGACTAAGCATAACACTTCATCAGGCTCTTACGAACATATGGTACGTTGTAAAAACCATTTGATGATATACTCTAGGTATTCGCTCGAAAAGCACATGGTTCTCAAAACACAACGAAGGCAAAAAAAAACACTAGCGTGAGGCATAGCGGGATAGCAACACAACATGGACTGGACTGGACTAGAAGATTGTTGAGGATTAGCCTCAACACAAATAATACCGTAAAGGCTCTAGCTATTAAGCCCCCCCCTAGGGGGGGCTTATTTAATTCCAGACTTCATCAACAAGGGGGGGGGCATGGAGGGGTGGTGTTAGAGAAGGGGGCTTATTTCAAATCATATACACGCCATTTTCATGTTAAAAAAGGAAATGAAACTTTATTTATACACGGTTAAGATTTAAAGCTGCAAGCTTGTGGGGCCGTGTGGGAGAAATGTTGGTTTTTGAGGAGAGGGGAAAACTGGAGTAACTGGCGAAAAACTTCTCAGGGCACAGTAAAGAACCAACAAACTCAATCCACTTATGACGCTGAGTCATAAGTGGACAAAACTCAAACAATGCAGAGAAACATTATTATTTAATAAAGAGCAGCAAGCAGTATTATATGTATAAGTGTATATTTGTTTAAAAACAAACCAAATGGGTTAAGGGGGGACTAACTTAACTACAAAATGAGCTAACATTGTTGCTATGGAAAGTTTCCAACCCTCATATCTTGGAAACCTTAACTTGCACAGGCAAGCTGTCTGGCTATGTTTTTACAATCAAAAAGGTTCACATCATTTTCGAGTCACAAACATATTTGGTCAGTCACGCGACCAGAACAGAAAAAAGGCCTAAAACTTGAGTGGCGTACACTTCTGGATATCGAAAATGGTGCCAATGGTTAACGATTGCCAAGGTGCAAAACTCTACGTATCGATTTTTGGAAATTCGCGTTTTTGTGAGATTTATGACGTCATAAGCACGCAAATTCATACCATTTCATCATTATCATTGCAGTTATGTACGTTAACAACAATTGCTTACGTAGACTTGTAAAGAACGCTGGAATATCTCCGATTGGCAAAAAAATCGGAATTTCACCTCATTTTCTCCAAGTTTTAGGGATTGTTCTCTCTAAGGCGCGGTTAAGACCTGGGGCAAGTTACGCACGCGCAATAGCAATTTATAAATTTTACATGTTAACCTCTTCGCACGCCTCAACAATATAGTGGCAAAAACACCGAAAAACCGTGTTTTACAAATACAATTCGTAAAAATCCCTTGGCAATAACGCTAAGTCTGTAGTTAAATTAGTCCCCCTTAAAGCGTGAAGTGACCAAGCATTCCTGATCGAATTGGAATTTAGAAATTTTGGCTTTTGAGGACAAGGGAAAAGTGGATTACCAGGAGAAAAACCTCTTGGAGCAGAGAAGAAAACCAACAACAAACTCAACCAACATATGACGTCGAGTCCACGAATCGAACCTGGGCCACATTAGTGGAAGGCGAGTGCTCTCATCACTGCACCATCCCTGGTCATAGATATCTAGTTTACTCTTCCTGTGGCATTCGATATCCAATAAATTAACTCAAGCAGATCACTGTTGTTTTCGAATTCAGTGGCTGGTTGGCATTTTCTAAAGAAAAAGTTGGTAAATTTATATTTTTGTCAAAAACTACATTTATTAAGCTTTCTATTGCTATAGAGTACGCTAGAGTTTTCTTTAAACAGACTCGTGTATGAATTTTTTCCTGAGGAACATACTTGAAGGCAGGCAGAGTCTTACGGTAGTCATTCAAACAAAATACTGTTTACTGCTCTTTACTCTGTTTGAGTTTTGTACAAAAACTACTTTAATGAGCTTATAATGTCTCAAGTGTCAATATTACCGCTTTGAAATGCTGGAAACTATATTGGATGCAAAGAATACCCAAAAATAATGGTTGAGTTTTGCTTGAAATTATTTTGCCAATTTAGCAAAACTATAAACGAACTTCTTTGGCTTTAGGTAGGCAAGGATCGAAATGGATTGCAACTTGAAAAAGTTGGGCCAAACTTTTCAAGTTCTGTGCTGTGGAAAAAAATAGCCAAATACATATTATGGTTTGTTTCCCCTTTTGAGAAAGTAGCTTGATATCTTTGTTTTGGTGTTACAGGGGCATTTCAGCTATAAGCAATACTTGAGGGTCCTTGGTTATTGACCTCTAAAACATAAAAGACACCATGACATAGCCCCTTTAAGATGAAAAATAAGCCCCCCTCTCTAATAAGCCCACCATTAATGAGGCCTGAAATTTAATAAGCCCCTGGGGCTTTATAAAGCTTTTACGATATATTGTACAGTTGTACATATAATAAATGGGAATTCTATGGGACAAAAAGCTATCACTGAAACAGAAGCCCATATAAACTTCGTTGGTACTAAAGAAAATAATAAACTATTATTATTATTGCTCTGCATTCAAGAGTTGGCAAAGCTATGTTAATGCTGTAATCAGCAGGTTTTTTCTCAAAGATACCCTAATGCTTGCAGTGTTCATGTAAGCTTTCTAGGCAGACAAACTCAGCTGAATTAGACATAGAAATTAAACTCTCTGTTTTGCCTCAGGTCAGACCACTAAGAAAACAAGTTTAGAATTTTGTAAAAAAAAAAATCTAGAATACCTAGTTAAGTTTCTAGAAATTAATGATGCAACTCAAGATGAGTGCATACCATGAGCTAAACAATCATTACTTTAATGCCTAGGGTCGGTATTACTGCTTAAAAGCCAGACTGTAACCTAAATGTTCGCAGCATTTCAAGAAAACAAGACCTCTAGAGACATTCACATGGGATGCATAAATGAAGCGCTGGGGATTTAAACTGCCATTTCAAATTTTAGGTCGGTTTTAGTTTTTTATTGAAAATGAAACAAAAATTGGTGGGTTCAGAGAATTGGTTTCTGTCAATTCTCAGATAAGGCCACAAAGTTTTCATTGAAAGTAATTTTATTTTCTAATAAAACGTTTCTTCAAAAGCTTCATTAAACCCATAATATAAACCAAAACAGGTCACTTTTATGCACAATAAAGATGAACAGCTAATTAAAGCCTGCTTGCACAAAACACACTTGTTTCTCATGAAAAGGCATTTATTTATAAACTGTTTGCAATTATTAATCTTCTAGGCAGTAAATAGTATTTTTTTATTGCAGTAATAGTTCAAAACATCATGGGTAAACATGACATTAACATAAACATTCAGGGCTTGACACTAACTTTTGACACCAAAATTTACCTTCCACCTCAAAATTTTACTTTCCAAGATGGATTACAGTATCATAGTTGCTAACCACAATGGTTTCCTCACCATGTCTCATTGATAGTATTTTTCATTTGTCTTTGTAAAACCCAACCAAAAAAGACTCATTCTTCCATAATTTATGGTAGAAAATGCGAGAAGTCATCGCGAAATGTTTACTTATTAAGAACGAAATCAATGTATGAGAGTTGCTTTCTCATTTGATTTGCAAACATTTTGACTTTAACCCATTGGTGCCCGTGCCGACCAAAACCGGCCGCACAAGACTCCCATGCTTCAAAACTTTCTCAATCGCACGAATATTGCCTTAACTGTCAGTTGTGAGCACGAAATGGAATGTCCTTTAAATTTGCATATCCAATAAACGCAAGAAACGTAGCGATTTTTACCAAACATGGCCTTTTGAGTTTGGACAAAAACGAAACTGACTGTTTTTTATTTCAAAGAGAAGCGACGAAAATGCCCCTTTTTGCCTTTATGTTTTTTAAAGAGATCATCGTCGAAAAACCAAACGTCAACCATCATAACAAAATTCGGTCCTTGTTCTAGCTTAGGAATGACTTTTTTTGTTCATATTCTTTTCCCGAGCGTAGATACAGCCTTTTGTTCCAGTGCATTTGGGCCTTCCCGCCATTTTCAACATCTCAACTGCATTGCATGCTGAGAAAACGAGAATTTTTGACAGCGCCCGTTCCTTCCCCCAATTCTTTTACATATAAACAGTCTACAGCCACTTCGACCTACCGCTAATAATTCCTGCTTGTGGTCATCTTCAGTGCTCATAAATTCCAAAATATGCGGCGGTAGACCTGTCGAGAAATTCATCAATAGTCGAATCCCAAAGGTACTAAGTGTCCGACAAGCCAAATTCGACAACAAAGTACATCACCTTGCCCGATTCTTTGAGAAAGTGGACTCTTAGCTACCGTTACGCTTAATGATGCTCATCAGGCAGCCACTAAAGATGAAAAATGGCTGTAAACTTAGCAAAAATCGCAAGCAAGCCAAACTTGGGCCGTTCTTGTAGCTCCACGTATGAAAAATAGCTACGTCAGAATGACGTTTTCAGAAACCTTGAGCCTCCAGTGCCTTAGGACATTACACCACCTTTCCATGGTAGTTTCAAATAAAGAGTCACGAATGCTATGGATCGTTGATAGCTGGAAAATCACTCCAAAAACGTAGAAACGGCTGGGCGCCAATGGGTTAAAGCCTTTTAAAAGAAAAATCTGCTTTCCATCATAGTCAAATTTTTTTTATTTTCAGATGGGGTGAGCGTTCTGATTCATTTTGATTTTTTTTCTCCCCAAGACGTAAATTTACTCTCCAGTGGAAAGCAGGTAAGTGTTAGTGTCGAGCCCTGAACATTCATACAAATCCTAAACATGTAAGGGTTTCCAATAAAGAATAACAAAACTTGGTCACTGCAGAGGCAAAACTACACTAGACAATCATGGTAAAAAAAAAAGCCTAAAGAGATAATGCAATGTTGTTCACCTTTGTTGACCTTGGGTCAATTTTAATGGATGATAACTGTAGAATATGAAATAAGTAAAACCAATTGCATCTCAAACTTGAAAATTTCAAAAAGCATGTAATCCTTTATTGATCAATCTCTTTATAGGTCCATGATTCGACAATGTATTTATTAGCAACCAATCACATATCTACCTGTATTAGTAGCCTCTGTTGTAATGGGAACAGGATTTTGATTTCCAATGTTATTCCCTGCAGCAGCATCATCATGAGCGTGGCATTCTGTAAAGAAAAAAAGAAGGATCACTAAATCCATTTGCAATTATCGAACTGTAATGCTACTCCTACTCCCCTTGCTCTGTCAATTAGACGACTATCTTCTAAGTGGCCATGATTATTAATTATATTTAGGGAAATAAATTTATTGGTAAATTGCACCCTCAGGGGAGTAAATGCAAAATAAAAGTAAAAAGTGCTCAAAAACGTTTGGTTTATGCTTTTAAAGTGATAAGTTCAGTGATGAACTCCGACAAAACATTTGCTGGATTGCATGATGCTAACCACTTAAAGACGTCCATCAAATACAGAAATTAAATGCGAACAGAGTCTGCTTCGAACTTCCAATGCAAATCGGAAGACTCTATTCGCAGGGCCAATGGTTCATGAGTCATGCAAAAAAAGAGAAAGAAACAGTACGGAATATTCAGCCGCAAAAACAATGAGAGTAAATCCACAAAACGTAAGCTTAATTAATATAATTTGCGGTACCGCAAATCTCGGAAAATTGCTTGAAAATTTTCCCGAGAAACCAGATCGACAAAAATCCATAGCCACAATCGGTTGACAAACAATCGACAATCCATAAGGACAATCTAGCAACAGAATCTTCTATTTTATGGCCAATAAACTTCCTATTCTACATCCCGTTCTTCGAAAGTATATCGGACACCTGTAGAGCAGCCATTTTTTTGACGCATTAACTGACCTACTTCTCACTTTTTCAAGACAGAGTTGCCAAGCAACATATTGCATTATTTAATTCTACCTGAAAATCTTCTCGCCTCATGCTGCTTCACACAAGAATTTCGCCTTTTTTCTCCCTCTCTACTTCTCGCCGCTCCCCGTTGCTATTCCTCCTTATTTCCCGTTGTCGTTCTCTCCCTCGTGCACTCTTCTCTTCACTCCTGTTCCTTCTCATTTCTCGCGCAGCCTTTGTACTTCAGCTTCCCGTTCTTCTTCCGTTCTGCTGCTTCTCATTTCTCGCAGTTCTTGTACTTCAGCTTCACGTTCTTAAACCGTCCTGTTGCTTCGCATTTCTCGCCGTTTGTTTAACTCCGCTTCGCGCTGCTATTGGATTCTGGTTATTATCTTTTCCCTTCGTCGTTCTCGTTCTCTTTCTCTCTTCCTTCGTTTCTGCTCTTCTGTCAAAGGTCTTCCAGGCATCATGCAACCTTATGATTTAAAATTAAAAAATCTCCCAAAGATATGCCAATTGCAATACAGAGCAAAAAGGAGCTCTAAATAAAACAAATTAAAAACAAACACTCAGCTTTAAGTTTATATCCTTCCGAGATACTTGACTTGAATAAATGCGTAGCCACCAATGTGGTCCTGATCACAGCTATATATGTCAAACCTGTTTTAGATTAAAACTGGCAAAAAATGCAGGAAAAATATTTTCCAAACCGTTTTCCACCTAGGCACAAGAATTGTCGACTGTGAGCTTTAGTTGACGTAGTATGGCCGTGTATGGTGTCGGGCTGCAGAAAGCGCGCGAAAACGTAAGCCTCGTTTTGGTTCAGGTGTCTCGTTTTGGTCGAGTTAACCTAACTTGAGCCTGCGATTCAATCGAAAATCAGTGCCTGGTCAGCGGTCAACTTCAAAAAAAACAGCTGACCTCGATGAGGTCTTAACTTGAACCCGCGATATGGCCACGTGACACTCGTCAGCAGATACCTTGTTTTGACAGGTGTCGATTGGGTATAAAAGGGGAAAGAGGAGATAAGAGATAAGATGGATGTCCAGTATCTAGCTGGACAGCTGGGCCAGGTGGAGTATGACCGCCATGTTGGATTATTATGATTATTATTAGGAATTATTAATTATTGGGCAGCTCCGTCGTCGTCGTACGCGCCCACGAGCAATACCGCTAGCCATGATTACCATGAGAAAAGCAGCTGACGGGTTTCTATAGGTGTTTCTATAGGTGTTTCTATGGTGCTCCGCTTGGCGGCTCTTCGGGCCGCCGGAGCTCCACTAAAACGATATTGTTACTTCGCAATTTCAAGGAAGCCAAATATACGGTGGCCCACAAGTGCTCTCCAAATATGCCTCTTCTCTGTCTGTGCTTTGCCACAGCCTTACGATCGCTTCACGGATTGCCTTTACTCTCTAAATCAGCAAATCAGCGGATTTAGAAAATAGTTAAAAAAGGCTGCTGTTTCTGCCCAGTAGTAAAAGTTGTATGTGTCGATGTTGATGTGCATTATCTGGTGAACTGCAGTGATTAGAAGAACTGGCAGATTGAATGCCAGGTAAACCGCTACTATACATGCGATGTTTGCCGCGAATTTGATCTGCACCAGACCCGCTCCACTTCTCTTGTGAAATGAGTGACATTCAAGGCGCTTGATCTTTTTGTGGTTGCTGGCTCACAACAGCAGCCACCAACAAAGCTAGCCATTGAGCAAGATGGATCCCTCTCGCTACTTTATTATGAGCCCACTGAAGACCTGTTAACAAGATGTTCACGATCCACATAAAGATCACCAGTTTAAGAACTCTTGAATAGCTAACAACGTGACAGTACCGTAAAGGACAAAACAAGGCGATGTATCTCTCACAGCTAATGGCGCATAAAGTGACAAGCGACACACCATAACAAATGAAAAAGCGGTGGTGTAAAGCAGTCGCAATGCGCATGGAACAAACGCGTCCTGGTTTTCAACAAGTCTAAAGGCAACGTAACTTGACTAGACAAACAAGCCGACGAGAGGGTCCAAAACTGCAAGGCATCCAAGCAATAAATTTAAAGGAGATCGAAGAGAAACTTTCCTAATAATCACTAAAATGACAAGTGAATTTGTCACAATAGCACAGGGTGATAAAACAGCGTTTAGAACGCCTGTGAGCAAATTAGTGACATATCGTCTTGGAACTTTGTCAAATTTCGGGTCAGGCAAAAAGAAACAGAGCCAAAGAAAACGTGAGGTTATCCGTGCTTTCATAGCTAGCGTCTGTCTTTGTAGTGCTTCTTGGTGATTAGAAAACAAAGAAATGTAGTTTAAATGACAGTTTTTAAGACATCCGGCGAAATGTGGAATCGGTATGAAAGAAACACCTCACGCAGAGAGGGGATTCGGAAGTGACATATTAACAATGCTGGATTGTCTGTGGTTGTTTTCTTTGATAGATCTTTCGTGGAACTGGATCTAATTTAGAGAAGACCTTCTTCCACAAATTACGACATCTGTTCGTTGATTCAGTGCCACTTTACTTGAAATATATTCTCCTGCTAACCTGGCGGTTTCCATGTTTAACATATACCACTGAGATATTTTGAATTAAATTGAGCTGCATTCTTCTGGCAGTCGATCATTAAACAGTGTTTGAATTTATTCGTTTTCTCGACCGAAAACTCGCCCAGGTTCAATTTATTTTGATCAGCTTTGGTCAGTATATACAGGCTGGTAAATTTATTGTATTGACTATTGTGGATATATTTAGCTTTTCAGCTAGACTTTTTTGAGCGAATTTGGCGTTTCGTTGCGAAGATCTTGGCATCTGGAAGAATTCCCTTCTGAAAGGCGCTTGAGTAAATAACCGAAGACCCATTCAAAGATGACAGGCGCGGGGGATGATTTCAATCATTTTCAATTAAACTTAGCAACAGACATTTTTGTCTCTTCAGTGGCGGCAGTTCAAAGGGATTTAAAATGCTTTAATTTAGTGTCTAGTCTAGGCTGGCTTTGGCATATCAGCTTGGTTGGAAAAGGAATTTCTTAAATACCTACTTGGTTGTTTCACCAGTGTTGCCACTTGCAAGGTATTTAACAATTATCCTGCGAAATCGCGCGGAATATCACCTGATACTTGGCCGTTGAGGCGTACGCCAAGGTGGCTAAAATCGGGGATATCATTTCACAAGATTGAGCGAGAGGATTGTTTTGTTATTCAACTCATTGATAATGAAGCACGTAAAGTTTACTGAGTCTATTATTACAGAGTGCATGGAATAGTTTATTATTATTATTAAAAAGCAAGAGAGCTACGCCACAACAATTTCATGGGTCAGGCCGAAAGTGTCCTTTGCAATTTTGAGGGGTGCGCTCCTCTGCCTAAGGGGATCGAGAACCCGAGAAGGAGGAACCTAGATGTTAAGGACAGAGATCTAGAAATTGAGAAGGGACAAGCAGGACTTCCCTAGACTCAACAGCTATAGATATTTTATTACTGAAATTTTTGAATTTTAGAGGCCGATATCTTAGTTTATTGAATTGAAATGTTTTCAATTCGATCTGTATTGATTGGTTTTTTTATATCTACTCCTAATTTTGACTGAGTGCTTTTTAAATCGACGGGAATTGTAAATCTGTGTTTTTTTTTTTGTAATTTACTCTATTAAGACATGAAACTGTAATTTACTCTTTTTTTGCCTAATGCCATTGTAGGAGGTCGTTTTTTTGAAGCTTTTTTCTTTGTGAAACATGTAATTTTTATTTGAGAGTAATTAATAAACTGTCATATTATTATTATAATCATCATCATCATCATCATCATCGTTATTATTATTATTATTATTGTTATTAACTACTTAATAACCGAGAGTGAGGTCGTTACGGGAAAATCTCAAACTGAGGCCTTGCCGTATTGACCGAACGATAGCGAGGTCAGTACAGCTAAGCTGAGGTTTGAGATTTTCCCTTAACGACCGAACGGTAGAGGTTATTAAGTTGTTTATTATATGGCTAACGAAACGGTTCTAAAGAAAAAATCGTCAGTTCAAGTAGAAGTCGTCACTTTACATCCAGTAATGCGAAGCTATCTATTTATTCATCGTTTCAAACCCAAATCAAACTTTTCACTGACAGTTTTCCTGGTCGTGTTTTCACTTTTTTGCTTTGGTCACAACAATTTTCAATGTAAATGAAATATAAATATGCCCTTTGGATAAACCCTTCTATTTTTTCTTTCCTAATTTGTGTAATCCGTAATCGGCCCGTAGGCATTACGGGAGAACTAATGCCCTAGCGCTTAGCTGTGCTTAGCTAAATAGAGCGCGCGTTATACCGCCTTCAAGCACTAGCCATATAATAATAAGGAATTAATAAATTAGTAATTATTATTATTGTTATCATGATCATCATCATTATTATTATAAAGAAAATATAAAAAACTTTATCTAAGAATTTCAGAAGGTTCATATATACAATAACTATTTACAAGGATAAATACTGTTAAAAACCATTGTGAAAGCTAAAATCATCACCTTCATCATCATCATAATCATCATCATTATTATTATTACACTGTATTAATATTATTATTATTATTATTATTATGACAGAATACACGACTTTATGCTAAAAACAAGACTAGCCGCACAGAGGACTTAGCGTAACCTCTGACAACTGGGAGTTAATATGTAATAATAATAATATTCATAATAATAATAATAAATAGTATTACTATAGCGCACAACTCCAATAAATTTTTCGTGGCGCTTTACAACAAATAAAAATCAATTATAAACAAACTACATTTACTGACATTCATTAACAAACATTTTAAAAAGATAAGTTTTCAAAACGTTTTAAAAATCTCAACAGAAGAACTCCTACGTACTGAAAGAGGAATAGTTCCACAATGTATATATATCTAGCCGATCTTTTGAAAACCAGGTTCATGAAAATTTGAGGGGCTTTGGAACTTTCTTTATCAATACCTTGGTTTATCAAAAAGGAGACTTGCATTTAGGCCCGTTATGAGCCTACAGTCTCTGTCAAAGGGAAGACAAAGAATACATGCTATTTGTCTTCCAAGTAGACATGAAATTGAGGTGACCTCTGACATGAGAATTTTGGTGCGTTAGTCGGCCAAATCTCTCGAGAATACACTCTTTCGACGGCAAAGTTAGCTTTGGAATTAGTGGCATCGATTTAGC
Organism: Pachyseris speciosa; assembly: GCA_016490735.1. NCBI lineage: Eukaryota > Metazoa > Cnidaria > Anthozoa > Scleractinia > Pachyseridae > Pachyseris > Pachyseris speciosa. Next base: position 380,917 of record JAEMWC010000518.1, read on the forward strand.
CGAAGTCTAGCAGCGTTTTCAACCGAGCGTTCGTGATTGCTACGAAGAATCACAGCTAATTATTGTCGAATTTTATTTGTGTAAATTATCGCTCGATTTTGTGATCACTTCTGACACCGGAAACCAGTCATTATGACACTTTCAGGCTATCAAATCACTAGCTTAAGATCGATAAAGTTGCGAGGGCGGAAACTAGTCAAAAAAATGTTCAAACTTACGCTTTTTGCAGACAAATTCCCAGCCATGCCTTTGAGGTCCCTGATGTTTACTATCCGTGTTAACGAGGAGCTGTTGACGACCATCTAGCCACAGCATTTTTACTAAGTCTTTAGCATGCTCCAAATTCTACACCAGTTTCTCTCCCTGATCCTAGAAATGATCACCGACACCTTCTTTCTGAGGCTAAACACTTGTTACCTCTCAAAGCAGAGCTCTCAATATCCCTACATTTTTCCAGCAGTACCGCCCGGGTAAACAAAGTACTCGTTTAGCAAACAACTGCACAGCAGGATATTAGACGAGGCAGACACTGCACCTCGCAAGACTTTTCCCCTCACTGGACTTGATGATCTCCTAAGGAATACTCTACTCTAGGAAGCCAACGGAAAATCAAACTCTTACGACGTCATTGCGAGCTACCTGACCGCGACAAGACATCAAATGCACGTTTCTTTCTTTGAGAGAGAGTGGAAACTAACTAAAAAATAAAACTGGAGGGAAGGGGAGGGAAGCGAGGATACGACCTTAAGGCAAAGTTGAATTCAGGGACACTTTCTTTCTCTTCTTCTAATTATTAATGTAGCTAGCATGACCCCCCCCCTTCTCCAAAAAAAAGAAACTCCGAGAGATATCTATTACGAATTAGTATGGACTCAAGAAGCCACGTTTTGAAAACTCCAGCTATATATATATATATAGCTGGAATTTTAAAAACAGGGCTCCTGGAGTCCATACTAACTCCTATTGGATGTCTCTCGCTTTTTATCTCTTTGTTGGACGGGGGGGGGGAGGGATGGTGCATGCAAGCTACATTAATAATTAAAGAAGAGAAAGAAACTGTCCCTGAATTCAACTTTGCATTAAGGTCTTATCCCCGCTCCCCTCCTTTCCCCTCCCCTCCTCTCCAGTTTTATTTGTCAGTTAGTTTCCACTCTCTCTCAAAGAAAGAAACGTGCATTTGAAGTCTTCGCGCGGTCAGTTAGCTCGGAATGACGTCGTTAGAGTTTGATTTTCCGTTGGCCTCTTAGAGCAGAGTATTCCTTAGGACATCATATAGTCCAGTGAGGGGAAAAGTCTTGCGAGGTGCAGTGTCTGCCTCGTCTAATATCCTGCTGTGCAGTTGTTTGCTAAACGAGTACTTTGTTTACCCGGGCGGTACTGCTGGAAAAATGCAGGGATATTGAGAGCTCTGCTTTGAGAGGTAACAAGTGTTTACCCTCAGAAAGTAGGTGTCGGTGATCATTTCAAGGCTCAGGGAGAGAATCTGGTGTAGAATTTGGAGCATGCTAAAGACTTAGTAAAAATGCTGTGGCTAGATGGTCGTCAACAGCTCCTCGTTAACACGGATAGTAAACATCAGGGACCTCAAAGGCATGGCTGGGAATTTGTCTGCAAAAAGCGTAAGTTTGAACATTTTTTTGCCTAGTTTCCGCCCTCGCAACTTTATCGATCTTAAGCTAGTGATTTGATAGCCTGAAAGTGTCATAATGACTGGTTTCCGGTGTCAGAAGTGATCACAAAATCGAGCGATAATTTACACAAATAAAATTCGACAATAATTAGCTGTGATTCTTCGTAGCAATCACGAACGCTCGGTTGAAAACGCTGCTAGACTTCGGCTAAATCGATGCCACTAATTCCAAAGCTAACTTTGCCGTCGAAAGAGTGTATTCTCGAGAGATTTGGCCGACTAACGCACCAAATATCTCATGTCAGAGGTCACGTCAATTTCATGTGTAATTGCAAGACAATTAACATGTTTTCTTTGTCTTCCCTTTGACAGAGACTGTAGGCTCATATCGGGCCTAAATGCAAGTCTCCCTTTTGATAAACCAAGGTATTGATAAAGAATGTTCTAAAACCCCTTAAATTTTCATGAACCTGGTTTTCAAAAGATCGGCCAGATGTCTCAAGGTAATAACACATGTGGACATTCAGTTTCTCAGTTTATGGCCAATCCTGTCCAAATCACGGCGTTTTCAACGCCAAAAAGCTACTGACGTTAAAAGAACGGCCTTCAAACCGAACGTTAAAGCACGATTTTCACAATGTGTGTGATGTCAGAAGAGGCTAGCTATTTAACAAGCAATTTATATCGTGGTGCTGAGTAAAACCAGCATTTGCTGTCTGATTTTTGATAAACCAAGGTATTGATAAAGAAAGTTCTAAAACCCCTTTAAATTTTCATGAATCTGGTTTTCAAAGGATCGGCCAGATGTCTCAAGGTAATAACACATGTGGACATTCAGTTTCTCAGTTTATGGCCAATCCTGTCCAAATCACGGCGTTTTCAACGCCAAAAAGCTACTGACGTTAAAAGAATGGCCTTCAAACCGAACGTTAAAGCGCGATTTTCACAATGTGTGTGATGTCAGAAGAGGCTAGCTATTTAACAAGCAATTTATATCGTGGTGCTGAGTAAAACCAGCATTTGCTGTCTGATTTTTGATCTTCTAAAGGCACCTTTTTTTTCTGTTTGCGCTCAGTACTGTTCAGTTGAACGTGTCACATCGTTTAGAGTTGATTATAAGCTTTTTCTTGACAATTTCACTTATTTGCTTGAAATAATTGTCTCAGGGTAATAACACATGTGGACATTCAATTTCTCAGTTTATGGCCAATCCTGTCCAAATCACGGCGTTTTCAACGCTAAAAAGGTACTGACGTTAAAAGAACGGCCTTCAAACCGAACGTTAAAGCACGATTTTCACAATGTGTGTGATGTCAGAAGAGGCTAGCTATTTAACATGCAATTTATATAGGTGCTGAGGAAAAACCAGCATTTGCTGTCTGATTTTTGATCTTCTAAAAAGACACCTTTTTTTCTGTTTGCGCTCAGTACCTTTCAGTTGAACGTGTGACATCCTTTAAAGTCAATTATAAGCTTTTTCTGGACAAATTCACCTATTTGCTTGAATTATATAGCTGGAGTTTTCAAAACAGGGCTCCTGGAGTCCATACTAACTCCTATTAGATGTGTCTCGCTTTTTTTTGTTTTTCCTTTTTTGGACTAGAGGGGGGGGGGATCGCGCATGCTAGCTACATTAATAATTACAAGAAGAGAAAGAAACTGTCCCTGAATTCAACTTTGCATTAAGGTCTTATCCCCGCTCCCCTCCCCTCCCCTCCCCTCCAGTTTTATTTGTCAGTTAGTTTTTACTCTCTCTCAAAGAAAGAAACGTGCATTTGAAGTCTTCGCGCGGTCAGTTAGCTCGAAATGACGTCATTAGAGTTTGATTTTCCGTTGGCCTCTTAGAGCAGAGTATTCTTTAGGACGTCATATAGTCCAGTGAGGGGAAAAGTCTTGCGAGGTGCAGTGTCTGCCTCGTCTAATATCTTGCTGTGCAGTTGTTTGCTAAACGAGTACTTTGTTTACCCGGGCGGTACTGCTGGAAAAATGCAGGGATATTGAGAGCTCTGCTTTGAGAGGTAACAAGTGTTTAGCCTCAGAAAGTAGGTGTCGGTGATCATTTCAAGGCTAGTAGTATAGTAGTTGGGGGTTCCAGATCAAAGATTGATCTTTAACCAAATCCAACTACTATACTTTCCATATAATGGATACAATTCGATGATATCATGTTATGATCTCGTATTTTGGAATCTATATATTTTTAAAAATGCATGACTTTCTCGGAAAAATCACCAAGCGTGACATTCTCTGAAAAACAGGAAATGATCTGTTACCAAACCCAACTACTATATTTCCATCTGATGATACCATTTGATGATTTCCTATTTTCGGCTATATGTTTTTGGCAATCTATATATTTTTAAAATGCATGACTTTCTCGGAAAAATCACCAAGCGTGACATTCTCGGAAAAACAGGAAATGAGTCATCGCCTAAAGCTATTATTCTAAGTCACAAGACGGTCGCCTCTGACCGGCACTGCTGTGCCGTGATGTTACGTTTGAAAAATATTTTTTCATATAATAGTATAGAATGAGTTGTAATTCAGTAATTCACGATGAATTGAAGGAAATGGGAGAGTCGACATGTCCTTTTTGTGATCGGCAATAGGCAGAAGTTATTAGTAGTGTGGTAGTGTCATGCTGTAGTAATCAGGAAATGTTTAACGATGATGGTAAAAATGTTTGTCTAAATTGTGGTTCAGTTCATGGCTATGATTATGTTAAAAGGTACGTTGACTTTAATGAGAATATGTATAGGATACGACGGAAATCGGTATATCATCGGAAGTACCATATTGAAAATATGATAAATAGTATATGCTGTGAGAATGGATTTCAAATTTCTCTGAAAGATAGTGGTAAAATATTAAAAATATTCGAAGAGATAGACACAGTCCTTCCTTTAGTGAATGAGAATCGTAAAAGGATGAAAAGTACGAAATTTGTCCTTAAGCAAATATTTTTAATGCTTGGTCTTCCTTTCGAGAATATAACTATTACTAATTCGAAAAAGACGCTTGAATTTTATAATCGATATTGGGTTGGAATTTTCTTGTTGAGAATTGATATAATTATTGGTATTTTCAGACAGTGAATTTTTCATCGTATTTTAGTAGGTACTTATCAACAATAGGACTGTTGTCCGTCACATAATCATCAATGTTTTTCATTGTGACATGGATGCTAGACGCTTTGAAATCCCCGCTTCTCATCATGTCTTTTATGGTATTGAGTAGATGTTGATAGCTTTGATAAACATATGTGCAATTTTGGATTTTGAGATCGAGGTTTTTATGCTTCATCCACCCTTGTATCAAAAGTGCTGCTGTACTGATGGCTACCAAAGTAACACCACCAGTTGCCACGCTTGTGGCGAGACCTCCGGTTGCAAAGATGATAGACAATGAGTTCCCCAGTAATTTCCATTTTTTGAATTGTTTCACCGCCTGTTTGTGAGCCCAACACTTTCTGTGATATGTGTAGTAATAGGCTTTTAATTCATTAACCTGGTCTTCTGTTAATTCACCTGAAATATGGTTCCAGTTGAATATGCTTTTTCGACTCTCTGTCATATATATATATTATATATTATAATTCTCTTGGATACGCAATATATTAAACCGGAAATCTGACCACATAATGGACATCTTTTTATCCATTTTGGTGTAAGGTTCTTGGGTATGGCATAACAATATCCTCTGTCTAACGAATAACGGTTATAAAATCTTCCATACGCATCATGAAGTATGCTATGTGAGTGTAATACATGAATCCAACCAAGTGTTCTTTCAAAAAATCGTGTAATACAACCATTTCCTGGACCAATAAGTCCTATGTCATTATGAATATATAAAATGTTGTTAATTGGAAGTATTCTTTTGAAATGCTTAAAATACAAAAATTGGTATACTAGGCATGATTTCAATATTGTGTCATCAATATGAATATGTTGTTGTTTGGTTTTATTAAAAAGATAGCTAACGTATTTAATTATGTCTTCTATCATATATTATATCGTTGCATTAAAATTTGATGATAATCCAAAATTGTTTTTTCATCTAATATAAAATCTAAGTATACACAGAAAAAAATAATACAACCATCTAAAGGTGTGATGGAATTTGGATCTAAATCACCAAAAGTCATTTGTTGACTACCGGTTCTATTAGCAGATGTAAAACTTCCTATATGTTTTTTGTTCCAATAGATTTTACTTTTTCCTGTATTTGGAGAAGATAAATTATCCCAATGAACAGATAAACAATGCCAAACATTAATTTGACTTAAATCATTTACGGAATAATCTGCTAATTTTGTGAAATTTTGTATAGATGCTGTTGAACCAAAATATACACAATTTGATTGATCAACACCACTTATAACTAAATTTGAACCATTGTAATAGCTGACAAACTTATCATAACCTCCATTATCATGACCAAAAAGCCCATTTTTCCATGGATTTCCACCTGTATTTGAATTTAATTTATAAACAATGTAAATATTAACAACATCATTATTTAAATTGATTTGACTTATCATTCTCTGTGATCCATTAAACTTTAAAAAACACATTTTGAGTATAATCTAATATATTCAGAAACCCATAAATCTAAAAAACTATCTCTAACAATATCAGAAACTTGTGATTTAATAACAACATGATTAACATCATTGCTGGGTTTTACAGTTGTCAAAAGTTTGTTTTCAAGATCATAGTTCCCATCGTTTGTTAATTTAAATCCAGTTACATCTTTACCTTTCACATTCATATGTTCTATTCTGTGGTTAAATATACCCATATAATATTAATTTAGATTAATTCATGACCACTTCTAATGTAAATGTGATGTCAAATGCTTTATCATTGGGATGTGAAAAGTCAATTATAAGATAGCCTCTCGATAATGATTTGTTGATGTTGACCGTTGTGATGTTTCTACTCATAGAAGATTGTCTGTGTTCATAAATAGTTGCTGGAAATGGCAAAGACCCAGCACCTTCATTCTTTTTCTTGAAGTATAATATTCCGGGTTTTGTTCCTTGTATGATATACATTTTCTTAATATAAAAGTTATTGTTGTGAATAACTAAATATTCAGAGCCATTTATCAATACAGGCTTTAAAGTATTTTTATTATGTCCTTGATTGGCTTTGACAAAGCAATTTAAATATTGTATTTGACCGATTATTCCATTCCCATTCAAATTTAGATCACCTCCTAATTTCGGCCTGTAAAGAGCAAATCCACCCAAATCGAAAGCCGTTTCCATGATTACACCTGTAACGCTTGAACGAGATAGTTTTAAAGCACCATTATGAATTCTATGGCCATTTAGATTTAAATCACCACCAAGTTTAGCCTCTTTTATTGAATATGTGTTCATATTAATATCATTTAGCATTGTCAATTCACCATTTTGACCGTCAAATAAGTTTGATGAATTATTAATCAAAGCATGTCCATTCAAATCTAAATCAGTTTGTAATTGTATTTTTTCATTCATGATTTTGTAAGCTTCAGTGAAGTCGTAAACACTTGATGGAACGTCTGCTACTTCACCATCAATACCATAAACAACACAAGGAACATTGTATTTATTGGGATAAGTTGGGTTAGCGTTAATATGTATTGTACAATACAAATATTCAGGTGGTGAACTTACTGAAGGTTTTTCAATCCATAATAAATATCTCGAATGATCTTCATTTCTGTTGTCAAATTTTCTCCCTACAGTTCTATGAATTGTGATTCCACCAGTTGCATTGAATGTTACACTACTGAGATTCATTCCTTCATAATCAGGAAATAGCCATTCGAGAACAAAAGTGTATTTTCCATCTTTTATTGTGTACATATTAAATCCAATTCTAGCTCTGAAAATATGATTAGCTTCTTTATTCAAGTCTACATCAATGACCTTTTTTGAAATCATATGTGGTGAACGAGGTAAATTGACATATCCATTAACTTTCGAGCCATATTCAGTACTGACTTCATCGATATCATTCATCAAATATTTGAAAGCATTCTTTGGATGAGAAGCAGATGAAATATTACTTTTGTCAACATATTTTTTGTTTGCCCCACTGGTTGGATCCACAGGGTCTTTTAAGTTTGCTAGCGTGTTTTCACCCATGTCAATGTCTCCAGTCATTTGCCCGCCAGAACGTTTAAGAAATGGGGCTTGGTCAACATAAATTTTGTTGGCAACATCTTTGTCAGCGGCTGGAGCCCCAACATCTGTTATTTTGTGGTTAGTCATATTGAGGTTTCCAGTCATCGTAACGCTTCCATTTAGTTTCAAAAAATTATTATTCAAATAGTTTCTATTTACAGCTGAATAACCAAATCTTGGGTTATCTGGTATGCCAAATAGATCATTTCCATTCATGCTGATAGGTGCAAAAATTACACCACCTGTATTTTTATTAAGGAAATCAGCTGTTTTATTATCAACATAACTTTTGTTTACAGCATCTTGTGGGTTTGAGGGGGTATCCTGCAGGTTGAGGATTTTGTTTAATTTCATGTCAACATTACCACCAAACGCAACATTACCGTTTTCAATTTCATAAGCTGGGTCAAGAATAAAGTAAGATAAATTGGTATGAAAGCCAAAGGCTCCATAAACAATTAAATGTGTTTTAGTATTAGGTGTAGCAGCTGTGTTACTTAGATCAACCTCAATTAATGCTTGCCCACCACTGGTTTTTTTCTATCTGGAAAAGTTTTTTCATGTAACCATCAACGTGTGGAGTCTTAGGAAAAGGTTTTTGAAATGACTGTCCCGCGTCGCGCATGTTTATAGTCGGAAGGAATAATCCGATTGTTGCATTTCGAGGGTCAGAGGGTTAGAAAAACTCAGCAACAAAAGTATACTCACCCTTTCTCAAAGATGTCACATTAAAACGAATTTTGGAAGTAAAGTTGCCACTTCGTTTAATGAAAAAAGACAATGATGACTTGTTTATGTGATAAGGTGATTTGTCAAAATTCTCAATTTGAAGGTTTTCTACCTTTTGAACCGCGGAAGACTTGGTTTTGTCTTTTAACAAAAATGCGAACGGGTTACGTTGAGAACCTGATGCTGAAAAAACAAGGTCATCAACATACCCCTTTGTTGCTGTATCAGAATTAACTGTCGGTGTTGCACAGTTGATCAATTTGTTACCTCCGAGATCCAAATTTGCACTCATTTCTTGTGTTCCATCTCGAAGTAGAGTTTGACTGATACTGCTTTTAGATGCGAGATTAGTGTCAATATAAGATTTATTCACAAGATCTCCCGACTTAGTTCCAATACCATGACCTGTAATAATAAACCCCCCAAAATTCTGATTACCAGTCATTACAACACTTCCATCTTTTTTAAGAAATGGTGAAACATCAATGCCAGCAATTTCAGTATCAACATACTCCTTTGTGGCTGTATCATTGTTTGCAGTTGGTATTGCTACATTAGTCATTTTTTTGTTTTCGATATCATAATTACCATCATCAGTTAATTTAAATCCATTTCCATTATCACCTTTATCACCTTTTGGACCAATTGGACCTCTGTCACCAGTTCTTGTATTATCTTGATTTGGTGTGAAATTGAATATACCCATATATTACATTATATTATACAACTCCATAAAAGTTTCTCTTCACTGCTTTCATTGGCTTGTCAATATAACAGAAAGAATATGGTTTTTTAGTTGCTTCGATATACTTTTGCTTATCAATTCCGAGTTCTTTGGATATAAAGTTTCTCCTCTTGAAGATGGAAAATCGTAAAGGCAGAAGTGGCTACAATTAAGCCTAACTGATTTTGGACATCCATAGAATGACTGTGTTAGGTACAGTACTGAACAATTTTTGTGACGACCCTGAATAAAATAGCTGATGATTTGATCTTGTTTTTTATCCGTCACCAAATCATCAAACACAACCAACCGCTGCAATTCAGTGTCTTGAATTTGTTCAACAGGTAAAATTTCATCTTGACTACAAATTAAAACGGGGTAACCAACTTGTTTGCTTATTCTATCCATCACTTGCTGTAAATATTGATATTTGTCTTGATCTAAATTTTTGGCGTATAGATGTATTTGATCATAATAGACTAATGGTTCCATAATCAGATGTAAAAATAATGTCGTCTTTCCAGACCCAGAATTTCCAGCCAATAACATTCTGAATGTATCTTTTGGCATATATTCATACAACTGTCTAAAGACTTGTTTGAATCCTGAATAATATCATAATTTGGAATTTCCATATGTTAATAGTTTAGATTAGATCTTATCCAATGTATTTGTATGGATATAGAGCGTATGAAAAGGCTTCTTCAAAGTGGAATAGAAGCTGGAAATAAGACGAAAGAAGTTCGTGAGGTTATCAAGACTTATGAAAACAGAAAACAGGATGCATATGATACAACATCAGAAATATTAAAACCTTCTATTGATGCTCAGAAGAGTGTAAAAGAAAGTATAGACAAAAAACAGGATGAAGTTATTGAACAGTTGAAAAAGAATCAAAAAGCATTGACAAGTGGAATTGAAGATATTATGCTTTTTAACACTACCTGAATCAAAACCTTTGGAAACAACAAAATTACCAATTGATTATAAACCAGAAATGATGTCTGAAACAAAATCACCTTATAAGTCAAATATTGATAAGGGTTTCACACAAGATGAGATTGAAACATTAATGAAATACAAATTAACACCCCCATCAAAAGTTTTAGATATGCAAATGGATGGAACAATAAATATTGATGACTATGTTACAAAAATTGGTAAATTAACCAAAGATCTTGGAGGTAAAAAAGGAGCACTATCAAAAACCAAAAAGCAGAGGGACGATAATAAAGAAAAAATTCATGAATTAACACAAGACATCAAAACATTACAAAAGTATCGAAAAAGAATTGATCTTATTGAAGAAGGCTCAAAAACTATCGGTGAAGGTATTAGAAAGAAAAAAAGACAATATGGAGCTGGTGTTGTTTATTACAATAATATTGTGACTTGATTTCACGACTTCAGTTACTTGGTGGGTCTATTTTTGCTGGGAATAATAGTACAGGTGTTAGAGATGAGTTTGTAAATATATTGCATGTATTAAGCAGACTGGGTATTGTTTCAAACAAGGAGCTCAATAAAATAATAACCAAATATCTAATCTAATAGTATATGACAGAAATATCATTACGATTCAACAGTAAAACAGAGACAAAATTGGTGTCAGTCAGAGTCATGATTTTACAAAAAGATTTAATACTCCTCTCGTATTATCAAATGATATTAAATATGAAATCGCTGTAAAGACTATCAATATGACATACAGTTGGTATAATATCAGACAATCTTTCAGGAATAATCAAATTAAATACAGCCATGACAAAGGTGCAAACTGGGAAACAATAACTTTTGTTGATGGAATGTACTCATATGATGATATCAATAGTTACATCCATGAGCATATGAGAAAAAATAAACATGTACTGAATCCAGCTGAAACAGACGAATCAAAATTTAAGTACGGTGTTAATATGTTTTTCGTTTTATCAACATATCGTATTTTGATCGAACTTGATGAAAACTATCGAGTGGATCTGAGAGATCTTGAATTCAGAAAACTTATCGGTTTTGATTCAAAATTAGTTTCAGCAACAGAATATGGAACAAATCGTCATGACATTACGAGAGGGGTTGATGAAATATATATAAATTGTGATAAGGTGACAGATAGCATCGTTGATGGAAATAGTACATCTACAATTGCTGTTATTCCAGTTACAGATCTCGTCAGAAGTTTACCTTTCACTTATAAACCTCGTTTTCTTTCATGGAATCCTGTCTCAACACATACAATCAGCTCAATACATTTTTATGTCACTGATTCTTCCGGAGCTCCAGTTCATTTAAACGGGATAGATTGGTATATTGAGATATTCTTGAGAGGGATGGAATTATAAAACCTAATAGTATATGAAACGGTTTGAATATAAGAAATATGAACAACATGGCGAAGGTGTCCTGACTGACATTATCAAAACATTTGGAAAAAAAGCAGCTGAAAAAACAGCTACAACAATTGGTGAACACGCTGGCAAAAAAGCTGGTGATAAAATAATAGAACTTTTGAGCAAGAGAAAGAGTGGGAGCGAGAGCAAAAAAAAGAGAGGTAGGCCACGCAAAACAGATACTGAACCTTTGACGCATAATGAAGTTAATGAAAGACTCAGTCAACTTATCTCAGGTGGAAAACTAATAAATAAATAACTTTTATCTAGCCCAATAATATATGTCAAACTATCGAGAACCGAAATATATTGAACGATATGAAGATGTGGTCTTCGAACTCGAGACAGCATTAAACACCGTAGTTGCAAACAATGCTCATCAGAAGAAAACAGGTTACCGTTTCGTTGTTGATAACAGTGGATAGACTACACCATTTGATTGGTTCAATGGTCGTTTTAATGTTGATTTCATTGTAAAGAAGCTTGCAGATGGAGGTGATTTAGCTGCTGATGATAGAAACGGTATTGTGAATTCAGCTCACGCTCTCATTAACACAATATCTGTAAAAATTAATGGCGTCGATGTTTATGAATGCCGAGATGCTAACCAAGCTACAAATATTAAATCATTACTTGAGTATTCACAAGGTTATGCTTCAAGTCAAGGAACAAATGAGTTCTTCTATCTTGACACTAACAGACATGCTGAAGACAGAGTGGCTCAAGCTAATTATAACAAAGGATTCGCATCTCGTAAACTGTTGTTGAATGGTGCAAATGGTACTGCAAATTCAGAAGTGTCATTGAATAGATACGGATTTTTCAAGAGCCTTTGGGATGAAATTTTGCCTAACTCGAAAGTAGAGGTGAACATAACACTTGAAGGCGATGATAATTTAATTTGGCAGGCTGCTGATAATTGTCGTGTAGTACTCACCAAATTTCAGCTAATTGTTCCTCGTATTGTTTTTAATGCAGATGGAAAGTCATTATACATGAGCAAATATCTTAACACCAAAAAGTGGACTTATCTGAGAGAAATGGTTGAGAGAGGTAATTCAACAAGACAACAGACAGCTAATTTCCGTATTACAACAGGAATAAACAAACCGAGACATGTTTTTGTTTTCATAATCAACGACGCAAATGATGAGTCTCAGACAGCTAATAAATTTCTCTATAATACATTTTCAGTTGCAAATAACCAAACAATGACAAATTGTTATCTCGAAGTTGGTAATGGAAATGATTATCCAGAGGTTCATTATAAACCCTCAACAGAACCATCAAGAGTATTTAGAGATGTTTTGAAATACGTTCAAGCCATCAACGACTTCAGTGATAGCACCTTGCTTAACAGAGTTAACTTTGGCTCAATATTCCCTTTCATTTATTTTGATTTGACGAAACAAAAACAGGATATAAAAGATGGGATGACGAAACTGACTTTCAAATACACTTTGAGTGCGGGAACAAACGCAGATTACAGTGTGTATGCACTAGTCCTATATGAACAGGACATTGAGATGAGAAAGACAGATGGTAAACTTGTTTTGAGATCAATGTAATGTATATTACATGAATACTTGTCATTCTTATGGAGTGACACTTTCACTGAATCAAAATAATTAAATAAATTAATTAATTAAATAAATAAATAAATTAAATTAATTAATTAAATAAATTAATTAAATAAATAAAATAATTAAATAAATAAAATATTAAACAAATAAAATATTAAACCATTGTTTGTATTAAATTGTATTTAATATAAATATATAATATATGACTACTTATTATCCTCATGGAGTGACACTTTCACAAGGTCAGAAAGAAAAGCTTGCAAAAGCTTATAGAACAAATTCAGCTGTAACACTGAGGTTATTGCATAGTGAATTATCAGGGAATGATCAACTTATGTTGACTAAGACACAAATCAAAAGATTGATGAAAGCTCAAAAAATGAAAAAAGGATCAGATATTTTTATATCAAAATCACAAATCAGAAAAGCTGTTGTACATGGAGGTTCTCTTTGGACAAGTCTTTTTTCACTTGGAACAAAACTATTGCCATATGCAACTACAGCTGTATCAAAAGCAGCTCCAGCATTGGCTACAGGTGCTCTTTCTTCATTAGCAAGTCTCGGTGTTGATAAATTATTTGGAAAGAAACAAAAAGGAGGATTTCTTATTCCACAAGACAAAATTAATATGTTAATAGCTTACAAGGATATGTTGACAAAGAAGCAGAAAGAAGATATTATCAATGCGATGCAGTCTGGTGGACAACTTGTTATAAATCCAACAAAAAATCAAAATGGAAAAGGTATTGGAACAATACTCGCCAGTATTGGAATTCCTTTAGCCATAGAAGCAATTAGAAAATAAACAGGGAAGGGTTTGCATGTTGAACACAGTCGTCCGAGACGGTCATTACCCGTTCACGTTCCAGATGCCATTGCAACAAAAAAAAAGTGGTGGAAAACATGATTTGATTCCATGGAGATCACCCCCTGTTGTTGGTACATGGGATAACCCAATCGGTTTTGGAATAAAAAAAAAAAGAACTTCAAAAAAGACCTCAGGAAAAGGACTTCTATTAGGCAAAAACAGTCCTTTCAATTCAATCCCAATACTAGGAACAATACTCTAAAATTCATTAATGAACCATTATCAAACTTTGATTTGTCGAATTGGGTAAAACAACTTGGAATAAAACATTTTAGAGGAGTCCTTAGTCGGGATGCTCTTCCAAGACAAATCAAAAACAAAGAATGCGGAATAGTCAATCTTGACAGTCGGATTGGACCTAGCACTCATTGGGTATGTTATCGGAATATGGACACATACTGTGAATACTTCGACTCTTTTGGTTTGATGATGCCAACAGAAGTTCAAAAATATATGATGACAAGCGGTAAACAACTTGAATACTCTGGTGATGAGATACAAGAAAGGGATTCAGTCTTGTGTGGATATTGGTGTTTGTACTATCTTCTCGAGAGACAAAAAGGCATATCGATTCTGGATACAATGCACAATTCCAAATTCAGTTCAACAGATACGAGTGTCAATCACAGATTCATCATAGACTACATCAAAGGCAACCAAACAGGTGGGGCTTCAAGATCAACCATCAGAAGAATTCAAAATAAAGGTCCCACAGCTGTGGATAAAGCTGCATATATATTGTCTAATTTTGTTATACCAGCTCCTAGTTTTGCTGGTTTGGCGAAGATACTTGCAGGTCAGGCGGTCAAGGGTGTAACAGACAACATTCAACATTACAGAGGTGGAAAATAAAAACCCAAACTTATCTAACTTACTAGTATATGGTAAAATCATATTGTGTTAAACAGAAGAAAGTCACTGAATGTGTACCAGGAAGTGAAAGATATAAAAAGACAAAAAATGGTCGAACTATGTTGAAATGTACTTGAGCTGAATGTGGGATAACAAAGACTAAATTTGTTAAGAACCAGGGAAACGAATTGGCTCGTCTAAAGGGGCGGGCATACTAGATTCAGCCGCAGATATGGCACTTACAGGATTCTTGGAACATGGAGTCCCTTTTTTAGCGAAGAAGGGTGCTGAAATGGGGAGATATTATGCTTCTGAAGCAATGAGAAATCCAAAACTTCAGCGGCGTGCGATTGACTATGGCATAAAAAAAGCAACTCCCATTTTACAAAAGGTTGGGACAGAAGCTTTAAATCAACTCTCAACAAAAGTGCGACCAAACATTCATTACAAAACAGACATCCAGGGATTGGATTATGGAAGTGGTATTCCCATTCCTTTCCCATTCGTTGATCTTAAAAAGGCTTGGGATGTTATTTCAAACCCCAACCTTTTCAAAGGGCCTGAAGTTACACCTGAGGAAGGGAGAAGAATGGTAGCCAACTATAAGCGCCAGTACGCTGAGTATAAAAAGAAAGGCGGAACACGAAGCTACGGCTCTTGGATAAAATGGAAGGGATACGGCAGAGGATTGGGTGGTGCTGTCGATATTCATAAAGCTATTGGTAAGCTTCCTAAACCAAAATCAGGTTGGACTTTGCCTGGTCATAATTACACAGGTCCATTCAATCCTCTTGATGAGCAGCTTAAATACGATCCAACAACTGGTAAAATACTTGAGATATATCAGCAGCCAACAGGAAAAACTGATGCTGTTGCCATGCAACATGATGTTGATTACTCCATTTGTAAAGATGACAGGAAATGCAAGAATAAAGCTGATCGCAAAATGGTTGCCGCTCTTGATGCCATTCCATGGAAAGATAGACAATGGGGACATATGTTGGCTCGTAATGCAATTGCAACAAAGGAGAAACTACGTCTGGGTGTTCCAAAAAACGGAAAAAGCCGTCGAGTGAAGAAAACTGGCAAGAAAAATTAGCAGATGAGTTACATGCACCCATAAAACGCAATTTCACTCTGCGGCGTGTAATCACAAATCATATTGATGAAATATGGGCAAGTGATCTAGTTGAAATGCAACAGTTTAGTAAATGGAATAAAGGTTATCGATATCTTCTTATGGTTATTGATGTCTTCAGCAAATATGGTTGGATTGTCCCATTGAAGGATAAGAAAGGTGAATCTGTCACTGAAGCATTCAAAACAATATTCAAGGAAGGCAGAAAACCACAATATCTATGGGTTGATAAGGGAAAAGAATTCTATAACAAACATGTGAAAGACCTATTAGAGAAAAATGGGATACATATGTACTCAACTGAGAATGAGGAGAAATCCTCAGTAGTTGAAAGATGGAATCGAACAATGAAGTCCAAAATGTGGAAGCAGTTCACTGTTCAAGGTAATACACAGTATTTAGACATGTTACCAAAATTAGTGAAACAGTATAATAATACCAAACATTCAAGCATAAAGATGACACCTACAGAAGCTAGTAAAAAGAGGAATGAAGGTATAGTTTATTTTAATCTATATGGTGATATGAAGCAAGTAACATCTAAACCAAAATTCAAAGTTGGTGACAAGGTTCGAATATCTAAGTATAAACGCAATGTGTTCGACAAGGGCTATACACCAAATTGGACTGAGGAAGTATTTATAATTGATAAAATCCAATATACAAACCCAATCACTTACAAATTAAAGGATCTCAACGATGAAGAAATACAAGGAAGTTTTTATAAACCTGAATTACTGAGAGCTAAACAGGATGTATTCCGTATCGATAAAGTAATCCGTAGAGACTATAAGAAAAAACAAGCTCTTATTAAATGGAAGGGTTACAGTGACGAATTTAACAGTTGGATACCATTTAGGGATTTAAAAGATATATGAAATTCTTATAAAAGAATATTATCTAATATATATTATATCAAACGATACAGTATATACTGTTATTTGCTCACGGTAGCCAAAAATATATAATTGTTTCTGGCTATATTTATTTACATTTTTCATTATGATATAACTTATTACCATTTTTCATTACTTTGTCACATCTTGGACATTTGTGTTCTTTATTTTGCCATTTTTTCATAGCTTGTATATGGTGTTTCTTTTTGTCTTCTTCAGACATTTTCGAACGTTTATTAGCTTATTTCATGTAATTATCAGGCATATCCTCTTTTTCAACATTCTCAAATTTATATGAAAATCCATCCTTTTTTGACACACCTGATTTGCAATTATTAAGGCCTTCACATGTCATTTTAACAATACCAACATTTATTTGAAGATGTTGCTGGACTGCATACATACTGTTAAAGTATGAAACTTCTTTGGTGGTGATGTTAATCGCTTTCACACACTTTTTATTTTTATGATTTTCAGCAGCGAATGAATAATCCCGACCTTTTGCTGATTTCTTGCAATTCTGTTGTTGTGCAACAAGCTATAAGTTGCATAATCTATTATCATCTTTGACATTGTTAATGTGATCAACAACTTTTTCTTCTGGTATAATACCATTATGACATTCCCAAACAAACCGATGGACATAATATGTTTGTTGTTTTCCACCATATTTTCTCACACAACACGTCATATATCCTGTGCGTTGCTTAACTCCTTTCATTTGTACTTTTTTGACAATATTAATCACATTTCCATCCTTGTCTGAGGCATACAGATCATGAATTGGATGAACAGAATAAACGCATTTCTTAATTTCAATCTTACTCATTATAATATAGTTCTATATAATAATTCTTTAAAATGGTTCAGTTGTATTTAAGGTTTAAAGAGATATCACAATATAATATTACCAAATGGAAAAAATTATCTTAACCAATAGTATGAATAAGAAAGATTTTGAAAAACTTAGCAAATCACAACTCATCGAAATGTTAATGAAGATGAATGAGAGGCTTGAAAAAATTGAGAAGAAGCCTAAAATTATTGTGGTAGATGATACCAAACCAATACCAGCACCTAGAACTAAAAAACCAGTTCCAGAACCTCGCAAAAATACAAAAATAAACCAATCACCAAGACAAACCGTGAAAGAATTGGTTGATTATTTCGAGAGGAAAAGATTACCACCCCCACCTTCTGAATGGTTAGAAGAAATAAAACAATCAAAAAAGACACCAATACCAGCACCTAGAACTGTAAAGCCAATAACAGTACCCAGAACTGTAAAGCCAGTACCAGCACCCAGAACTAAGAGAGAGCAAACAGATAAAGCTCTGAAAGGCTACACAAAGTCTTTCGAAATTGACATAAAAAATGATATAGACCCAATAGTGCAACTACAAAACACAAGAAAGGCCATTGCATATCATATCAAAAAATTATTAAACGAAATGAAAGGACTGAAATTTGTCGAAACACTCAAGGTAACATTTACAAAAATGGCTGACGGAGAAGAGAAACAAAAAACCGCATATTTCAACAGTCAAGCTGAAACAATAATAAATTATACCGAGATTACTGAATCACTACAAGAGTAAAAAAAATATATTAAACAAGATTGCAGTTTGGGTTTCTGAGGGGTCTGGTTGGACTGTTCGATCTGTTGATAATCATTATCTTAATATAGTAAAATATCAACCAATGAGAGGATCCTCGTATATTAAACTACCACAAGAACTCAGAAACAGTGCAAAGGGATTGATTAATATGAAAAATGAGGATAATGAATACTTCAGATGGTGCCACATCAGGCATTTGAATCCTCAAGCTAAATACCGACAGAGGATTAAAAAATCAGACAAACAATATGTAGACAACTTAAATTATAATGGGATTGAATTCCCAGTAACCACTAAGCAGTACAATAAAATTGAGAAGCAAAATGACATCAACATTAATGTTTTCGGTTATGAAGATAAACAACCATATCCAATTTATGTCTCACAAGAAAAATATGAAGACTGTATGAATCTCCTTCTGATAACAGAAAATGAAAACAAACACTATGTGTTGATCAAAGATTTTAACAAGTTAATGTACAATCAGACGAGACACAAGGAAAGAAAACACTTTTGCATGCATTGTTTGCAGTGTTTTAGCTCTGAAAGGGTCCTGAATGATCACAAGGACAACTGTATCCTGGTAAATGGAACACAGGCAGTAAAAATGCCAGAAAAAGGTAAAAACATATTGAAATTCAATAATTTTCATAAACAACTACCAGTGCCATTTGTGATATATGGTGATTTTGAGGCTATAACTGAAAAGATTATTGGGTGCCAACAAAATAACAAATCATCATACACAGAAGCATACCAAAAACACACAGACTGTGGATATGGCTACAAAGTTGTCTGTTGCTATGATGACAAACATAGCAAACCTGTAACAATTTACAGAGGTGAAAAAGCCGTTTACAAATTTATGGAAGCTATGCTGGAGGAAGTCAAATATTGTAAGAAAATTATGAAAAAGGAATTCAACAAACCATTAAAAATGACGAAAGAGGATGAGGATGAATTTCAAAAAGCTAAAGAATGCTATGTTTGTAATAAAAAATATACTGATAAAGATATTCAGGTTCGAGACCACTGCCATATTACTGGTAAATACAGAGGCTCTGCCCATCAAGAATGTAATCTGAAACTAAGAGTAAGCCCAGAAGAAATAAAAATACCAGTCATTTTCCACAGTCTGAGAGGTTATGACAGCCATTTCATTATGCAAGAAATTGGAGCTATTGTTAAGAAACACTCTTACACAAATAAGAAAGGTGAAAAGTGTCAAATGGCAATCAAGACCATTCCCAACAATATGGAAAAAATACATGGCTTTCATGCTTGGTAATAATTTAACCTTCATTGATAGTTTTCAATTCATGAGCTCTGGTTTGGATAGACTAGTCAGTAATCTTCCTAAAGAAGCCTTGAAATACACCTCTCAAGAGTTCAAGGGTAATGATCTTGATCTGATGGCACAAAAAGGGGTCTACCCTTACGACTACATGGACAGTTACGATAAATTCAATGAAAAACTACCAGCAAAAGAAGAATTTTACAGCATATTAAGAGATGAACACATTAGTGATGAAGATTATCAACATGCTCAGAATGTGTGGAATATATTCTCTCTCAAAAATATGGGTGAATACCATGACCTGTACCTGAAATCTGACATCCTCCTATTAGCTGATGTATTTGAAAACTTCAGGAAAACATGCCTTGAATACTACAAACTGGACCCATGTCATTATTTCACGTCTCCAGGGCTTTCGTGGGATGCTATGCTTAAAATGACTGACATTAAACTAGAGCTTATGGTTGATATTGATATGTTTCAATTCATTGAAAAGGGTATGCGTGGAGGAATCAGTTATATAGCAAACCGATATGGAAGAGCAAACAATAAATACATGAAAGAATACGATGAGAAGGCGCCCTCAAAGTATATCATGTATCTCGATGCTAATAATCTATACGGTTGGGCTATGAGTCAATACCTTCCAACAGGCGGATTCAGATGGATGACAGAAATGTAAATCGATAAGATAAACCTAGCAAAGTACCAAGAAGATAGCAACAAAGGTTTGATACTTGAAGTTGATTTAGAATACCCCCAAGAGTTACATGATCTGCATAATGACTACCCACTTCGACCGGAAAAGATTAAAGTGACCGAGGACATGCTATCAGATTATTGCAAAAACATCGCGAAGAAATACAAGATATCAACTGGTTTGGTACATAAACTGATACCAACATTAAGCAACAAAGAAAAATACGTGCTTCATTACAGAAACCTTCAACTCTATACAAATCTCGGTTTCAAAATAACTAAAGTCCATCGAGTGTTAGAGTTCAATCAATCCCCTTGGCTCAGGCAATATATTGATTACAACACTCAGACAAGAACTAATGCCAAAAACGCATTTGAAAAAGACTTTTTCAAGCTGATGAATAACAGTGTATTTGGAAAAACAATGGAAAACCTCAGAAAGCGAGTAGACGTCAGATTAGTCACCGATGAAAAGAAACTATTAAAAATGGCTGCTAAACCGACATATGTTAGCAGTAAAATATTCAATGAAAATCTAGTAGCTGTGCATAAGATTAAAGAAACACTTACCCTTAACAGGCCGGCATATGTGGGTATGTGTATTCTAGATCTTAGTAAGACATTAATGTATGATTTTCATTCTAACTACATCAAAAAGAAGTATGGTAATAAAGCTAAGCTGCTCTTTACCGATACAGACTCCCTAACCTATGAAATCGAAACCGAAGACGTCTATAGAAATTTCTGGAACGATAAAAATAAATTCGATAACAGCGACTACCCTGAAAGCTCACCGTATTTTGATAAGAAAAATAAAAAAGTAATTGGTAAATTTAAAGATGAAGCGGCCGGTATTCCAATAACTGAATTCGTTGGATTAAGATCAAAAATGTATAGTTATATGAATGACAACCAAACAGGAGGAAAGACTGCTAAAGGAATCAAAAAGATCGTTATAAAAAAGAACATTAGACATGAAAATTATAAAGAAACTTTATTTGGAAATAAACAAATTTATCACACTATGAAAACCATAAGACGTCAAAACCATAAATTAGGAAGTTATGAAATCAATAAAGTATCATTCAGCTGTTTCGATGATAAGCGGTATATTCATGATAATGGTGTGACAAGCTACGCATACGGACATTATAAAATCTAAAAAAGTTCAGCTAGCTGTTGACGTCACACCATAGTTGTGGTGTTTTTATCGCCTCAAACCCACTGATTTGCCTAGTTCAGGATAGTATTGTGAGTTTTGTTGTATATTTAATTTAAAATACTGCCCTTTTTCTGACCCTTTACCCGAAGAATTAGCATATGAGACAGGAACATTTGTTGGGGGTTTCCCTTTCGAACGAGTCATCAAACTACGTCACTATGTTTTGGGGATTCTAGATTTTTCGCTTTTTACACATGCGTATTAATTTTTATCTTTGAAAATTTCATTTATGTACCACAAGCGTAAAAATGAAAATACAAACGCATATAAAAGGGTTTTTACACAGATAAATTGTGGCTTGTATACAAAGTATCTAACGATTGGAAAAAGCGGGGGCCTTTCGTTAGCGAAATGTATACAAGCCACCCCATGGAATAACGAAAAACCCCCGCCGTTATTCCATGGGTTAAAAACACACAAAAAATCACCCTGAGATGGTGTCGGGTTGTTGGGTAGAGCTATAGTCGAGCTTAGGCTTGTCAGAAGTGCCGGTTCAACCTCAAGCCGGAGGGTGAAAAAAACAAACAATATAAAAAGAAAGGATGAAGGGCCTGGCGAAAACAGCTGAGCTCCCCTTTCCTACATTTAAAAAACAAAACCTCTCATGAGGGACGGGTGGTAATTCAAATTCCAAATTAAGTCCCTCATGAGAGGTTCTGGTGGCCACCAGTTTTACTATTTTTTTTCTGCATCTTTAATTGTTTCAACAAATTAAAAGGTAATTTGTCTTACCTCTCTTTGCCAACCAGGCGTCGAAAAAATATTTGAATAACATATGACAAAAATACAAGATAATAATATGAAATCATCGAATTGTATTATCAGATGGAAATATAGTAGTTGGGTTTGGTAACAGATCATTTCCTGTTTTTCCGAGAATGTCACGCTTGGTAATTTTTCCGAGAAAGTCATGCATTTTTAAAAATATATACATTCCAAAATACGAGATCAAAAATACGAGACAAAAAATACGAGATCATAACATGATATCATCGAATTGTATCCATTATATGGAAAGTATAGTAGTTGCATTTGGTTAATTATCAATTTTTGATCTGGAACCCCCAACTACTATACTACTAAGGCTCAGGGAGAGAAACTGGTGTAGAATTTGGAGCATGCTAAAGACTTAGTAAAAATGCTGTGGCTAGATGGTCGTCAACAGCTCCTCGTTAACACGGATAGTAAACATCAGGGACCTCAAAGGCATGGCTGGGAATTTGTCTGCAAAAAGCGTAAGTTTGAACATTTTTTTGACTAGTTTCCGCCCTCGCAACTTTATCGATCTTAAGCTAGTGATTTGATAGCCTGAAAGTGTCATAATGACTGGTTTCCGGTGTCAGAAGTGATCACAAAATCGAGCGATAATTTACACAAATAAAATTCGACAATAATTAGCTGTGATTCTTCGTAGCAATCACGAACGCTCGGTTGAAAACGCTGCTAGACTTCGGCTAAATCGATGCAACTAATTCCAAAGCTAACTTTGCCGTCGAAAGAGTGTATTCTCGAGAGATTTGGCCGACTAACGCACCAAAATTCTCATGTCAGAGGTCACGTCAATTTCATGTCTAATTGCAAGACGATTAACATGTATTCTTTGTCTTCCCTTTGACAGAGACTGTAGGCTCATAACGGGCCTAAATCCAAGTCCCCTTTTGATAAACCAAGGTATTGATAAAGAAAGTACTAAAACCCCTCAAATTTTCATGAACCTGGTTTTCAAAAGATCGGCCAGATGTCTCAAGGTAATAACACATGTGGACATTCAGTTTCTCAGTTTATGGCCAATCCTGTCCAAATCACGGCGTTTTCAACGCCAAAAAGCTACTGACGTTACAAGAATGGCCTTCAAACCGAACGTTAAAGCACGATTTTCACAATCTGTGTGATGCCAGAAGAGGCTAGCTATTTAACATGCAATTTATATAGGTGCTGAGGAAAACCAGCATTTGCTGTCTGATTTTTGATCTTCTCAAAAGACACCTTTTTTTCTGTTTGCGCTCAGTACCGTTCAGTTGAACGTGTGACATCCTTTAAAGTCGATTATAAGCTTTTTCTGGACAAATTCACCAATTTCCTTGAAATAGATAGCTGGAGGTTTCAAAACAGAGCTCCAGGAGTCCATACTAACTCCTATTAGATGTGTCTCGCTTTTTTTTGTTTTTCCTTTTTTGGACTAGAAGGGGTGGGGGGGATCGCGCATGCTAGCTACATTAATAATTACAAGAAGAGAAAGAAACTGTCCCTGAATTCGACTTTGCATTAAGGTCTTATCCCCGCTTCCCTCCTCTCCCCTCCCCTCCCTCCCCTCCCCTCCAGTTTTATTTGTCAGTTAGTTTCCACTCTCTCTCAAAGAAAGAAACGTGCATTTGAAGTCTTCGCGCGGTCAGTTAGCTCGGAATGACGTCGTTAGAGTTTGATTTTCCGTTGGCCTCTTAGAGCAGAGTATTCCTTAGGACATCATTAAGTCCAGTGAGGGGAAAAGTCTTGCGAGGTGCAGTGTCTGCCTCGTCTAATATCCTGCTGTGCAGTTGTTTGCTAAACGAGTACTTTGTTTAACCGGGCGGTACTGCTGGAAAAATGCAGGGATATTGAGAGCCCTGCTTTGACAGGTAACAAGTGTTTAGCCTCAGAAAGTAGGTGTCGGTGATCATTTCAAGGCTCAGGGAGAGAAACTGGTGTAGAATTTGGAGCATGCTAAAGACTTAGTAGAAATGCTGTGGCTAGATGGTCGTCAACAGCTCCTCGTTAACACGGATAGTAAACTTCCGGGACCTCAAAGGCATAGCTGGGAATTTTTCTGCAAAAAGCGTAAGTTTGAACTTTTTTTTGACTAGTTTCCGCCCTCGCAACTTTATCGATCTTAAGCTAGTGATTTGATAGCCTGAAAGTGTCATAATGACTGGTTTCCGGTGTCAGAAGTGATCACAAAATCGAGCGATAATTTACACAAATAAAATTGGACAATAATTAGCTGTGATTCTTCGTAGCAATCACGAACGCTCGGTTGAAAACGCTGCTAGACTTCGCCTAAATCGATGCCACTAATTCCAAAGCTAACTTTGGCGTCGAAAGAGTGTATTCTCGAGAGATTTAGCCGACTAACGCACCAAAATTCTCATGTCAGAGGTCACGTCAATTTCATGTCTAATTGCAAGACAATTAACATGTATTCTTTGTCTTCCCTTTGACAGAGACTGTAGGCTCATATCGGGCCTAAATGCAAGTCTCCCTTTTGATAAACCAAGGTATTGATAAGGAAAGTTCTAAAACCCCTCAAATTTTCATGAACCTGGTTTTCAAAAGATCGGCCAGATGTCTCAAGGTAAAAAGACATGTGGACATTCAGGTTCTCAGTTTATGGCCAATCCTGTCCAAGTCACGGCGTTTTCAACGCCAAAAAGCTACTGACGTTAAAAGAATGGCCTTCAAACCGAACTTTAAAGCACGATTTTCACAATGTATGTGATGTCAGAAGAGGGTAGCTATTTAACAAGCAATTTATATCGTGGTGCTGAGTAAAACCAGCATTTGCTGTCTTATTTTTGATCTTCTAAAGGCACCTTTTTTTCTGTTTGCGCTCAGTACTGTTCAGTTGAACGTGTCACATCGTTTAGAGTTGATTATAAGCTTTTTCTTGACAATTTCACTTATTTGCTTGAAATAATTGTCTCAGGGTAATAACACATGTGGACATTCAGTTTCTCAGTTTATGGCCAATCCTGTCCAAATCACGGAGTTTTCAACGCCAAAAAGCTACTGACGTTAAAAGAACGGCCTTCAAACCGAACGTTAAAGCACGATTTTCACATTGTGTGTGATGTCAGAAGAGGCTAGCTATTTAACATGCAATTTATATAGGTGCTGAGGAAAACCAGCATTTGATGTCTGATTTTTGATCTTCTAAAAAGGCACCATTTTTTCTTTTTGCGCTAAGTACCGTTCAGTTGAACGTGTGACATCCTTTAAAGTCGATTATAAGCTTTTTCTGGACAAATTCACCTATTTGCTTGAAATATATAGCTGGAGTTTTCAAAACGGGGCTCCTGGAGTCCATACAAACTCCTATTAGATGTGTCTCGTTTTTTTTTTTGTTTTTCCTTTTTTGGACGGGAGGGGGGGGGGGGAGGGGATCGCGCATGCTAGCTACATTAATAATTACAAGAAGAGAAAGAAACTGTCCCTGAATTCAACTTTGCATTAAGGTCTTATCCCCGCTCCCCTCCCCTCCCCTCCCCTCCCCTCCAGTTTTATTTGTCAGTTAGTTTCCACTCTCTCTCAAAGAAAGAAACGTGCATTTGAAGTCTTCGCGCGGTCAGTTAGCTCGGAATGACGTCGTTAGAGTTCGATTTTCCGTTGGCCTCTTAGAGCAGAGTATTCCTTAGGACATCATTAAGTCCAGTGAGGGGAAAAGTCTTGCGAGGTGCAGTGTCTGCCCCGATTAATATCCTGCTGTGCAGTTGTTTGCTAAACGAGTACTTTGTTTACCCGGGCGGTACTGCTGGAAA
Source organism: Pachyseris speciosa (assembly GCA_016490735.1). Classification (NCBI taxonomy): domain Eukaryota; kingdom Metazoa; phylum Cnidaria; class Anthozoa; order Scleractinia; family Pachyseridae; genus Pachyseris; species Pachyseris speciosa. Next base: position 407,256 of record JAEMWC010000518.1, read on the forward strand.
AATGCAGGGATATTGAGAGCTCTGCTTTGAGAGGTAACAAGTGTTTAGCCTCAGAAAGTAGGTGTCGGTGATCATTTCAAGGCTCAGGGAGAGAAACTGGTGTAGAATTTGGAGCATGCTAAAGACTTAGTAAAAATGCTGTGGCTAGATTGTCGTCAACAGCTCCTCGTTAACACGGATAGTAAACTTCCGGGACCTCAAAGGCATGGCTGGGAATTTGTCTGCAAAAAGCGTAAGTTTGAACATTTTTTTGGCTAGTTTCCGCCCTCGCAACTTTATCGATCTTAAGCTAGTGATTTGGTAGGCTGAAAGTGTCATAATGAGTGGTTTCCGGTGTCAGAAGTGATCAAAAAATCGAGCGATAATTTACACAAATAAAATTCGACAATAATTAGCTGTGATTCTTCGTAGCAATCACGAACGCTCGGTTGAAAACGCTGCTAGACTTCGGCTAAATCGATGCAACTAATTCCAAAGCTAACTTTGCCGTCGAAAGAGTGTTTTCTCGAGAGATTTGGCCGACTAACGCACCAAAATTCTCATGTCAGAGGTCACGTCAATTTCATGTCTAATTGCAAGACAATTAACATGTATTCTTTGTCTTCCCTTTGACAGAGACTGTAGGCTCATATCGGGCCTAAATGCAAGTCTCCCTTTTGATAAACCAAGGTATTGATAAAGAAAGTTCTAAAACCCCTCAAATTTTCATGAACCTGGTTTTCAAAAGATCGGCCAGATGTCTCAAGGTAATAACACATGTGGACATTCAGGTTCTCAGTTTATGGCCAATCCTGTCCAAATCACGGCGTTTTCAACGCCAAAAAGCTACTGACGTTACAAGAATGGCCTTCAAACCGAACGTTAAAGCACGATTTTCACAATGTGTGTGATGTCAGAAGAGGCTAGCTTTTTAACAAGCAATTTATATGGTGGTGCTGAGTAAAACCAGCATTCGCTGTCTGATTTTTGATCTTATAAAGGCACCTTTTTTTCTGTTTGCGTTCAGTACTGTTCAGTTGAACGTGTGACATCCTTGAAAGTCGATTATAAGCTTTTCGTGGACAATTTCACCTAGTTGCTTGAAATAATTGTCTCAAGGTAATAACACATTTGGACATTTAGTTTCTCAGTTTATGGCCAATCCTTTCCAAATCACGGCGTTTTCAACGCCAAAAAGCTAATGACGTTAAAAGAATGGCCTTCAAACGAATGTTAAAGCATGATTTTCACAATGTGTGTGATGTCAGAAGAGGCTAGCTATTTAACAAGCATTTTATATCATGGTGCTGAGGAAAAGCAGCATTTGATGTCTGATTTTTCATCTAGTAAAAAGGCACCTTTTTTTCTGTTTGCGCTCAGTACTGTTCAGTTGAACGTGTGACATCCTTTAAAGTCGATTATAAGCTTTTTTCTGGACAAATTCACCTACTTGCTTGAAATATATAGCTGGAGTTTTCAAAACGGGGCTCCTGGAGTCCATACTAACTCCTATTAGATGTGTCTCGCTTTTTTTTGTTTTTCCTTTTTTGGACTGGGGGGGGGGGGGGGAGGGGGATGGCGCATGCTAGCTACATTAATAATTACAGGAAGAGAAAAAAAATTGTCCCTGAATTCAACTTTGCATTAAGGTCTTATCCCCGCTCCCCTCCCCTCCCCTCCCCTCCCCTCCCCTCCAGTTTTATTTGTCAGTTAGTTTCCACTCTCTCTCAAAGAAAGAAGCGTGCATTTGAAGTCTTCGCGCGGTCAGTTAGCTCGGAATGACGTCATTAGAGTTTGATTTTCCGTTGGCCTCTTAGAGCAGAGTATTCCTTAGGACATCATTAAGTCCAGTGAGGGGAAAAGTCTTGCGAGGTGCAGTGTCCGCCTAGTCTAATATCCTGCTGTGCAGTTGTTTGCTAAACGAGTACTTTGTTTACCCGGGCGGTACTGCTGGAAAAATGCAGGGATATTGAGAGCTCTGCTTTGAGAGGTAACAAGTGTTTAGCCTCAGAAAGTAGGTGTCGGTGATCATTTCAAGGCTGAGGGAGAGAATCTGGTGTAGAATTTGGAGCATGCTAAAGACTTAGTAAAAATGCTGTGGCTAGATTGTCGTCAACAGCTCCTCGTTAACACGGATAGTAAACATCCGGGACCTCAAAGGCATGGCTGGGAATTTGTCTGCAAAAAGCGTAAGTTTGAACATTTTTTTGACTAGTTTCCGCCCTCGCAACTTTATCGATCTTAAGCTAGTGATTTGATAGCCTGAAAGGGTCATAATGACTGGTTTCCGGTGTCAGAAGTGATCACAAAATCGAGCGATAATTTACACAAATAAAATTCGACAATAATTAGCTGTGATTCTTCGTAGCAATCACGAACGCTCGGTTGAAAACGCTGCTAGACTTCGCCTAAATCGATGCCACTAATTCCAAAGCTAACTTTGCCGTCAGAAAGAGCGTATTCTCGAGAGATTTGGCCGACTAACGCACCAAAATTCTCATGTCAGAGGTAACGTCAATTTTATGTCTAATTGCAAAACAAATAAGATGTATTCATTGTCCCCTCAAATTTTCATGAACCTGGTTTTCAAAAGATCGGCCAGATGTCTCAAGGTAATAACATATGTGGACATTCAGTTTCTCAGTTTATGGCCAATCCTGTCCAAATCACGGCGTTTTCAACGCCAAAAAGCTACTGACGTTAAAAGAATGTCCTTCAAACCGAACGTTAAAGCACGATTTTCAAAATGTGTGTGATGTCAGAAGAGGCTAGCTATTTAACAAGCAATTTATATCGTGGTGCTGAGTAAAACCAGCATTTGGTGTCTGATTTTTGATCTTCTAAAGGCACCTTTTTTTCTGTTTGCGCTTAGTACTGTTCAGTTGAACGTGTGACATCGTTTAGAGTTGATTATAAGCTTTTTCTTGACAATTTCATCTATTTGCTTGAAATAATTCTCTCAGGGTAATAACACATGTGGACATTCAGTTTCTCAGTTTATGGCCAATCCTGTCCAAATCACGGTGTTTTCAACGCCAAAAAGCTACTGACGTTAAAAGAACGGCCTTCAAACCGAACGTTAAAGCACGATTTTCACAATGTGTGATGTCAGAAGAGGCTAGCTATTTAACATGCAATTTATATCATGGTGCTGAGTAAAACCAGCATTTGATGTCTGATTTTTGATCTTCTAAAGGCACCTTTTTTTGTTTTTGCGCTCAGTACCGTTCAGTTGAACGTGTGACATCCTTTAAAGTCGATTATAAGCTTTTTCTGGACAAATTCACCTATTTGCTTGAAATAATTCTCTCAGGGTAATAACACATGTGGACATTCAGTTTCTCAGTTTATGGCCAATCCTGTCCAAATCACGGCGTTTTCAACGCCAAAAAGCTACTGACGTTAAAAGAATGGCCTTCAAACCGAACGTTAAAGCACGATTTTCACAATCTGTGTGATGTCAGAAGAGGCTAGCTATTTAACCGGCATGCAATTTATATAGGTGCTGAGTAAAACCAGCATTTGATGTCTGATTTTTGATCTTCTAAAGGCACCTTTTTTTTGTTTTTGCGCATAGTACCGTTCAATTGAACGTGTGACATCCTTTAAAGTCGATTATAAGCTTTTTCTGGACAAATTCACCTATTTGCTTGAAATAATTGTCTTAAGGTAATAACACATGTGGGCATTCAGTTTCTCAGTTTATGGCCAATCCTGTCCTAATCACGGCGTTTTCAACGCCAAAAAGCTACTGACGTTAAAAGAGTGGCCTTCAAGACTGTCAGACTCAAATAAAAGAAATAATTACTTTGAATACTATCATCATCATCATCATCATCATCATCATCATCATCATCATCATTATTATTACTTACCAAAAAAAAAAAAAGATAGAATGGATAGAAGTTACAATGGCGAGGAGACCTAAAGGAAACTATGAAGCTTATGTTAATTAGGCCTCCTCAGTTATTGTATTACAAGATGAAATTTTGAAAGAAGAACATGACAACGGATACAATTGCAAAAGGTTACAAGCTGCAAATACGTGGCTTGGCCCTGAAATTGTTAACGCTTCGTATCTACGATAAGAGTAGTACGAAGTAGCACCAAGGTCATCTAGTTGAGGGATAAGGCGAAGACAAAGCGTTATGGCGCGTCAAGGGGCAATTCTTTTGAGAGAAAAGTAGCTCGATCGATTGTTTCTAGGGAAAAGGCCTAGGAACGAGGTTGAGAAACAATGGAAGCACAGAATATATAGAAGCCGCAAAGCAGACTTTTAATCTAGTCAGCGTGGAAGCCTGTATAGGTGTAGTAACGTAGCCAGTATTATATCAAAATTTACAAATTTACATTAGATAGGAATAAAGTTGGGTAAAATAAAATTAAAAATAAATCCTAATATCCTAAATCCTAATATTTAACAATTATTCACCGAAGTGGAAGTGAATATCCACCACTTTCACCGACACTGAGGTGAATAACTGTTTCTCTATATAACACACAAGCTGAATAATTAGCGGACCAAAACATTACTTTATAGAGTGAATTCGTATAACCCGTTTCTTATATGCTAATGACAATCGCTAACTGGTAGTGAGAAAAACAATTAAGAAAGCACGCACCATGCAAATTGAAATCAATGGCACTTTCCATGATGAAAAATTCTAATTTAACTTTCCGCAAATTCACATTGACGAATGGAATAGCATTTTCCGAAATTTACGAACGCAAGGACAACTTTGCGAGGTGCATCGAAATTTTCGGAAATTTCTTACCAGGAATCATCGTTCTAAAGTTGAATTTCCCCCTGGAATGTTGGTTTGAATGGTTAGCTTTGCGGATTACGTATTTTCCCGGATTTTTTGGAAAACGTTCACAGGAAATTTCCGTACCATTTGACCCCGTTTCTAAATTTTCGGAATTTGAGGTTGGATGGAAAACTCTCCTAGTACTTGAAATTCCCTAATAACGAAGCGAATGAAGTCTAAAAATAGAATGCAAATTATTGGAACTCCGCGAGAGTCAGATAGCATAAGCGTGTTCTGGGAGAAACAGGAGGAAACTGAACACCAGATATTCGTGTTAAAAATTGTTTTAGGAACACTTGCTTACGCGCTTGAAAAAGCGTGAAATCTTCCACCTTTCCGTTTTGTTTGTCTGAGTTATGACGTCACTCGCGCGCTTCGCTATGGTGGACATTGAAAACTATCTCGTGCGTACCCAAACTGGTAATTAGAATATTACGCGCCTCATTAGCATATAGGAACGGGTTATACGAATTCACTCTTATGTGCGACAATATACCGACAAGCGGTCGGAAATTGTAAAATCTCGCGCGCCGGCTGCTCGGAGGTGAATAGTATTTGCTAATCACCTCCGAGTTAACCAATCAGAGCGCGCGAAAGGACTATTCACTTGTGTGGTATATACTAATATATATTATTACTATTATGAAATTATTAGAAAAGTATAAAAAATATTCAGTCTAAATTATATACTACTTTTATTTGAGTTTTGATACTTGTTTCTTATTTTGCAGTATTTATTAAATAGTTTCTTTAAATATGCGTGGATAAATGAGTCACATTTCATTATTATTGTTATTGTAATTATTATTATTAAACAATACAAATGGCAGAATTATGTAGCGTGTATGAATATTCAAATCTAGTAATCAAAATGTTTAGTACCGGTATTGTCTTGACGTAAAGTAATCAAGTGTGTGAGCAGATGTAAGTAAATGTGGACAATAGTATAATGGTGAATAAAGATGACTTGAACTTGAAAAACAAATTTAAAAAATAACAAATAAAAATAAAAAAGCCTGTACGTGCAAAACGTTGTGAGATACGTCATGCGCGCTCTCGTGGCACCTTCGGTTTTCGCTCGTTCGTTCATTGATCCGATCGTTCGTTCATTCATTGATTCGTTCCTTCGATTTCCGTCCACTGACGTTCCTTCGCTCGTTCGTTCGCTCGTCTGTCCGTCTGTTAATTCATTCCCTGGTCTGCTGAGCAGTAACAATATCAATAGTAGTAAAAACGATAAAACTTTCTTTAATTTTCAAGGCATGTCTCGACGGTGCATCCTTTATCATCAGTGTACAGGTTTTGAAATCGCCTTTAAATTTATAACGCGCGTGAAATTACAAGGTTCGTTACATTGCGTTTACAATATTGCGTAGTAAATAGTTTAAATAAGAGACGTAGAGCTCCTTACAGTGAGAGTGTCAGGTTTATGTGCTTCACCTGCTGATTGAGATTGGGTTTCTCCCATTTGATATGTGTGGCTTCCTTAAGCCTCACTTGACACTTAGAACAGTGGAACCTCGTTTTAACGAACCTCTATTTAACGAAGTCCTCGGTATAACGAACGATACTCTTCAGGTTCACCAAAGTTACAGTAAAATGTATGTACAGTAAAATGTATGGTGACAGTTGCCGTCGCATCCTCGTTTCTTTAACTCCCTAATAAAACGCATTGTTGTAAAACAAAAATAAAACTATATCTTTTAACTGTCCCAAATGTCAAAAGTTGTTTATAAGGCTAGTTGTTGGGACTGCCAGGATTTCTACATTGGAAAAACAAAACGCAGATTGCATGACAGAAAAACTGAACATTTTAAAGCGACCACGAGTAGCTGTCATGCATCTGCTATCACGTCAACGTCACGTCAACTGGTCGCAACTTAAAATGGGACCACTTTGAGATATTAGCAAAAGGCCGGTCAGATACGGATTGCAAGATAAAGGAGACTCTACTGATTAGAGAATTGAAACCTACCCTAAATGAAAATGTAAGCAGCGAAAAGCTTTATCTTTATTAGTTTGCATCTTTTAATATGCAAATTATTTTTAGCTTCTGTCAAGCTTATTGTTAATTAGTTACTTATCTTAAATTTAAAATTAGTTGTTACTTTTATTTCTAACGGTCACTTCTGAAGATTTATGTCGAAACATAGGAAACGTCAAGTTAAAAGATATATTTTTATTTTTGTTTTCCAACAATGCGTTTTATTGTCATGTTTATCACCGTTTGTGTTTCTTGTTAATTAGCTACGATGGCCAAAGACAGTGACTTGATGAATGCGGAAGCTGCTTGTTTGCTCACGATAATAAGGTTGGCCTCCAGCATTGCATGGCGAACGCAATATACAAGTACCGGCACAACACCAACAACACCACCACCAACAACAACAACAACATATTGTGATCACAGTCATAATGCCAGACACAATCGTAGTCCTAATCACAATCATCGTCATGAAACAGGCACTTTGAGATTCATGACTCTGATAAGAAAACAAAAACGAGAAATAAAATTTCACCTCGCGAATATCATGACAACTGAAGGCTGTAATATAGCCTGCGTGGTAAGCGCTAGAAAGGGGAAGAGGAGGGGAAAGCGGACGAACGCGCGAGGCGAGCGGAGAGCGCCCTTAGCGCGGCGGGAGGGAGTTCTCCTGCGCTCCCCTCGCTTCGCGCGCGCGCGCGCCCGTTCTCCTTTTCCCTTTCTTGCGCCCGCCACGCAGGCCAGCTGTAATAATATTTTTGTACACCTGGAGAATGTTTGTAAGAAAGTGGCTTTATTTTTGCAAGTATCCATTCCTAATACCATCACAAGGCGTAAGTAATGTGAGTTTATTTCTTTATAATCTGAAATATGAATTCCCGCAACAAAAGACATACAAAGAAAAGTCAAGTTGATAATAACCAGTGAATAACCGAGACCTAGATATATTAAACTGCAAAGTGGAAGCGAGGCAA